>CP092864.1:39951400-39980917 GCA_030710605.1 Cordylochernes scorpioides
AAGATTAAAATCAAAGCTTCCCACGAATGAGAGTTCCCAGGCACAAAAGTAGACATCTAAAGAGCATAAAATATAAAGACACATAAGATTTTAAATCAAGCATTACATATAAATAGCTAGCGTTTAAAACTCATAAATCGATACAAAACAAAGCAATAGGTAAAAGTTTTTTTACTAAAATTTATAATCAATTATATAAAAACACGTAGTCGTTTTTGGCGCACCAAATACTATTGAACCATCGCATATTTTATATAAAGATTTTTCTTAAAATTGAAAAGAGCCTATATCATAAATTCTACATTCCATCAAATAATGGGACTCCCATAAAATCTCTCCCCGGGACTATGGCTATTCTCGGACCCATAACTTCCCAACTACTCCTAGGATTATTCCGCCGTCACGTCGCGCCCATAACACACCCACCCAGGTAATTCCATCGTGTCGATTTCCTCTTCTTTTATTGGACACACATTTAGAGGGAAGCATATCGCCTCACAAATCTCTTTTACAACCTTTTTTTTGCGGTTTGAAAACTCTTTTTTGTCCATTAGTTAAATGTGCATCTACATTTCTTTCCAATTTTCAAAGTTTTAAATTTTTAGTGAATAAAAACTTGGGTAAAATTTTTTCAGAGACTATGATGAAATGACTTAAGCAATTAAGTAAACTATGATGCATTAGCGCGTCATCTGTTATGAATATTCGAAACTATTATAGACGCGTATGATTCTTTTGAAAATTAAACAATTTCTACTGTCCTTACTGCAATGGAAAACCACTAATTAGCCAGGCCCTCCCATTAATTTTTCCATTGCAGTAAGAGCAGTAGAAATTGTTTAATATTTAAAAGAATCATACGCGTCTATAATAGTTTCGAATTTTCATAAGTAAACTATTCTATATACAGTTACGAGCGTCATTCTTCATCTCCTTTTCGTCTCTGTCACCGTTTGCTTTTTTTTTTGGAATGGCGTTCTCCTATTGGTTGGCTACAATCACGCCACCTTTGCCCCCTATCATGCCCCCCCACTCGCTTTTTCGTTTTTGTAACTATTGTATTGGAGCGGGTCGCTCCTTAAATAAATGCATATATTAGTTAATAACTAAATGGAATCCTCTCTTTCTTTTTCTCAGTAAGAGACGCCTACGGAAGCCAACAGTACATAGACAGATAAAGCACATAGGCTATAGTTATTAACTAATATATGCATTTATTAAAGGCGCCAAATTTATAATAGTAACAAATAGTATTTGAATAAAAACATTCAATCGGGTAAAACACGGGCGTTGCCCGGGTCATTCGGCTAGTATATAAGAAATGAGAGAAACCACAATTAGTACAATACATTTTCTTTTGCAAATTAAAATAACTACCTACTGCTCTTATTGAAATGGAATGATATTGGGAGGACCTAGCTCATCAGTGGTATACCCTCCCAGCGGTTTCGCTAGTTTAATATACCACTTACCACTCTACCACTATTATATAAGATTGTCCCAAAATTTGTGTTTTTCTTATTACTTTGCAAATAATATTATTACGGCGCGAATCTATATTAATAAAATGCAAATTTCATAAGAGTACATCACTAAAAACTTTCGTTACAATGCATCAATTTCGACCAAATTTTCAACATTTATGTAAAACGAGATGGAGCAGGTTTTGCTTAACATCAAAATATTTTTCCTAACTTTAAAATACATAACTTTGCTGTTATCGATAAAATACAAAAAAATTCAACAGAGTAAAAGTATTTACTTTCAACAGCGGATACAACACTTTCAAAAGTGTTTACTTTCCGCTCCTTGCTAAATTAGTTCTAAACTTTTTTATATATATATATTTTAATTTTAATAATAACTTTTATACATGGTAAGATACTTTTATTTTATAGTTTTCATATTTTATACCGAAAAAAGTTGAGGCCTTACTTGATGAGATCAAGTTTCTTTTTTATTTTATTACGTGTTAATATTTTTATAAGCCTTACTTGATGAGATCAAGTTTCTTTTTTATTTTATTACGTGTTAATATTTTTATAAGACTAAGGTATTTTATATTATTTTTTACGAATTTAGGGTTATTTCTATTTTTTTCACTAAAAAGCTAGACATTTCATTCATGTGCTCGATTTTATGTCTTTTTTGAGGACCTCTTTTTTTCACTAAAAAGCTAGAAATTTCATGCATGTGCTCAATTTTATGTCTTTTTTGAGGACCTTAACAAAAATTTTAATTAATTGTTTAGATATTTTAGTTACAGATTATTTGTGGTGTTTCCCACTTATATGGGTTGTTTTGTGAAAAAATTTGGGTTATTTTTCTTTTTTTTCACTAAAAAGCTTGAAATTTCATTTTAATTAATTGCTTAGATAATTTAGAAGTAGATTATTTATGGTGTTTTCAGCATATATGGGTTGGTTTGTAAACAACTTTTGGATTATTTCTATTTTTTTTCACTAAGATGCAAGATATTTTATTGGTATGTTCAATTATGGGTCATTTTGAAGTCCTTTTTTAAATTTTCTTATGGAATTTTTTAATTATTCCTTTTATCTTTTAAATACAGTTTATTTATTATATTTTCTACATATATGGGTTGTATCTAAAAAATAGATTATTTATATTTTAAATAAGCGAGGGATTTCTTTAACGGATTCATTTATTTGTCTTTTTGAGGTCCTTTTTCTAAATTTTATTAAAGATGTTTTAATTTATTTGATTAAGTATTTTATATTTAGATTATTTGTAGTTTTTTTACCATATAGGGGTTGTATTTTGTATTTTAGAGAATTATTTCTATTTTTTCCTCAAAAAAGCATGCTTTTTCATTGCCGTGTCCGGCGGTTGGTCTATTTTTGAGGCTTTTTAGTGATAACTGGTTTTGTACATTAATTTTTTATTTTTAATATTATGCTTTTAGTTTTTTATAATCTTTTTAACATATCTGGAAGGTTATTTTGAAGAAAAAATTTAAGAATTTTGATTTTTACCTCAAAAAGACAGGTAATTTTTATGCTTTGTTTATAAATTGCTGGTTTTTAAGCTTTTGTTATTAATCTCAATCTTTTTTTTTTCAGAATATGCCTCGCCGCAGCCGACCTTTAATTGGTAGGAATACGGCTGCTTCCAGGAGATATAGGAATGCTAGAGCTATTGAGACACCACTTCAAAGTGAGACGTGTCGTGCGCTTCGCCGTCTTAGGTATTCTGAACCCCGCGTCGCAGCTACACAAACTATGCAAGTTCCTGTTCAGCGTATTCAGCTTTGGACTCATAAGCCGTTTTCAGGTTTGCAGTATAATGCCCATATTGATTATAAAGCTGATTCATCTGTCGATATAGGCCAAATGTCTCGGGTATGCCAGTTTTGCTCTGCTTTGAGATTTAGAGATGAACCCTTTGGCCTCTGTTGAGTTTCCCTACCTGCTATTGAGTCCCCTCCAGAACCTATTTTCTCTTTGCTCTCTGGCCTACATCCTCTATCGAAGTCCTTCTTGCTGCATATCCATAGATATAACTCTATATTCCAAATGACATCTTTTGGTGCTAGACAAGTTGTGGAGCTATTTCTTTCCTCATTTAGCAAAAAAATTTATTCATTACCTTTTATATTTTTTTCACTATGTTTCTAATGTCCTCTAATGTACATGGATGCTTTGCTCATATATGATTGTCCCTTTTAAAGCGCTAATAAGATCTGCAACTGTTGTAACTGTAAATATGCATATTTTGTGTGGTATTACAAAAGTTTCAATAAATATCTTTTTTAAATATTTTCTCTTCAAGCCCATCATACACACATGCTACATTTTTCACATGTTTCAATGTGTAGGGTTTTAAACCTTCATGGTAAGGTATTCTTACTTAAGAAGTATACTGTGTTAGAAAAATTTATGGTTTTTAATTATTGGTTATTATTGTGTTTATTTTACATACATGTGTTTATATTACATAGTATATGTTATTTTTTTGATAATTTGATTGGAAATATTAGTTTTAGCACAACTTGCTTCATACCGTAATGTTATATCTGTGTTGGCTTGCTGAACAATACTGGCCCAACATGAATTTACCTATGTTTACCCAAATTACCATTTTAGCATTAGTATACATCTTGCACCTAATAAGAGACCTAAACAATGTGTAAGGTTGAACAAAGAGTGGTCTAACATACTCATTGTTTAGGTTTCAGTGAACAAAGAGGTCAGTAAATTTTATAAAAAAAAAAAAAACTATTCCATGTATAAATAGAAACAAAATAAACCTCATCCTACCTAATATACATTACTGATGAGGAAGGGGGGTCGGTGGAAGGCTGGTTAAACCGTTTGGTTTACGACCACTACGACCCGGGTTCGATCCCCGCATTGGACACTTTTTTCTGTTTAAAAAAAAAAAATGCTCCAATGGCCCCCCGATTCTTGCAAAAGTCCAACCCCACCAGCGAGTGCAAGTAACCAAACGGGGCTCTGGCACATTTGTAAGTGCAAAGTGGAACTGCTTTCACATGTGTAGACATGTGGTGCGCTTACAGTAGAAAGCAGTCGCTAACTACCCACCATGCTTATCATGGCCTGTACCACGTGTACTAGGGATAAGCAAAAAAATAAAAATAAAAAAATAATGAGGATTAAAGATTTTGATTTGTGTTGAAAATTTTGCATGCATTTCTCTATTTCTGTTCTTATCTTGCAAAGCTAATGGATTGTTTAGGTTGCTTATTTTTGACTCGCCAATTTGTTTAGTGATAAAGTGGTATAGCGTTCTTTTTCAGAGCATCACCCTACAAAAAAAATTACCTGACCTTTCCTAATATTCAGATAGATTGATTATATCAACGTACTAGACTACAAACATTCCCTCGAGTAAAAACAATTATTTAAAAAAAAATCTTATCTAAATATATATCACTCGGGTAGATATGCACACGGGTCAATCCCGGGGCGAAGCCCGGGTCGACGTCTAGTACATAATATAATACATAATACAATTACTTTATACATAATACAAGTATATTATACATTACGGTGAATAATTCTGGTATTTTAATTTTTTGAAAGTGTTTATGGACTTTTGGGATCACCTTATATCTTAGGAGGGTTCATAACTAATGAACAAGCCTACCAATAATTTTCCATCGCAGTAAGGCCAATAATGAGTTATGTTATTGTGAAGAAAAATATGGGACTGAATATATAGTTTCATATCGTGAATATAAATGGCATGTCCTATGTTAACAATTTGATTATGTGGACGTTAAAATTAATGTTTCTGATTCTGCCCAGAAGTCCTCCTCTACGTGGTGGGCGGGAGAAACAGCACAAGTAAGGGACTGCCCTGTAGGACGAAGTAATACCATTTCTTCCGTGAAAAAATCCAGGAGGTACTGTATTAGTGCAATATATCCTCACTGGGAGGAACACTGATGATCTACTCACTATGCCTTTAACAAGAGTCCTTCATGATACGCAAGAAATGATGACTTGTCTGATTCAACCAGCTACACCCTGTAGGGTGTCCTGAGTCCCGAGCCGCTACGGTAACCGTGAACAGGGAACTCTGAAATGTGGCTGACTAACGGGACAATGGCATCCCCCTCCATGGAGTGGACAAGACACCACCAATGTTTCTGATGACGCTATTAACAATACATCGAATTAATAAAAATCAATAACGCTCCATCTATATATAGTAAATTATATCATTTAAACGCTAATGTTTCTTTTATACACAAAATAAATTTCTACTGTCCTTACTGCGATGAAAAAATATTGGGATGGCTTGGCCCATCAGTGGTCAACCCTCCCAGCGGTTTCGTCAATTTAATCTACTATATACACCGCTTTCTTTAAAGTTCTAATATTGTATTGGACGATTCTGCTTGTATATGCTACACTGAAGGATGGAATCTTAGAAATGGTATTCAAAATAATTATGGAAATAAGCTTTTAGAACAGTAGAATTACATATGAATATTTGCATCGAGCACAACGCTCTTTCGCAAACAATAAAGAAAAGGCTAGTTGGATATAAATGAATACACCACTGATAAGCCACTGATATATTTTCATTGCAGTAAGAATAGTAGAAATTTATTTTTTAGGTATAAAATAAGCATTTGCGTTTAAATGAGTTAATTCACAATGCATCAAACTGTTACCATTTTAGATTGGATGTACGTAATATCTTAAATTTTATTTTTAACAAGCTAAATATATAATAAAGATGTAGTTCCCCTTTCTAATGAAAGATATAGCGGCTATTTCTTACCTAGGGCTGTTTGCTTGTTTAGAAATCATTAATATCTCTTTTAAATAAGCTTGAGAAAGCTTCTTGCTTGAGAAATCTTGCATCGAGAAATTCTAATTATTTTTGACGTGTATGTTTCTTTTGAAAATAAAACAAATTCTACTGCCCTTTCAACGATGATAAAAATAATGGAAGGGCCTGTTGGGAGAATCTTAATAAATTACTCTCTATTAAAACTTAAAACTTCTTTATTGAAGGCACAAATAACTAAGAATTTAAATTACTATGATAAATCTAAGAAACTCTTACGTCTTAACGTCTCCTCATACACTCTCTCCCCCACCCACTCAAAGAAATACATATATTTATATACACACAACACCACAGAATAAATTAGATCACAGATTAGTTAAATCACAGAATGAAAATGAATATTTTAAATAATAAACATCAACAAATCTCCCCTTCAAATTTTCAATTTTCATTCCTCAAAAATAACTCCACCACTTATGCAGTTCTTAAGCTTGACAGCATCCACAGTCTTGGTGAGATGGTCCGCTTTCATTTCTTCTGAAGGGATATGCAAAACTTCAATTTCTTCATCTTCCACAATTTGTCTTATGAAGTGACACTTTCTATTCAAGTACTTCGTACTTGCTTTGATATTTTTTGACTTAATCATTGAAATGGCATTCTGGCTGTCACAATAAACAGTAATTTGTTCTTTCAAATTAATCTTCATTTCTCTAATGATGTTACGTGTCCAAATTAATTCTTTAATTCCTTCAGATAAGGCTTCTAATTAACTCTCTGCAGTTGACAAGGCAACAGATTTTTGTTTATTACTCTTCCAATTAAGTAAGTTGTTTCCCATTTCTATAACAAAACCAGAATACGATCTCGCATCAGCTGTTCTGTCCCAACTCGCATCAGTATAAGTCACAATACTTGAATCTCCCCCAGAGTAAATCAATTCATAGTTCATAGTTCCCTTTAAAT
Source organism: Cordylochernes scorpioides (assembly GCA_030710605.1). Lineage (NCBI taxonomy): Eukaryota > Metazoa > Arthropoda > Arachnida > Pseudoscorpiones > Chernetidae > Cordylochernes > Cordylochernes scorpioides. The sequence continues at coordinate 39,958,655 of CP092864.1, forward strand.
ATCTTAATATTTTCTTCAATCCATTCATGTGAACCTCTCTAGGATCTTTATTAAATCTACTCATATTGCTTATAGCATAACATATGTCCGGTCTTGTTCTAGTTGCTATGTAAATCAACTTTCCAACAATTTCTTGATAGTATTTTTGATCAATCGACTTACTATTCTCAAATAAATCATAATTTGTAGAAATGCATAACGGAGTTTTCGAAGGATTGCAATAATGCAAATTATAGGCTTCCAATATTTCTTCTATATATTTCTTTTGATTTATAAAAATGCTATCATTCCTATACTCAAATTCCATTCCAAGAAAGTTTTTTGCAGCTCCTAAATCCGTGATATCAATCTCTCTTTTTATCTTTTTCCAAATATTTTCCTCAAAATCGTCACCAGATCCTACACTTAGTATGTCATCTACATGAATTCCCAGATATAAGAAATGATTTTTAAAATTGCAATAATATAAACATGGATCATTCGCAGATTGTTTCATTCCGGCATTGGTTAATAATTCATCTAATTTCTTATTCCACATTCTACTTGCTTGTTTTAGGCCATAAATACTTTTCATCAGATAACAAATCTTATTGTTTCCCTTTTCAAATCCAGGAGGTTGAATCATAAATATTTCCTCCTCTAAATCACCATATAAAAAGGCTGTTTGAACGTCTTTTTGTTGAGGAATAACTTTTTCCATTGCAGCTATTTTATTAGAATTCTTATGGTCTCAGGTCTTATAGTTGGAGAATAAATTTCGTGGTAATCACTACCCAGTATTTGATCATATCCTGTAGCTACTAGCCTCGCTTTGAAGTTTTTAATTGATCCATCACTATTTTTCTTAATTGAAAAAATCCACTTACTTTTGATCAATTTTTTATCTTTAGGCTTATCTATTAATCTCCAAACTTTTAAATTAGTAATCCTTTGCATATCATCTTCCATGGCTTTAATCCATTGCTCTCTATTTAAGTAGTCATCAACCGTTTCATCTTCCTTCATTTTCAATTTTGATAATTCTATTTTATTTTTCATTTGCATGTCTTCATTTTTAGATGCCATTTCTTCTTTAATTATATTCCATAATCTCTTGGCACTTCTTTCACTTGAATATTTTAGAATTTGAGTGTCATTCATTGTTCGGTTCATCACATTTCTTGCAATTGCATTGTCGTCATCCCAGTCTTCCCAGATTTTCACTTTTTCATCAGATTTTTTGTCTGTTTCTTGAGGCTTTTCAACTTCTTCTCCCTCTATGATACGTCTCCATAACTTCAAACTTCTCAATTCGCTTTCTATTCTGTTTGCCCAGATCAAGTAGTTTTTGTCTGATAGTTTTTCTATTTAAGATAAGTTAAAATTTTGCATCTTTGATTTTTCTAAAAATTATTCAATTAATCTTGATTTGCATCAATTTTAGTCAACCGCTCTCTGCTACCAATTGTTGGGAGAATCTTAATAAATTACTCTCTATTAAAACTTAAAACTTCTTTATTGAAGGCACAAATAACTAAGAATTTAAATTACTATGATAAATCTAAGAAACTCTTACGTCTTAACGTCTCCTCATACACTCTCTCCCCCACCCACTCAAAGAAATACATATATTTATATACACACAACACCACAGAATAAATTAGATCACAGATTAATTAAATCACAGAATGAAAATGAATATTTTAAATAATAAACATCAACAGGGCTTTGCTCATCGGTGGTAGATGGTTCATCCAAAGGGCAGTATAGAATTTATTTTAATTCAAAAATAAACATACGCGGCAAAAATAATTTGAATTTCTCATAACATATGGCGCGCTGATGCATCATGAAGTCTTGCATTTTGAATTTATAAAAGGATACTCACATTGTGATAATGTAAGCATTTAAGAAGGCAAAATACAATCTGTTGGAATATCCATCAAATAAACGTTAATTTAGAAATAGCTATCAGGGTAGTACATTGTGCTACTTATCCAATAAGTCCCTTACTAAAGTAGGAACGAATGAGATTGGACAAATTGAGTTAGTTGGATCAACAGGGGACCTAAGGAAGGTTAGGGGGTGGGATAATATTGTTAGACAGGGGCTGAAGTAGCCCTTGCTGTACGTGACAGCAGTACAGCCCTACTACGTGGTCTCTTACAACTGAATAATTGGTCGTTGTCATGTCTGAGGAAACTGTTGAGTTTGGTAGTCTAGGTGTGTACAAAACTCTAATTCGCATATTCCGGATTCGAAGCTGTTGTGTTGTGCCCGTTGTTTTGTCAATAATCCACTCTGAGTCGTCGGAGCTCTCTTGATACCGGTTTTATTTATAACCAGTGCCGGAACATAAGGAGAACACCACACACAGCCAGAAGCGGAGATACTCTTCCGCTCGCAGCCAAAACCGAAACCAAACCGCCGGGTTCCAGTCTCGGCCGGTTCCCGCCGCCAGGCGCGAAGTGGCGTGAGAATTCTCGCCTGAACCCTCAACAGAAGCTATAACAGTGACACTTCCAGACCTTACTCTATTTCTCGGCAAAGTTCCACCCGCATTTCTCATAATACTTCAGAAATATAGGAAGAAAAAGAGGTAATTCAACAAACAATGAAACCCACATTTTAATATTCATAGATGTTTAAATTCATCCTCTATTACTGATATATATTATATACTCTACACACGTTATATAGGAACTAATCCTTACGATAGTATAGCCCTTAAATGAACAGTTAATTTCTGAAAAATTATATTACCCCATCTTTATGAAATCTTTAGTTCCCTTGATTGATATTAAATCGTTTAAAATATTGTCACGTGGAAAATTAGGGAAGACAAACTTCTGGATGACACAGCAATTTATTTAAGGCGAGAATAAACTATAAACGATAAATAAAAGATAAGCAATGAGGGAAGTTTACAGAGTAGGAAAAAAATATATGAACATAAAAATGATACTCTGCTAATAAAATAATAAATACTTCGTTACAATATTCAAATATTGCAATCTCTCTCTCAAAGTGGTGAACTTACTGGAAAAGGTATCCCCTCTCTTGATTAATCAAACCCGGCCCTTATTTGTCGCATCAAAGTATAAACAATACTTTCTTTCGCTTATATAGTTGGCACTTTTGTCTCCTGCTCAGTAGCAACCTGAGGAAGGGCATTTTTGCCTGAAAGCTCGTGTTTTGTCAATAAAAGAGAATTACCACGTTTTTATCGACTTCGTTTCTATTATAAATATTACGGAATTGTCCAATACTATTGAAAAAAACAATATACAAAACGTTTCTTGTAATAAAAAATTGGTGTGTGTGTGTGTTTGAGTATATTTTTTCAATCGGTAAAATACTCTTTTTTTCTTTCACTAATAGAGGATGCATTTAAACATCTATGAATATTAAAATGTGGGATTTATTGTTTGTTCAATTACCTCTTTTCCTGCCTTTATTTCTAAGGTATTGTGAGATATTCGGGTGGAACTTTGCCGAGAAATAGAGTAAGGTCTGGAATTGTCAATGTCACAGTATCCGGAATATGCGAATTACAGAATGATAATAAGTTAATTTTGATTTGCATAATCTGGGGTTTGGAATTGATGATGATATAATAATGAACTCCTATCAGTACTACTACTATTGCTACTATAATCATTACCCTTTTTTATAAAAACAATTTGAAGCTGGACAAACATCAATTCAGACAGTACCCGGACGAAGCCGGGTCATTTGACTAATTAAATATAAAATGACCTTTTATAAATAACATACAGAATTCTATATCTACCACCTCTCTGGTGATTTTAGTAAGGTTTACAATAGAATGTCTAGAAAAATAATCTGAAATACAGAGTTCTTTCCTGGTATTCAAAAAGTAAAAATATGTGTCGATCAGTTATATTTTTCAATTTATCAAACAATTCGGCCGCTGAGTCTCTGATTCTAGTAGAGCGCGATCTAGCGAATAAAATTGTAACTAAAATCAATTTCAAAATTTTCATTATTTTCCCTAAAAATTTCCCATTGCATCCTGAACACAATGGTGTTTATCGCATTGCTCTAGCGCAAATATTCGCGGAGTTATTAATTTTTAAAGTTGTGCAAGACTTTTGGATCACCCTGTATATAAGTAATAAAGCAACGCTTAATTCGTCTTTAATCATGTTCCTGTATAGAGATTGAAGATCTCAACTAATATCAACATTCTGTTCTGCACTCACCCAATTGGTAGATGAATGATAAAAGATTTGATAGGTGTTAGCGTCAAAGTAAAAAATGAGACTTAAAATGTATGGTCGTTTAATAATGATGACGTAGCTGATAAAGAGGTTTGAAAGGTCCGAAGAAAGAAGTAAAATGTCAAGATAAGACAATCGCCTTGGATCGATGGGACGCCTCGGACCGATTTTAACAGAATGGGTCGATATAGGGCGGTCTTACAGCAAGGCAGTATGGAAGGACCTCCGTGCTACATCTTGGACTTCAGGATAGAAGTCTAGACTTTCCATAAGATCTGTGGTACAGTAATACCCCTGAAGTAACCTGATTAATGTGGAATAAACAAATAATAAGAACAAGAAACGGATTCCGAGGATGAATTTCTTACTTTATAGTATATTCATCTCAAGCTCTCAGGTATTACAAATTCTTCTACAGGGGAATGTGACGAATTTGTTATACACCCCTTTAGAAGAGTTTGTAATACCTGAAAATTTGAGATGAATATACGATGAGGCAAGAAACTCACCCTTATAAGCCGTTTTGCTTAGTATTTATAGGAATTTCTGAGGATTTTACTTTTTCAGAGATGAGAAGTATGAAAATCGCTTAGAAGTATGTCAAATAATCGCTTCATTTGGACGATATTTTTATTTCTTCAATTTAACATCCTGATCTACTTTTTATATACATTTAACTCTTTTGGAACATATTTTAGGGTGGATTACGCTCATTGGCTATGTGAATAACCTCTTCTTGGGTCAACAATAATATCCCTATTCACTATAGGAGAAACACAAGTCTGGGAAAAGAGCTTCTTTTAACTTTTGTTTCTTCTTCTATAACTTCTTCTTGGATTAAAAATAAACGGCGAGGATCCCCTTTGTGGGTCTTGGTGTAAAAGAATCCTTAGAAAATATATTTAGAAAAACTATGGACATATATATAAGCTCTTAGCCTATCGAAAAGCATTAGTCTAGATTTAGCTGGAAAAACTGCTGGGGAAATCCATTATTGATGAGCAAAGACATACATTTTTATATTGCAGTATGAATTGTAGAAAATTGATAATAAGAAGAAAAAAATATCAAACACTTTACATTCATTAATTGTATATAAAGGTTCCCATATAGTTGCAGAAGCATGTTCAAAGCATGAGCATCTATGCTGAAAATGTACGAACAAAAACACTTGCGATACAAACATTGCATTTTTCTCTCTATGGATTAAATAAGTAAAATTTAGCTGTAAACGTAAATTGTTAATGAGACACACACATGCGAGTACATTCTCATTTTTAATAATATAACTATAAAATAATAACTATTAAAAATAAAGAAGGCATATCCTGACCACGAGCACATGTGCTTTTTAGATGGCTGAGCGCCATCTAGTGGAGCAAAAATAAACTAAACGTTTATTTAGCTTGCTCCGTGATATTTGGCCAACCCAATTTCTTGATAAATCAAGAAAAGCCATCCACGAACGCGTATCGCGCTGTTGGCGCTCGTCAGCGTGGAGTAGGCTGTAACCACTGCAACCAAAAAGATTTTTGGTCCCAGAGGCTTCTTGAGAAATCAAGAAATGGGTATTTAAGGCCAAATTTGCATAAAGACGCTTAACACATGAAAAAACAATAGAAAAAATAAAAGATAAGTGGGTTCGGTGTTGATATTAAAAATAAAGAAGGCATCTCCTGACCACGAGCACATGTGCTTTTTAGATTTATCAAGAAATTGGGTTGGCCAAATATCACGGAGCAAGTTAAATAAACGTTTAGTTTATTTTTGCTCCACTTGATGGCGCTCTGCCATCTAAAAAGCACATGTGCTCGTGGTCAAGAGATGCCTTCTTTATTTTTAATATCAACACCTGACCCACTTATTTTTAATTTTTTTCTATTGTTTTTTTCAATAATAACTATATATGATAATAAATTATTATACTTTTTTCTTATCTTCAGTAAAAAGAAAATAACTCATAACCTTCCAATACTAAATTTCACGATAACAAATTGGTCAAGAAACATACACTCCAGCAGTACACAATCAAAACACATTCTCCAGTACAAATAATAACTTAATACATTTCCTCTTTTATCTCTCGTGGAAAAGATGAAAAAACATCTCAATCTATGTAGGTATTAAATAAGTGAGTGTATATATATATGGCGTAGAACATTATTGTGGATGATATTGCTTTTGGCATATCTCCAAGAACTTGAGTGTTATTGGCTTGGACTGTCAGGCCATCTTTCAAAAATACTGCTACAGAATAAATCCATTTAGAGTAAGTATTGAGGCAAAATAAATTCCAATATTTCACACAAACATTCCCTTTTTTTTTATGAATTGTAAATAGCCATTCTTGTTAAAGTACTTCTGAGAGATGCATCTTATTCTTTGGGGAGAGCATTTGCGAAACACTTCAATACAGTATTTTATCGTTCTTTCAGATATATTAATAATTAATGACAATGCTATATAATATGTCACATTCATTCGTGGAACACCAACCCTCTCCCCTAAAATATCGATAATTCAAGATAATGTCACAATACCAGCTAAAATTTTTGTTTCCTGACAATATTGAAAATCACAGGCAATGTTACAATGCCCCGTACATATATAGTTTCTGAAAATATCGAAAATTATAGACAAAATGTCACAATACCAGCTATAAATTTGTGCTTCCTGACAATATTAGAATCATATAGCTAATGTGTTACAACACCCCGTACATTTGTATTTCCTAAAATATGTTACAATATTCCCTACATTTATATTTCCTGAAAATATCGAAAATAACATAGCCAATATCACAATACCAGCTATAAATTTGTGTTTTTCCGACAGTATTGAAAATCATAGGTAATGTTACAATACCTCCTAATTTGTATTTGCTGAAAAATATCGAAAATTATAGGCAATGCCACAATACCAGCTATAAATTTGTGTTTTTCCGACAGTATTGAAAATCATAGGTAATGTTACAATACCTCCTACATTTGTATTTGCTGAAAAAAATATCGAAAATTATAGGCAATGCCACAATACCAGATATAAATTTGTGTTTCTTGTATATATTGATAATCGTTTTGAAAATAGAGCAATCCATAAATAAATCTTTAATTAAAAAGGCATATATTGGATCAAAATATCATTTATTTGACCACAATATTTCAGTTGGCTGAACGCCTTATAACACCTTGATAAAGGTTGGCGTTCAGCCAACTGAAATATTGGTAAAATAAATGATATTTTGATCCAATATATTCTTTTTTAATTAAATATTGATAATCATATTTAATACGTTGTACACTAACACATACATCTGTGTTTCCTAAAAGTATTCCCCCATTACAAAAACCACCAATAAATGTGAGGCCTATATATGAAGCCTATAACACCGTGGCTGTAGCTCCAGAAAGAAATCCATTTGACGCAGCAGCAGCAGAGGGAATGTGTCGTGATCTCGGATCAAATCCCGCTTGATGACAATCGATGGACCTACTACTGAATGGTCGCCGGCCATCTTGGAGCGTCCCGTTTCCAGGCAACGGTGGTCCACCATGGGGAGGAACTCTATTGGACTCCTGGACTCGATCCTTTAGCATATTCGTAACAAAGACTCTTCAAGAGATGGTCTAAACTTCCTACAAAATCACGAATCATATTCCAAACTCGCATTGAAGCAGTTTTTTAAAAAAACAAAGGGTTTCTCAATTCTTGAACAAGTGCAACACCACCAGGGTGTGTAATTACCTAAACGTTTACCTGCTAGTTTCAAATATCCAACCGCCTGTGTAGACAGATGGTGTGCTTAGGATAAAACAGTTGCAAGCCCCTATCCATTGTTATAGAGAATCCTCCTATATACCAGGAGTCGGCAATCTTTTGAGTCGGAAGAGTCAAAAATTACAATTTTCAAAATTTCGAAATTTTTAAAGAGCCATAACAGGCTTTTATTGCCAACAATAAATAGTATGAGTCAAAAGGCGATCCATTAATTAAGATTATATAAAAGGGCATACCTGGATCTGTAAAGAAAAAAAAAACATTTTTTCTCAAAATATTTCGAGAGATTGCTTCCTCTTTATCAATTTATTGCATAAAGAGGGAGCAATCTCTCGAAATATTTTGAGAAAAAATTGTTTTTTTTTTTCTTTACAGATCCAGGTATGCCCTTTTATATAATAAATAGTATATTCTTGCATAAATAATATTTGCGCATGGAACTAAAGAGCCGCAACTTCACATCCAAAGAGCCGCATGTGGCTCGCGAGCCGCAGTTTGCCGACACCTGTCCTATACCATGTGTACCTGGGATAAGCCCATTCAAGATTCCAGTCAGTTCGAGGAGAGCGATAGACGAAGCCGGTCCACCCATCTCTACCATTGGACCTCACACAATTCCACTTCTATATTCTTAGGCTTGAGAATAAGAAAGTAAAATGGAAGAAAGTAATTTATATTAAAGGTCGATAAAAAAATCCCTAGTAAGGGCTTCAAGATGTACTCTGACGTCTATAAAGTCCTCTGATGTCTAAAAGGTCCCCTGAGACCTTGAAGACTCCCGATGTCTATTGGCAGAGATAAACATTGCTTTCAACTAGGACCGTTTATGTTTGTTATGTGATCATACCCAGAAATAGTATAGCTGAGTACTGTCCCTGACGTCTCGAAAGTCCCTGGTTTCTAGAAATTCCCTTGACACCTTGAAGAGTCCCTGACGTCTCGAAAGTCCCTGGTTTCTAAAAATTCCCTTGACACCTTGAAGAGTCCCTGACGTCTCGAAAGTCCCTGGTTTCTAAAAATTCCCTTGACACCTTGAAGAGTCCCTGACGTCTCGAAAGTCCCTGGTTTCTAGAAATTCCCTTGACACCTTGAAGAGTCCCTGACGTCTCGAAAGTCCTCGGTTTCTAGAAATTCCCTTGACACTTTGAAGAGTCCCTGACGTCTCGAAAGTTCCCGGTGACTAGAAAGTCCCCTGGTGTCTAGAAAGTCCCTTGACACCTTGAAGAGTCCCGATATCTAGGAAGTCCCTGACCTCTAGAAATTCCCTGACGTCTAGAAAGTCCCCGGTGACTATAAAGTTCTCTGTTGTCTAGAAAGTCCCCTGATGTCTAGAAAGTCCCTTGACACCCTAAAGACTTCGATGTCTAGAAATTCCCTGACGTCTAGAAAGTCCCCGGTGACTATAAAGTTCTCTGTTGTCTAGCAAGTTCCCTGCTGTCTAGAAAGTCCCTTGACACCTTGAAGACTTCGATGTCTAGAAATTCCCTGACGTCTAGAAAGTCCCCGGTGACTATAAAGTCCTCTGTTGTCTAGAAAGTCCCCTGACGTCTAGAAAGTCCCCTGACTCATACATGTCCTCTGACAACTAGAAAATAAAATAGAGCGAACCAAAATAGTCAAGGTCGAGCAAAGTTCAGCAAACCAGCCATCCGTGTCTGTAGAGGTCAAGCCGGGCGACCCCGACTGCCATTCTCCCAGGAGCAAATCCTTAATTCCTAGTGTCGATAGACGCAGGGGCATCTGGTTTTATATATTTTATACACAAATATATGTCATAATTTGTATATAATTAAATGCAACCCCGACCCACTATGTATGTACCATGTATGATTTTCAAAGACTTAATAAAGAACAAGGTAACTGGAGGGAAGCAAGTAGCATTAAGATATAGGAAGTAGATCTAAGATTGGCACGACTATTCTGGGCACCCCTGTGTCAATACTGCAGGGGCAGAGACCGGGCGTCTCTAGTGACCGCAGAAGTTATTTTAGCCAAGATTCACTCAATACTTCCTGACAAACAGGACGTGTCGAGTGACCAGAAGTTATAAAAGTTTGAGAGATATCCAGTACTTCCGGCAAAAACAGGACGTGTCTAATATCCTTCGAAACTATAAGCGTCAAGACACCAAACACTTCCTGACGAAATCAGATATACCAGGCAGGGCACAGCTTTCACCAAAGGAAGCCGCCGGCCTATCAGAAGATAGCACCTTAAGTAGGTCAACCAATAGGGAAAGATCATGTGAGATCTCTCAACCAATCAGAGAGAAACTGACTCGTGGTGTTAAATCGAAAGACAAGAATGGTTAGTAGTGTTTTAGCTCTCATAGGAACAACACCTGCAGTAGCGACTTGGCTCTCGCCGAGTTCGGACAGTTGCTCCTTCGCTTCCAACGAGGTGACATCGGCCCTGGACCTCTCCCCACTCAGCTCATAGCTAAGTACAATCACCACCATGTGATCAGTTAATTAACAATCAAAATCGCTCCGCCTTCTCAAGCTTTCTTTCCTCCAATCCAGTTACCTTTTATTTTCAAACCTCACCATGTGTCCTGATTATTCCTAACTGTGTGCTTCACTTACCACTCAACGACTGCGCTTCAATCAAATATCACCATTCGCATCCAACAACAAGAAACCCCACAACGATATTGCCACAGAACGGTTAAGTCGACAGGATAAAGATTATGGAACTTAATCAGGATGAAGATGGAAATTAACCCAGGCGCCAGCACAACAAAAGGCAATGACAACCCAAGAGAGAAGAAGCTGACAACGAACGAAGCGACAAGATATACCCTGGCGACGGTAATTTTAGAACTGACCGCCGCGCTACAAGGGGCAATCGCCGCCCGCACCGCCGGTACGTGTCCGAACAACCTGACGCCCACCGAGTTATCGCCACCCGCCATGCCGTACCAGTACACACGGAAGCAACCCACGCGACACGGACCCAGTGTACCGACAACGCGATCCACTCGAATGGAAGCAATACAAATGACTAGATTTCCCTTTCAATCGCGGGGACAGTGCAAAAGGTCCCGACCCGGTCCAACAGATATTCCAAGCCAGCTACACCAAGCCGAAGACGCCGCAATGGAGACTTTTCGAGACTAAGGTAGGCAATCCACCCAATGACACCATCCATTTGACTTTGGACTTGTATCTGACCCAGGACCTACCATGTACCTTTCTCATTGAACCAGACGCAGGTTCGAACATATTGCCGTATCATTTATACAATAGATTAAAAGCACAACTTCCCAACTTAAGTATTAAAAAACCTTCCCTTGATCTATCCACCCTAAATAGTTTTACGAAAATAATAGGACATTTAACTTTCCCTCTGACAATAGGCCAAATAACCCGTAGAGAGAACTTCCACGTGGTAAATGCATCCTTGCCATTTGGAGTTCTTACCTTAAAAACCCTTTATCAATATAAATTAAAACTAAATTATAATCGCGGCACTATTTTCCAACTTGGCGTCCCATTGTCTAATACCATCTACCACTTTAAACATGTGTCAAATGAATGCAAGCACGGGCTAGGCCAAAACCTGTCCCAAAGGACTCGCACAGCACCCAAAGCTTTCACACATGGAAACCCTTGCCTACATTCATTGCCCAAACCCCAAATATTTACATGCCACCATTCTAATCTCACACCACGCAACTTTTCACTCAACCCAATTGCCAATACTTTATGCCCACCACATATAAAGCCACCACGACTCCAACCTACAATTCCAATAATGCCCAAAAAAGTGTCCGTACACCGACACAGTTCACCCACTTACCACACAAAATCCACACATGACCATATTTCGCAACGCCATAAACACGCAAATGTATCTCACAACATACACGCACCCATACGCCACCACACAACAAACACGCACAACCCGCACAACAAACGCAACACGCACGCCAAAAGACAACAACAACAAACAAGCGCATGCACAACCGTTAAGGATAATACAATCATCCCATCTACACAAAACATAGAAAAAATTCACGCCACCGAACAACCACACAATCGAAAAACCTTGCGATCTTTCCTAAAAGCTGTGAACGTCTTTAAAGAATTCATTCCAGACCACGCCCGCTTGCGGACGCCACTTATCAACCTTCTAAAAAGGGATATCATGTGGGTCTGGGATGACGAATGCCAGAAAGCGTTCACTAACCTGAAAGAAAACCTTACCACACAACCCACATTACACCTTTACCAGGAAGGTCTACCATGCCAGGTGTACTGTAACACCTCAACATTCAGCATTACAGGCGTACTTAAACAAGTCTACCCTGATGGGAAAACATACACCGCTCAACATTTCAGCCGATCTCTACGTAATCACGAGCGAAATTATTCAGACTTGGAACTACAATGCCTAGCCATTGTGGAAAGTGTGGATAATTTCCGCACCTGTCTAATGGACAGAAAGTTTACAATATTTTCTGACCACCCCGCATTGCAGTGGTTGAAAGAGATCAAAGCTCCGTCAGGCAGATTGTTTCGATGGAGGTTAAGATTGTCAAGATACGAATATGAGGTCCGTAGCATAAATGGAGTACAACAATATGAAACGGGCGTTGTAACTCGTATCCCATTTTGTGGCTTTCTAGATGCGCCACTCATAAAGAACCAACAATCTTCTCCACCGGGAAAATCCCGCGTGACTATGGATCCCAATAAACTGCGCACCGTCTCCCGAAAAGGAGTACTTAAAACTATAGTCCCAAATTCATTTACAACCAGACTTCTTAAGTCCGTACACACACAACACCACCACCCAAACATCTCCAAGATGACGAGACTCATCTCAGCACAATATTATTGGCAGAATATGACACAAGACATCGCAAAACAGGTAAAAACCTGCCCCACCTGCCGATTCGCTAGAAGAATCGATGAATACAAACAACCTGCACGTAAAAATACCGACACAGGTACCCAAACAAAACAAAATTCGTACATAAAACACAGCGTACACATAACACAAACAATGCCAAAATTACCACATCCACGTCAGAGAAAAGATCACACATTTCAACCTAAACCAATTACCGCCGACATATCTCTAATAAAACCATTGACGATCAAACAGGAGAACTGTAAACCTGACAACCAATCCAATCATATCACACCACTCCCTAAAGATATCAAACAGGAAAACTGCGAACCTACCAATCATTCAAATTCTACAATTCATAAGGTTCAAGCAAATATTTCAGAGTCCCCAGTTACAAAAATGTGGACGAACATGGGACAATATCCTATCTTTCATCTGATTTTTATCCTTTGTTTGTTACTTCTGCCGTACAACTGTATTCCAATTTTATTCATTAAGTACTTGTTTATCTATGCTATGCCCGATCAGAAAATTTTCGAACTACAGGAGGTAGTTTTTAATTTAGGACAAGCAATTTTTCATTGTGGACAAGCAATTCTTCATTGTGGACAAGTATTTATAAAACTTCTCATAATTTTAGGAACCATCTTCGCAGAAAATCTAAATAAACTCCGGAAAAGATGACCAAACAATGTCGGAGAAACCACGCTCCAAAAACAAGCCCCACACGCCTCGTTTCCGACTCCAATTACGCAAACAGGGGGTGGATAAATTTAGACCGGACCTCGTGTCCCCGAGTCCCGCTTCCGGCGTCTCATTACAAAACCCCGCTCATCCAAATTAGGTCACCGCTCTCCCCAGCCACAGTTTTCGCTATACCACCGATTTGTGATTCCAGTTCAAATCTACATATCGATTCTTTACCAACCAATTACACATCCACGAAACAACATCTAGAACTAGCTCACACATTTCTTACACAACCGACTTCTAACATTTTTTCACAACACATACAAAGACAAAAAGTTACACATAATTGAGCAAGTAAAACATTTATAGGGCAAAATGGAACAATCAATACATTTAGATCAGGGCATGTAGATACCAAAGGGTTCAAACCAATACACCTTATTTTTCATATCAATCATTTTCATTATTTTCTCTCAATTAAAATTTAAATATTTAATCAATTTATCAATTTATTCAATTTATTAACACTTTTATCATCAATTATCACTTTTTTTTTTCCAATTAGTTTATATTATCAAATTTTTTTATCAATTTATCCAACTTATTATCAATTTTAATTATCAATTATCATTCTATTTACCACTTGACTTATATTGCCACAACTCAATTATCAACGAAAACTCACTGACTTTCGATTAAACTAAAAACATTAAATCACCCTTTATTGTTGAAACCTTTTTATGTTTCATTTTTCTTTTTTTCAAGCACTCAACTTTGATTTCGCTCAAAAAACTTTTATTTTTATTTTTATTTTTGATTTCTCAAAAGCCCTAATAAAATTCCCTCGGTCTCCATTCCCAATTCCGAGCTAGAATATAATTAGGCATTTTTCCTTTTTTTTCTCACCACGCACCAAGCATTCACTTTGATTTCGTTCAACTCTTATTTTTATTTTTATTTTGATTTCTCAAAAGACCTAATGAAAACCCCTTCGATTTCATTCCCAATCTCAAGTAGGATAGTAATTAGGCAATTCTTTTTTTTTCACCAACGCAACAAAGCATTTTCTCTTTTTTTCATACAACAAGGCTTTTTCCTTTTTTGTGCAACCAAACCTTCACTTTGATTTCATTCAACTATTCTTATTTCACTTTGTTCTGATTTCAAAGCACCTTATGAAATTTCCTCGATTCCTTTTTCTCAGAATTCGAGCAAAAAAGTAACTAAGCAGTTGTCTTTGTCACCATGCAACAAAATATTTTCCTTTTTCAACCAAACACATTCAATTTTGATTTCATTCAACTATTTTATATTATTTTTATTTGATTTCAAAAGCCTTAATAGAACTCCCTCGATATCATTTCTTATCTTCGGGTAGAATTCGTTTAGGCGCATTTTCTTTGTTTTACCCACTATGTACCATAACATTCATTGATTTCTTACAATTAAAAAATTTTTGATTTCTATTAATTATACTCAACCTATATCATCAACCCCATTCTATCTTACTTATGTCACCAGCAATGCTTGTATATAGCCCCTCAATACCTACAACTAATTTTCCCACAAAATTATTTTTCATTTTACAGAATTCTCTCAGGCTAACCCCTTCTTGAATTCTTCACATGTAGGGGGCGCATCTGTCATAATTTGTATATAATTAAATGCAACCCCGACCCACTATGTATGTACCATGTATGATTTTCAAAGACTTAATAAAGAACAAGGTAACTGGAGGGAAGCAAGTAGCATTAAGATATAGGAAGTAGATCTAAGATTGGCACGACTATTCTGGCACCCCTGTGTCAATACTGCAGGGGCAGAGACCGGGCGTCTCTAGTGACCGCAGAAGTTATTTTAGCCAAGATTCACTCAATACTTCCTGACAAACAGGACGTGTCGAGTGACCAGAAGTTATAAAAGTTTGAGAGATATCCAGTACTTCCGGCAAAAACAGGACGTGTCTAATATCCTTCGAAACTATAAGCGTCAAGACACCAAACACTTCCTGACGAAATCAGATATACCAGGCAGGGCACAGCTTTCACCAAAGGAAGCCGCCGGCCTATCAGAAGATAGCACCTTAAGTAGGTCAACCAATAGGGAAAGATCATGTGAGATCTCTCAACCAATCAGAGAGAAACTGACTCGTGGTGTTAAATCGAAAGACAAGAATGGTTAGTAGTGTTTTAGCTCTCATAGGAACAACACCTGCAGTAGCGACTTGGCTCTCGCCGAGTTCGGACAGTTGCTCCTTCGCTTCCAACGAGGTGACATCGGCCCTGGACCTCTCCCCACTCAGCTCATAGCTAAGTACAATCACCACCATGTGATCAGTTAATTAACAATCAAAATCGCTCCGCCTTCTCAAGCTTTCTTTCCTCCAATCCAGTTACCTTTTATTTTTCAAACCTCACCATGTGTCCTGATTATTCCTAACTGTGTGCTTCACTTACCACTCAACGACTGCGCTTCAATCAAATATCACCATTCGCATCCAACAACAAGAAACCCCACAACGATATTGCCACATATATATATTTAAACCTATATTACACAATAGAAAACTTTACCTAAAGGAAAATTGATATAAACAGCATAAGATATATATAAATTATAGATATATCTTTATTTTTCATCCTCAGCTATTCTATTTTGGGTATGATCACATAACAAACATAAACGGTCCTAGTTGAAAGCAATGTTTATCTCTGCTAGTCTTGTGGCATCTGGCTTCACAAGAGCCAAGACGACGTAGGTGGCAGACAAGGAAGGAAATACTACTGGCCCAGGAGGTCCGTGAGATTAAAAAAGGGGTCAACTGACGAAGAAACAGGCGCTGATCCCCGGCCATCTTTTCGTTTCCTTCACTTTCGCGGGATAGTTTGCTGCCAGATCCTCGGGGTCACTTGCCATTGGAAGTCGCGTCTGGGCATATTTTATAAGAGAAAAGTAAATTGGCCAATTAGTAGAGACAGGCGGGAGTCAATAGACCGTTCGGTGACATAGGCGGTGCGAGAAGAAGCGGCAAGTTGTCTCTGAAAGTGTGACCGTGTGGATGATCCTGCAAGAGGGCGCTAAAGAAGTTTGCCCGACCTGGAAGGGAGCCGGCTGTTGGGGGAGGAAGATCTTTCTGGTGGCGGACATAGGAGACAAGTGTATCTGATGCTTGAGTCAACTAGCAGCTTCTGGTGATAAAGTACGTCGCTGTATCTACAATACATAGAACCCCTCTTGTGATTTAGAAGTCTTGTATGCAAACAACGACGGCTGTTTCGACAACTCTTGCACCCCCCCCCCCCCCCCCCCTTCTTTATTTAATTTCTCGTTTTATCATCATCTTCATTATTGTTAATTTCTCATAATTAGTGCGGACTGTGCACTTTCCTGTATTGACAAGATGTCAATAAAACTATGTTAATCGTCATTGTCTCTCTATCTTTCAACTGGAACTTCACCCTCTCCTGCCTTACTAACTGCGCAAAGAGGAGGATCAACAGTTCAATACATCAACCAGATATTACATCTCAACAATTCACAGTTAGACATAAGATAACGTAGGATAGATAAAGTTGGAGGAACATCATGCTTCCATGGGAATGGTATAACTGTATATAGTTTTTCTTATCTTATACACAAAGTGGTAAATAAATTATTCTTAGAAGGTTGAAAAATATAAAAAACAACAAACATTTTAACGATGTTTTAATATAACTCTTTTTTCAATGTATTAACCAATTTTTTTTCTCTTAATACATATGTCAACCCATAGTGAAATGTGCCGTGTGTGGCCGGGCATTATCTTGTTGAAAGTAATCCCTGGGTGATGTGAGAGGAACGGCAACAAAACAGGCCGTAAAATGCCATCTATGTACCGTTGTGCTTCAGGGTGCCAGGAATGACTATCAATGGGGTCCTGCTATCAAATAAAATGGCACCCCTTGTTGTGGACCTGTGGGGTGTTCGAAAGTAAGGCCAAGATCCACACGCTGTCCATGGAGGTCTCCGGACACATTAGCGACGGTCGTCAGGTCACATTAAGAAATAGGACTCGGCACCAAAGAGTATACGTCCCCAGTCAGCGCAGTTCCAAATGGATCGCTCCCGATACCACTGTAGTCAGACTTGTCGGTGTGCGAGTGTGAGGGCAAGTATCGTAATAGCTGGCGAGCTCTTAGAATCCGTTCTTCAGCCGTCTGTAATGGATGATAGGACAATTTATTCAAGGCAAGAACAAATCAAAATTTATAAAATACCAAAGAGGCAATGAGGGGGGGGAAATTACAAAGTAGCAAAATATAGGTATTGTAATATAGATAATTCCATCCTCACTGTATGACAAGATATCTGAGAGGCAGGAATCCCAGGGCGAAGTGGGGAAGAGATGGATGGACCCCAGCTGCGGGAGGATGGCCCACGTGTGGCCTCCCACGGCGCCATGCTAGTGTGGGGGACAAGGACATTTTTTTGGTGATATCGGCGGTGACAGCAGACACGGAAAGTTGTCTCTAGGGAGTGTGATCGTGGGGATGATCCTGCAAGGCGGTGCCACGAGAGTCTAACATCGGAGCGACCTACAAGTCAGTGTAGTCTAGACTGGACATGTACAGTGTGGAGCCGAAGGTTTCCCAAGAGTGACATCCAAAGTGCCAAGGATTCTTCCGACGGGAAGGTTGAAGGCAAGCCCCACTGATTTTACTCCTTCTGTTTAGTGCCACGTATAATAAAGCGCTAACTTTTGCTGCATCCCTTACGTATGTATCTTTGTGGCATCCTGATTATATAAAGAAAACAAAAAGCGTCTGGGTACGACGTAACATTTGGTGTCAGAAGCGAGGATACAGCTTAGTTTGCGAGATGGCTGAGCTAACCGAATTCGAAATTGAAGAATGTAAGAAGATGTTGGAAAATATGTGTATTCAGATTAACCATAAAATATATTCTATCAGAGAAGACATACGGAGTGATATTGGACCGATGAAAGGAAATATGGCTTCACTGGAGTCCCGATTGAGAAGGCTCGATAATAGTGAAGATGATGTCCCTGTAGCCACACCTCTGTATTTTAGAATAACGGTCAATTCTCCTCAGTTAGAAACTACTGAACGCTTTGCCAAAATCAAGCCTCCTACCTACGACGGACAGACTTCGTGTCCGTGGAGTTGCTATAAGACTCAGTTCGAAGTGGTGGCCTTGGGCAATCGCTGGAGCTCTAGTTAATAGGCAATAAACCTGGCCGCATCGCTCCGAGGTTCAGCCACGGAGGTTCTCCAGTCCCTGCCACTAGAACTATTATTGGACTATGAATGTCTGGTCCATGCCCTGACTTTGCGCTTCGGAGATGAAAATTTGCAGCCTTATTACCATGTCATGAAACTAAAGAACCATCGCCAGAAGCGCGACGAGACGCTGCAGGAGTTGGCAGCAGATGTCGGAAAGCTAGCGAGGTTAGCCTTCCCTGATTGCCCCCGCCATGTTCAAGATCTGCTGGCACATCAAAATTTCGTGGATGCCATCGAGGACCCTGTGTCAACAGTCAGTGCGAATGTCTGACGCCAAGACGTTGCAGGAGGCGTCGATCCACGCACTGTGATGCGACAAGGGGCTATCAGAAGGTAGTGCGCCTCATAAGGCCGACGAATCTCAGGAAGACGGCGACATTAAAGAAGCCATTTCTCGGTTACATAGAACAGTAGAATAAAATAAAAAAGTAAGTTTTTTTCAGAATCCAGCAACCAGCGCACCTACAGGTTCAATGGTAAAACGATCTGCTGGAACTGTGGTAAACCAGGGCACATTAGGGCTAATTGCAGAGTACGGCGGGCGTTGTCGGAGAGGGGCAATATCATCTCCAAAATTTTTGAGAAACGAAAATTAGCCGGCCTTACAGTGCCGAGGCTGGATAAGCGATAGGACGATGCCTCAGGAAAAATTATCAGAGTCTCGAGTCTCCAGGGAGGCTCCAATGAGCTGGCCACAGAAGAACTTGTCAACGGGGTGCCTTGTCGAATGGTGATTTTATTCCGTCACCTTGCTCCGTGTCGATTTAGCTCAGAGAATAGTGTCAATCTCAAAGCGAATTCCAGTGTCGAATGAGCTGGTGTTGCAAACAACCACTGGGGAACAAGCAAAAGTCTATGATAAAGTAGTGCTGAAGTTCCAGATCGGAAATAACTTGTTCAGCCACCTTGGGTTTCTCGCTGATATCAAAGACGACTGCCTCATAAGCTTGGACGTGCTTCGCAAATTTGGATTCAGCGTCGACTTCCAGGTAAAAGTATCAATCTGTTAAAAAAAAAAGTTATTTTGCTACATAGTTCCTCCCTTATGAGAGCTGTGACTCACAGCTTGTAATATTGTTGCTACTGACATGGATCTAACGTGATTCTGTCAAGGATTCCCTCGGAGTCTTGGAAGTCTATCCCTAGTACTTTTTTGTTATTTTTCTTGCGGCGTGAAATGCGGCTTTGTCGTCTTATCGCCCATAGGGATATCGTCTTCTTTGAGGGATGTCTTGGCTTTGACACGGCGGTGGAATCCTGGAGTTAGTCTCGGAAAAATGTAGACCATAGCTCCCATGACCTCAAGGTTTTCTCGACAAACTTCAGTTTGTCTTCCCTAAACTACCCATCATATCCACCAAAACGTAACGTAGAAAATTAGGAAAGACAAACTCTTTGGGATAACAGGAAATTTATTTAAGACAAGAATAAAACAAAATACTTACCGGGTATGGAACTATACACCACCTTCTGATCGCGGATGATATAGTCCTCTTTGGTGAATCCAAGATAAATCCCCAAATAAAGATTAATTTAATAAAAATATATTTTGAGGAAAATGGTTTAACTCTGAATCAATCCAAGTCTAAAATCGTAGTGTTTCGAAATGGAGTCCGCTTGGCCAGATCTGACGTTTGGTTTTGGGGCTAACAACCCTCGACAGTATCCTCAAAATATACGTATCTTGGCTACCCCTTAACAACCAAGAATCCAACTGCTTACGTGGCGCAGCACTTTAAAAGCAAAGCATTGGTTGCTACAAACGCAGTATGGAGAATACTATCTAAGTCAAGAACCAAATCGTTCGGAGCAGTGATGAAACTACTTGACTCCAAAGTTTTATCCACGTTGTTATACTCGGCCCCACTGTGGGCGACGAATCAGATAGGAGTTGTAAACCAGATCCAAGATATTTTCCTACGGCGATTTCTTGACCTTCCCAAATTTAACCCGGGCTATATCTCACGAACAGAAACCGGAAGGATGTTCCTTGAATTAAACATTACGAAATTGATTCTAAAGTTCTGGCTACGGAATTTAAAAATGGACAGGACAAGATTACCTTATGTTTGCTTGTCCCAGCTCTGGAGAGTTTCAATTGTGGGAAAAGCGGGAAACAACTTTATTTATAACCTGAATAACATCATTGACTCTAGGGGTTTTTCTTTTCTTAAGAACTGTGAAAATTATATGGTTGTGCGAGGAGAAATGCCTAAAATAGTTCAAACCACAGTGGACCAGCTACTCCAATTCGACCGAGCTAAGATACAAAACTCAACTCATTTTATTCACTACCAATCTCTAAGTAGCTCCTTTATGACGGAGGACTACTTACTATCAAACCTCCCTTTTAAAATTAAACGATTTATAGCCCGTCAAAGGATTCTATGGCTACTTTTCCGCGAGGATATCACGGGATTTTGGAACAGTGACCCTTTAAATGGCTACTTCTGCAATGCTGGCATCCAAGACAATTTGGTCCATTATCTATTCCATTGCCCATTCCTACGGGAAAAGATACTGGAAATTCGCGAAATTTTTGGGCTAACTCACTATAATGAACAACATGTATATAAAATTTTTACTACTCTCCTGCTGGATAAAACATTTGTTTATAAATATTTAAAATTTTTCAAGACGATTGATAAAATGAGGGAAGAAGTGCTCAACTCCACAGACAACTGCTGATTGCTCCCCCTCCCCTTTAAATTGCTTTTCCTCCTCACTCATGTACATATATAACCTTTTAGGGGAATCATCTTGTAAGACAATAGTGTCTTAATAAAGGTTTTTGTTGTTGTTGAATAAAACAAAATCTAAAAAATACCAGAGGGACAATGAGAGAAGTTTACAGAGTATCAATATATATATAGGTGTCAAAATTATTAATCTGTTCATAAAATAAGAAATATTTGCTACAATATATTAACCCTTTGATCGCTTTTGCCCGAAATGGCATTTTTAGGCAGCTTTTTTGGATTATTTGTATGTATTTCAAATAAGGAATTAGAAATAGGAAAAAAAAATCATCAACAACATATCTGAGAAAAGACAATTGTTTTCATTATTGAAAGCTATAAACAATGATCCTATTTATTTTAAATATGTTATGATGCATTAGCGCGCCATCTGTTATGAAAATTCGAAACTATTATAGACGCGTATGATTCTTTTAAAAATAAAATAATTTCTACTGTCCTTACTGCAATGGAAAAATTAATGGTTCACCACACTGATGAACCAGGCCCTCCCATCAATTTTACCATTACAGTAAGGGCAGTATAAATTGTTTTATTTTTAAAAGAATCATACGCGTCTATAATAGTTTCGAATTTTAAATGTTCTCTTGTTAATTTACATAAATAGTCATTGCTTGTTTGAGCATGATTTTTAACTCGGATTCAACTGGGATTTGACAATTGAGATAATATTTG
>CP092864.1:39981017-40033471 GCA_030710605.1 Cordylochernes scorpioides
AATTGTAAATAGCCATTCTTGTTAAAGTACGTCTGAGAGATGCATCTTATTCTTTGGGGAGAGAATTTGCGAAACACTTCAATACATATTTTATCGTTCTTTCAGACATTTTAATAATTAATGGCAATGTTTTATAATACTGTCACATATATTCGTGGAACACCCACCCTCTCCCCTAAAATATCGATAATTCAAGACAATGTCATAATACCAGATAAAAAATCTGTGTTTCCTGACAATATTGAAAATCATAGGCAATGTTACAATGCCCCGTACATTTATACTTCCTGAAAAAATATCCGAAAACTAGACAATGTCATAATACGAGCTAAAATCTGTGTTTCTTGACAATATTGAAAATCACAGGCAATGTTACAATGCCCCGTACATTTATACTTCCTGAAAAAAATATCCGAAAACTAGAAAATGTCACAATACCAGCTATAAATTTGTGTTTCCTGACAATATTGAAAAATCATATAAGCAATTTTACAATACCTTGTACATATATAGTTCCTGAAAATATCGAAAATTATAGACAAAATGTCACAATATCAGCTATAAATTTGTGCTTCCTGACAATATATTGAAAAATCATATAGCTAATGTGTTACTACACCCCGTACATTTGTATTTCCTAAAATATGTTATAATATTCCCTATATTTGTATTTCCTGAAAATATCGAAAATTACATAGACAATATCACAATATACCAGCTATAAATTTGTGTTTTTCCTGACAATATTGAAAATCATAGGTACTGTTACAATTTCTCCTACATTTGTATTTGCTAAAAAATATCGAAAATTATAGGCAATGTCACAAAACCAGCTAAATATTTGTGTTTCTTGTATATATTGATAATCTTTTTGAAAATAGAGCAATCCATAAATAAATCTTTAATTAAAAAGGCATATATATTGGATCAAAATATCATTTATTTTACCAATATTTCAGTTGGCTGAACGCCTTATAACACCTTGATAAAGGTTGGCGTTCAGCCAACTGAAATATTGGTAAAATAAATGATATTTTGATCCAATATATTATTTTTTAATTAAATATTGATAATCATATTCAATGCGTTGTATACTAACACATACATCTGTGTTTCCTAAAAGTATTCCCCCATTACAAAAACCACCAATAAATGTGAGGCCTATATATGAAGCCTATAACACCGTCGGCTATAGCTCCAGAAAGAAATCCATTTGACGCAGCAGCAGCAGAGGGAATGTGTCGTGATCTCGGATCAAATCCCGCTTGATGACAATCGATGGACCTACTACTGAATGGTCGCCGGCCATCTTGGAGCGTCCCGTTTCCAGGCAACGGTGGTCCACCATGGGGAGGAACTCTATTGGACTCCTGGACTCGATCCTTCTGCATATTTGTAACAAAGACCCTTCAAGAGATGGTCTAAACTTCCTACAAAATCAGTAATCATATTCCAAACTCGCATTAAAACAGTTTTTTTTTTTAATCCAAGGGTTTCTCAATTCTTGAACAAGTACAACACCACCAGGGTGTGTAATTACCAAAAGTTTACCAGCTAGTTTCAAATATCCAACCGCCTGTGTAGACAGATGGTGTGCTTAGGATAAAACAGTTGCAAGCCCCTATCCATTGTTATAGAGAATCCTCCTATATATACCAGGATTCGGCAATCTTTTGAGTCGGAAGAGTCAAAAATTACAATTTTCAAAATTTCGAAATTTTTAAAGAGCCATAACAGGCTTTTATTGCCAACAATAAATAGTATGAGTCAAAAGGCGATCCATTAATTAAGATTATATAAAAGGGCGTACCTGGATCTGTAAAGAAAAAAAAAACATTTTTTCTCAAAATATTTCGAGAGATTGCTTCCTCTTTATCAATTTATTGCATAAAGAGGGAGCAATCTCTCGAAATATTTTGAGAAAAAAATTGTTTTTTTTTCTTCTTTACAGATCCAGGTATGCCCTTTTATATAATAAATAGTATATTCTTGCATAAATAATATTTGCGCATGGAACTAAAGAGCCGCAACTTCACATCCAAAGAGCCGCATGTGGCTCGCGAGCCGCAGTTTGCCGACACCTGTCCTATACCATGTGTACCTGAGATAAGCCCATTCAAGATTCCAGTCAGTTCGAGGAGAGCGATAGACGAAGCCGATCCCACCCATCTCTACCATTGGACCTCACACAATTCCACTTCTATATTCATAGGCTTGAGAAGAAGAAAGTAATTTATATTAAAGGTCGATAAAAAAAATCCCTAGTAAGGGCTTCAAGATGTACTCTGACGTCTATAAAGTCCTCTGATGTCTAAAAGGTCCCCTGAGACCTTGAAAACTTCCGATGTCTATTGGCAGAGATAAACATTGCTTTCAACTAGGACCGTTTATGTTTGTTATGTGATCATACCCAGAAATAGTATAGCCGAGTACTGTCCCTGACGTCTCGAAAGTCCCTGGTTTCTAGAAATTCCCTAGACACTTTGAAGAGTCCCTGACGTCTCGAAAGTTTCCGGTGACTAGAAAGTCCCCTGGTGTCTAGAAAGTCCCTTGACACCTTGAAGAGTCCCGATATCTAGAAAGTCCCTAACCTCTAGAAATTCCCTGACGTCTAGAAAGTCCCCGGTGACTATAAAGTCCTCTGTTGTCTAGAAAGTCCCCTGATGTCTAGAAAGTCCCTTGACACCCTGAAGACTTCGATGTCTAGAAATTCCCTGACGTCTAGAAAGTCCCTTGACACCCTGAAGACTTCGATGTCTAGAAATTCCCTGACGTCTAGAAAGTCCCCGGTGACTATAAAGTTCTCTGTTGTCTAGAAAGTTCCCTGACACCTTGAAGACTCCTGATGTCTAGAAAGTCCCTGGACTCCAATATGTCTTCTGACAACTAGAAAATAAAAGAGAGAGAACCAAAATAGTCAAGGTCGAGCAAAGTTCAGCAACCAGCCATCCGTGTCTGTAGAGGTCAAGCCAGGCGACCCCGACTGCCATTCTCCCAGGAGCAAATCCTTATTTCATAGTGTCGATAGACTCAGGGGCGTCTGGTTTTATATATTTTATACATAAATATATATATTTACACCTATATTACACATTAGAAAACTTTACCTAAAGGAAATTGAGTTAAACAGCATAAGAATTTATATAAATTATAGATATATCTTTATTTATCATCCAAAATTCTAAAAAATAAGATTCTAATAGTTCAATTAAAGATCGCGCCATATTCTTATTATCTCATTAAACCTGGAACCTTGTAACTAAAAAGTCTACAAATTCCATAAACTGTTTACACACGGTCGCTTTAAGGACAGTACTCAGCTATACGAGGTACTATTCTGGGTATGATCACATAACAAACATAAACGGTCCTAGTTGAAAGCAATGTTTATCTCTGCCAATAGACGATCTCTAAATAGTATTATGATATCTGGCTTCACAAGAGCCAAGACGACGTAGGTGGCAGACAAGGAAGTACTACTGGCCCAGGAGGAACAGTGAGATAAAAAAAGGGGTCAACTGACGAACAGACAGACGTGGGTCAACAGACAGTTTGGTGATATCGGCAGTGCGAAAAGAAGCGGCGAATTGTCTCTGAAAGTGTGGTCGTGTGGTGATCCTGCAAGAGGGTGCCAAAGAAGATTGCCCGACCTGGAAGGGATCCAGCTGTTGGCGAGGAAGATCCTTCTGGTGACGGACATAGGAGACAAGTGTATCTGATGCTTAATTTTACTAGCAGCTACTGGTGATAAAGTACGTCGCGCAAATCTTTATCTACAATACATAGAACCTCTCTTGTTTTTTAGAAGCCTTGTACGTAAACAACAACGGATGTTTAGACACCTCCTGCACCCCCCCCCTTTCTCTTTCTCTCTTTATCCTTATATTTAATCTTATTTATTCATATATATATTTATTTGTATTCAACCTTATATACCTTATATGAACATTGAAATAAAGTAGTTTCAATCTCAATCTCTCTCTCTCTCTCTCGCTCTACTTTTAAACTGGATCACCCTCTCCTGCCTTACTAACTGCGCAAAGAGGAGGATCAGCAGGTCAATACACAGGCAATACATCAACCAGACATTACATCTCAAAGGCCCACAATTAGACATAAGATCGCGTCGGATAGAGAAAGTTGGAGGAACATCATTTTTCCATGGGAATGGTGTAACTGTATATAGTTTTTTCAATCTTATACACAAAGTGGTAAATAAATTATTCTTTGAAGGTTGTAAAATACGAGGGCCATCCAATAAATAAGTTTCCCTATTTTTTTTTCTGCGAACGAAACGTTGTAAAAATTAGTTAGTAGGGTAAGAAATGGTCACTAGGATGTGTTGGAAGCGCGTGACCTTCAAAATCACGCTACTCCTACGCGAAAGTCCGTAGCGCTTCAGTTTCCATGGAGCTACCACTGGTGAATGTGTCTACTTGCGAACTCCGTTTTGTAATTCGATTTTTCACGGCCAAAAATGAAACTGCAGTCAATATTCATCGCAATTTAGTGTCAGTGTATGGTGAAGGATGTATGAGCATCCAAATGGTTTGCCGATGGCGTTCATGGTTCTTGGAAGGACGGCAAAACCTGCATGATGACGAGCGAAGCGGCAGGCCCTTTACTGCTACGGACAATGCAGCGGTTGCTGCTGTTCGGAATGTGATGGAAACAGATCGCCGCGTCACCATTGACGAAATAATGATTCGACTGCCTCCTGGAATCGAAATTGGACGCTCTTCGATTGGAACAATCATGTTAGATGTTTTGAATTTTCGCAAAGTCTGCGCAATATGGTTCCCGCATTTGCTCTCGGAAAATCACAAGCAATAACGGATGGAGGCAGCCCGAGCTTTCCTGGAAATTCATCGAAGAGATGGAGATCAACTGTTTTCCCCTATTGTCGCTGGAGATGAAAGCTGGGTGCATCAATCAACTCCAGAAACAAAACGACAGAGCATGGTGTGGAAGAAGCCTGAGGAAGGTGTACCAAAAAAGGCGAAGTTCACAATCTCTGCAGGCAAAGTTATGGCTATCGTCTTTTGGGACTGTAAGGGTGTTTTCTTGGTTGACTACCTGTCCCCAAACACTACGGTTAACTTTGCGAGGTACTGCGAAGTCCTCACTAAACTCAGAACTGCAATAAAACGGAAACATCCTGGACCTTGGTCTCGGAAAGTGTTACTCGTCCATGACAATGCTCGCCCTCACGCAGCTCGAACGACCCAAACGTTGCTGGAAAACTTCAAATGGGAAATTTTCACACATCCAACTTATTCTCCGGAACTTGCCCCAAGCGACTTCCATCTTTTTCCAGCACTCAAGTTGCACCTTGGAGGCAATCTCTTTGAGAATGATGACGAAGTGCAGGCGGAGGCGAACCACTGGCTACAAAGACAGGACACGGCTTGGTACAACAGTGGTATCAAAAAATTGCTACAACGGTACCAAAAATGTTCGGACAGAAATGGTGATTATGTAGAGAAGTAGTCTATGAGTTGTATAATGAAAATAAAATAACTGCATAATTGTAAATAATGTTGTTTATTTGTTTAAAAAATAGGGAAACTTATTTATTGGATGGCCCTCGTATAAAAAACAACAAACATTTTAACAGTGTATTAATATAACTCTTTTCTCAATGTATTAACCAATATTTTTTCTCTTAACACATATGTCAATCCATAGTAAAACGTGCCGTCTGTGGCCGGGCATTATCTTGTTGAAAGTAATCCCTGGGTGATGTGAGAGGAACGGCAACAAAACAGGCCGTAAAATGCCATCTACGTACCGTTGTGCTGTCAGGGTGCCAGGAATGACTATCAATGGGGTCCTGCTATCAAATAAAATGGCACCCCTTGTTGTGGACCTGTGGGGTGTTCGAAAGTAAGGCCAAGATCGACACGCTGTCCAGGACGTCTCCGGACACATTAGCGACGGTCGTCAGGTCACAGTAAGAAACAGGACTCGGCACTAAAGAGTATACGTCCCCAGTCAGCGCAGTTCCAAGTTGATCGCTCCCGATACCACTGTAGTCAGACTTGTCGGTGTGCGAGTGTGAGGGTAAGTATCTTAACAGCTAGCGAGCTCTTAGAATCCGTTCTTCAGCCGTCTGTAATGGATGATAGGACAATTTATTCAAGGCAAGAACAAATCAAAATTTATAAAATACCAAAGAGGCAAGGAGGGAAAAGTTTACAAAGTAGCAAAATATAGGTATTGTAATATAGATAATTCCATCCTCACTGTATGACAAGATATCTGAGAGGCAGGAATCCCAGGGCGAAGTGGGGGAGAGATGGATGGACCCCAGCTGCGGGAGGATGGCCCACGTGGGGCCTTCCACGGCGCCATGCTAGTGTGGGGGACAAGGACATTTTTTGGTGATATCGGCGGTGACAGCAGACACGGAAAGTTGTCTCCGGGGAGGGTGACTGTGGGGATGATCCTGCAAGGCGGTGCCACGAGAGCCTAACATTAGAGCGACCTACAAGTCAGTGTAGTCCAGACTGGACATGTATAGTGTGGAGCGGAACTTTTCCCAAGAGTGACATCCACAACGCCAAGGATTCTTCCGACGGGAAGGTTGAAGGCAAGCCCCACTGATTTTCTCCTTCTGTTTAGTGTCACGTATAATAAAGTGCTCATTTTTGCTGCATCCCTTCGAATTCACGGTGTGTATCTTTGTGGCATCCTGATTATATAAAGAAAACAAAAAGCGTCTGGGTACTACATAACATTTGGTGTCAGAAGCGAGGATACAGCTTAGTTCGCGAGATGGCAGAGCTAGCCGAATTCAAAGTTGAAGAATGTAAGAAAATGTTGGAAAATATGTCTATTCAGATTAACCAGAAAATAAGCTCTATTAGAGAAGACATACGGAGTGGTATTGGACCGATGAAAGGAAACTTGGCTTCACTGGAGTCCCGATTGAGAAGGCTCGAGAATAGTGAAGTTGATGTCCCTGTAGCCACACCTCTATCTGTTAGAATAGCGGTCAATTCTCCTTAGTTAGAAACTACTGAACGCTTTGCCAAAATCAAGCCTCCTACCTACGACGGACAGACTTCGTGGAGCTGTTATAAGATTCGGTTCGAAGTGGTGGCCTTGGGCATTCGCTGGAGCGCTAGTTAATAGGCAATAAACCTGTCCGCATCGCTCCGAGGTTCAGCCACTGAGGTTCTCCAGTCCCTGCCACTAGAACAATTATTGGACTATGAATGTCTGGTCCATGGCCTGACTTTGCGCTTCGGAGATGAAAATTTGCAGCCTCATTACCATGTCATGAAACTAAAGAACCACCGCCAGAAGCGCGATGAGACGCTGCAAGAGTTGGCAGCAGATGTCGGAAAGCTAGCGAGGTTAGCCTTCCCTGATTGCCCCCGCCATGTTCAAGATCTGCTGGCACATCAAAATTTCGTGGATGCCATCGAGGACCCTGAGTGTCAACAGTCAGTGCGAATGTCTGACGCCAAGACGTTGCAGGAGGCGTTGATCCACGCACTGAAATTTGAGGCAGCCCGTGATGCGACAAGGGGCTATCAGAAGGTAGTGAGCCTCATAAGGCCGACGAATCTCAGGAAGACGGCGACATTAAAGAAGCCATTTCTCAGTTACATAAAACAGTAGAATAAAAGAAGGAAATGAAAAAAAAAGTAAGTTTTTTTCAGAATCCAGCAACCAGCGCACCTACAGGTTCAATGGCAAAACGATCTGCTGGAACTGTGGTAAACCAGGGCACATTAGGGCTAATTGCAGAGTACGGCGGGCGTTGTCGGAGAGGGGCAATATCATCTCCAAACTTTTTGAGAAACGAAAATTAGCCGGCCTTACAGTGCCGAGGCTGGATAAGCGATAGGACGATGCCTCAGGAAAAATTATCAGAGTCTCGAGTCTCCAGGGAGGCTCCAATGAGCTGGCCACAGAAGAACTTGTCAACGGGGTGCCTTGTCGAATGGTGATTGATTCCGTCACCTTGCTCCGTGTCGATTTAGCTCAGAGAATGGGGTCAATCTCAAAGCTAATTCCAGTGTCGAATGAGCTGGTGTTACAAACAACCACTGGGGAACAAGCAAAAGTCTATGATAAAGTAGTGCTGAAGTTCCAGATCGGAAATAACTTGTTCAGCCACCTTGGGTATCTCGCTGATATCAAAGGCGACTGCCTCATAGGCTTGGACGTGCTTCGCAAATTTGAATTCAGCGTCGACTTCCAAGTAAAAGTATCAATCTGTTTTAAAAAATAATAGATACTTTGCTACATAGTTCCTCCCTTATGAGAGCTGTGACTCACAGCTTGTAATATTGTTGCTACTGACATGGATCTAACGTGATTCTGTCAAGGATTCCCTTGGAGTCTTGGAAGTCTATCCCTAGTACGTTTTTGTTATTTTTCTTGCGGCGTGAAATGCGGCTTTGTCGTCTTATCGCCCATAGGGATATCGTCTTCTTTGAGGGATGTCTTGACTTTGACACGGTGGTGGAATCCTGGAGTTAGTCTCGGAAAAATGTAGACCATAGCTCCCATGACCTCAAGGTTTTCTCGACAAACTTCAGTTTGTCTTCCCTAAACTACCCATCATATCCACCAAAACGTAACGTAGAAAATTAGGAAAGACAAACTTTTTGGGATAACAGGAAATTTATTTGAGACAAGAATAAAACAAAATACTTACCGGGCATGGAACTATACACCACCTTCTGTTCGCGGATGATATAGTCCTCTTTGGTGAATCCAAGATAAATCCCCAAATAAAGATTAATTTAATAAAAAGATATTTTGAGGAAAATGGTTTAACTCTGAATCAATCCAAGTCTAAAATCGTAGTGTTTCGAAATGGAGTCCGCTTGGCCAGATCTGACGTTTGGTTTTGGGGCCAACAACCCTTGACAGTATCCTCAAAATATACGTATCTTGGCTACCCCTTAACTACCAAGAATACAACTGCTTACGTGGCGCAGCACTTTAAAAGCAAAGCATTGGTTGCTACAAACGCAGTATGGAGAATACTATCTAAGTCAAGAACCAAATCGTTCGGAGCAGTGATGAAACTACTTGACTCCATAGTTTTATCCACGTTGTTATACTCTGCCCCACTATGGTCGACGAATCAGATAAAAGTTGTAAACCAGATCCAAGATATTTTCCTACGGCGATTTCTTGACCTTCCCAAATTTAACCCGGGCTATATCTCACGAACAGAAACCGGAAAGATGTTCCTTGAATTAAACATTACGAAATTGATTCTAAAGTTCTGGATACGGAATTTAAAAATGGACAGGACAAGATTACCTTATGTTTGCTTGTCCCAGCTCTGAAGAGTTTCAATTGTGGGAAAAGCGGGAAACAACTTTATTTATAACCTGAATAACATCATTGACTCTAGGGGTTTTTCTTTTCTTAAGAACTGTGAAAATTATATGGTTGTGCGAGGAGAAATGCCTAAAATAGTTCAAACCACAGTGGACCAGCTACTCCAATTTGACCGAGCTAAGATACAAAACTCAACTCATTTTATTCACTACCAATCTCTAAGTAGCTCCTTCATGACGGAGGACTACTTACTATCAAACCTCCCTCTGAAAATTAAACGATTTATAGCCCGTCAAAGGATTCTATGGCTATTTTCCCCCGAGAATATCACGGGATTTTGGAACAGCGACCCTTTAAATTGCTACTTCTGCAATGCTGGCATCCAAGACAATTTGGTCCATTATCTATTCCATTGCCCATTCATACAGGAAAAGAGACTGGAAATTCTCGAAATTTCGGGGCTAACTCACTATAATAAACAACATGTATATAAAATTTTTACTACTCTCCTGCTGGATTAAAACATTTGTTTATTAATATTTAAAATGTTTCAAGGCGATTGATAAAATGAGGGAAGAAGTGCTCAACTCCACAGACAACGGCTGATTGCTCCCCCTCCCCTCTAAATTGCTTTTCCTCCTCACTCATGTACATATATAACCTTTTAGGGGAATCACCTTGTAAGACAATAGTGTCTTAATAAAGGTTTTTGTTGTTGTTGTTGTTGAATAAAACAAAATCTAAAAAATACAAGAGAGACAATGAGAGAAGTTTACAGAGTATCAATATATATATATAGGTGTCAAAATTAATAATCTGTTCAAAAAATAAGAAATATTTGCTACAATATATTAACCCTTTGCCTGAAATGGCATTTTAGACAGCTTTTTTGGATTATTTGTATGTATTTCAAATAAGGAATTAGAAATAGGAAAAAAATCATTAAAAGCATATCTGAGAAAAAATAATTGTTTCCATTATTGAAAGCTATAAACAATGACCCTATTTATTTTAAATATGTTATGATGCATTAGCGCGCCATCTGTTATGAAAATTCGAAACTATTATAGACGTGTATGATTCTTTTAAAAATAAAATAATTTCTACTGCCCTTACTGCAATGGAAAAATTAATGGTTCACCACTGATGAACCAGGCCCTCCCATCAATTTTACCATTGCAGTAAGGGCAGTATACATTGTTTTATTTTAAAAGAGTCATACGCGTCTATAATAGTTTCGAATTTTAAATATGTTCCCTTGTTAATTTACATAAATAGTCATTGCTTGTTTTAGCATGATTTTTAACTCGGATTCAACTGGGATTTGACAATTGAGATAATATTTGGGGGGATTGTTTAGGGATCACTTTTATTGTACTTAGCTCATTTAGAACATTTTTAACACAAAGCGCAAACATTAGCTGCAACCCTATAAGACGTCTTGTTCCTTAGACCATCCACACTAGAGAGAGTGGTGCCCTCACAACAGTACGTACATGCGACAAGGAAATGTAATGAGGAATTGGGATGTACATCTGTAAGTCACTTTTCTTTTGTTCGTCGTAGCAAAGAAGAGGTGAAATATACAAGTATATATTATATACATATACAGTAGGACCTCCCTGTAAAGGACACCTAATTTCAGAGCCAAAGTGTCCTTTAGGGAGAGGTGTCCTCTTACCGGGGAGTTGCTAAATAGTGAAAATGGTAATTTTGAAAATGAAAACTGTCCTTTGTAGAGAGATGTCCTCTAGCGCGGGTGTCCTCGTGGAGGTTCTACTGTATATATATCTTTGATTTAAAAACTCTATTTTTGTTTGTGCCGCATACTTTTTTTTCTGAAATACTTGACCTATCCAAAATAAATTTTGACACGATAGGTCTGAAAATAGTTACTCTCAGAATTTTGACCTCTGAATATGCTAATTATTCGCGATAATAAGTTGACATTTGCATTTATTCCACATAGGTTTTCAGATAGATGGGGAGTTATGAAGGATTCAGTGTTGTAGTATCAACATTGTAATATGCAAATCAGTCTGTTATCAGATTAATTTGCATATTCTGCGAGGTCGGAAAATAATGTTTGATGAATATCTACACTCATAGACAAAACTTAAGGAAGTTTTACCTTTCAGCATGTATATCAGGATTCAGACAATAACTGCAAGATATTTGATATGCAGTGACCTTTATTGAAGACACACGAGATAACCAAGCGTAAACAAAATTACCTCTGTCTCCTTAAAAAAAAAAAAAAACAGACAACCGGCGGCATCAAAGACTTTCCACTTCCTTAAGTTTTGTCTATGGTGTATATATGTTGAATAACGGAACAATTCACATATTACTACATATAAACATATAAAATTATACCTGGCATTTATATGCCTATATATTCAAAATATACATTGCATAGATACCTCTAGTAAAGAAAAAAAGAATCTTTGTGTCAATAAATTATTTTCCAAATTTGCAAACAAGAATAATCAACAATAGTCCTAAGAAGACTTAGTGAATTTCAAAATGCATATTTTTATTTTATCGATCTTTGTATTTCTACGATTCATAATAATCTTGGAGAAGCTTTTGTGCGTCGTTAAAAATCTATATACTAACGTTATATTTGAATATGCAAATAGAAATATAAATAAAAACATAAATTTTAGGTGTTGCGTCAAATTATTTAATTAAAAAACGAAAAGGGGTTAGTTCTATCGGAGAATTACCATAATCTACACCATTTTGAATAATTTTATATACACTAAACTTTAAGTCTTTAGCTATATAAAGTGTCATATGAATGTAAGATATAAATAGAACAAAACGTTATGCAAGTGTTGAAAGTGGAATGTCAAATAACATTTAGCAGCTTCAAACAACAACATGATGATTACAACACAACAACTATACTATAACATTACTAACATGATATGTAAGAGAATCAAGTACTGTAAACACGTACATTCCTTCATCTACTCACCTCGATAGCAAGATATCCCGACTGAGTCAGATAGAATTGAACATGTCTGCGGTCACGTGCTCCTGTTCAGCCAATGGCGAGCTTGAATCGATCGTGCTAAAGAAAGAGGAACTAGAGAGAACTCTATTGAAACAGCAGCTTCCAAACGTTATTGATTATGCTAAATGCCACGGCTCGATGGTACCATTCGAGAATCAAATATAGGGAGAGTATGATTGATGACTCATATTCAGGATCATCGGAACTCTTGGTGTATGCTATGGTAGAGGTGTTGATTGTAGCTGCTGATAGGTAGTTCGCTGACCTCAGTTTGGTTGACCATATTACAGATGATCCTCGATTTGAGACCAAAGCCTAAATGGTTTTATATCCGACCCAGTATTTTAAAATATCATATATCATTAATAAATAACTTTAAAAATATCTCTAAATACGTTTATAGGGAAATAATATTATAAGATATGAAATGAAGTGATTGAATGTCTTCTCTTCTCATTGTACTCACGCAAATTTATACTCAAATTACTAATACTTGATTTTTAAAGAAGCCTTTAGGGAATCATAGTACACGCTTGTTCGGCGGTACAACTACTAAAATTGGAACGATACAGTGAAGATTAGCATGGCCCCTGCGCAAGGATGACACGCTAAATCGTGAATCGTTCTAGGGAATCATTTCTGGTCATTGAGGTATAGCCTACACAGCGTTAGCAAGGCTCATCATCCCGGAGCACGTACGTGGCTGGATTTTCTTGATTTTACCAGAAAATTAGTTTTCCAATATACTGGAATATATTTAAATCAACGTTCAGTTCATATTTATTCCGATAGATGACGCTTTGTATTCTAAAAATGCAGGGGTCTGACCACAGCCAATTTTTATCATATATTTATGGTTTTTACTAGCAGTTTTTCACAAGAACAGATTTTTATCTTTATAATATTAACGATATAACCTCATGTAACATTTATATAGGGAATACCATAATTGTAAGTTGTCAAATTGTAGATTCTATCAACCTTTTTGAAGAAAATTTTATTGTCCTTGACGTATCGGCGACCCACTGTCGGCTTTTCCAAAATATGTTGTTGTCGTGTCCAATGAAGAGCTTCAGATGTCTCCATACATCTCTATCACAGCAGTCGCAATGTCCTCTATCTTGGGTGTGTAAAGCTGCTGCTCTGGGTCCACGTCAATTTTCTGAAAGGCTGCGGACATTGCTGGGCATGGGAATATGTGAGTAGATATTAGTTCCACACCAGGACAGTTGTTGCATGTCTTGTAGGTTCTTGTGCTATCTGGATGTATTGTCATTCCTTTATAGTCTTTTGTTGTAAGTCTTGTTATTGTTTTTATAATTCTTCTCTCTGCGTTTATTTTGCATATTTGATTTTTCTTTATCTTTTGTTGAATTTTCTTGTATTTTGCCAAAGCATCAGCGTCAAAAGATGGAAGGCTTATTAGAGAAGTATTGTCTTTTGTCGATCTATATATTCCCTTGAGTACATATATACATAAGAAAAACATGTCCAGCTATGCACAAAAGAAGATATAAAATTAAAAAATAATAATAAAAGGTTGAAATGCATTCACATAGTTAAAACTGTGATTAATTATTTTAAGAATAGCTAAAACTGATAAAAGTAGGAAAATATGTATAAATGAAGTTTAAAATGCATTAGAATATATATATATATATATATATATTTATATACTTTAATGCATTTTAACCTCATTTATAAATTAATTAAACTATGTGAAAAAATAGTACAAATGTAATATTGTACTGGGATAAGGTGCATAAATTAAGAAAAAGGCTTCTTCTTATCGTGCAACTGAAAGTTGCTGATGGCTTGCGCCATCTATCGGATGAATAGTACATTTGTACTATTTTTTCACATTGTGTAGCGTTCTCACGCAATTCTGGCCTTAACTACCCGTTTCATGGATGCCTTAATGACCAATTTTTTGGTCGTTGAGGTACGGCTTGCACCACGCTGATGAGGGCTAACAGCCCGAAACGCGTCCGTGGTTAGCTTTTCTTGATTAATCAAGAATGGGTATTTGGCCAACTCTGGAATAATTAAAAATCAACGAGAATAGTTGATATTTATTCCGATAGATGGCGCAAGCCATCAGCAACTTTCAGTTGCTCGATAAGAAGAAGCCTTTTTCTTAATTAAACTATGTTTCTCAAACATATCTTGGTCTAGTGTCAATGACAGCTTTAATTTTTTCATTTTATTTGTGTTCTTGTCCTAAAAATTGACATTAGACCAGTAATTTCATCCAAAAATTATTGATAAAAAATGAATCACCGCCATCATATAACCAATATTCCAATTTATAAATTTATTTGTTAGTGTTAATGGTGAAAGGTTTTGGTTTTTCTCTTCTATTTCTGAAACATGATCATTTAACAGATCATGATAATTTAAGGAAGACAAAATTTTTTGCAACAAGTTTCTTTTATTCTACAATTTGGCAAGCTTTCAGGCGTTAGCCTATCATCAGGCCGATTTCGCAAATATATATTAAAAATAATACAAAATCTAAACTATTTAGATTTTGTATTATTTTTAATATATATTTGCGAAATCGGCCTGATGATAGGCTAACGCCTGAAAGCTTGCCAAATTGCAGAATAAAAGAAACTTGTTGCAAAAAATTTTGTCTTCCTTAAATTACTGATTGCAATTATTTAGGTTTTTATAGATCATGATAAGTACGCACATGTGCGGATGTGCATATCAATATGCGC
The DNA here is from genome assembly GCA_030710605.1 of Cordylochernes scorpioides. Taxonomy (NCBI): domain Eukaryota; kingdom Metazoa; phylum Arthropoda; class Arachnida; order Pseudoscorpiones; family Chernetidae; genus Cordylochernes; species Cordylochernes scorpioides. The sequence goes on from CP092864.1 coordinate 39,996,075, forward strand.
GCATAATAGTAATTATGTATATAAGATTCTTCTCAGTAAGATATGTAGCGATTTAATAAATTGAAAGAAGACAAGTTTCTTTAATCTTTTAACGACGCAAGCTTTCGGGCAAAACCCTTCAACAGGCAAGCTAAAGCATAAATACGATACTATGAACGTAGATACTAATGGCTGACTTCAGCCATGATTTAGCTTGCCTGTTGAAGGGTTTTTGCCCGAAAGCTTGCGTCGTTAAATGATTAAAAACACTTGTCTTCTTTCAATTTATTAAATCGCTACAATAGTAATTATATAGATACATATTTATACACAGAGCACTAAACAGAACATTGTTATAATGCTCCATCTATATACAGCAAATAAAACATTAAGACGTGAATGTTTCTTTCACACATAATGCGATGATAAAATATTGGGGGGACTTGGCTCATCAGTGGTAAACCCTCCCAGCGGTTTCGCCAATTTAATTTACCAGGCCGCTTCTTTAGAGCTCTAATACTGTATTGGATCATTCTGCTTTTATATGCTACACTGAAGGGTGGAATCTTAGAAATGGTATTTAAGCCAACTATGAACATAAGCTTTAAAAAAAAAGACAGTAGAATTACATATAATATTTGCATTGAGCTCGATGTACTGTCCTAATCGAAAACTAGTTTTATTTTCTCTTTCAGCTTATCGGGGCATCCAGGTTTCAAATCTCTATAAATGAATTCTGATTATTTAACCATTTTGGAGAAGGAATGTTATTATTTGTAAATAAAATGTTCTCTCTTCAGTTTCCTTGGAGTCTTGAATCTACCATCCCTGCGAGACGTCTTCCTTGATCGCAAGCCGACTTCCTGAAAAAGTCTACGTGACCCGCAGATCAAGTAAACCCTAAAAACCATGGGAAGTTGATATGAAGATTACGGAAGTTTACGACCCCATCCTTTCTCCGACCGTGAAATTAAGAAACTCGAATTTTTTTGTTACTTTCTCAAGTTATCCTTTCATCGCTACGTATATATGGCTTTATGGCTTGTGGAATAACGATAGTAATAAAGGAGACTGAGCCTCATAAAGAACTGTGCCTCATGGCAGGGTAAATGATTCCATGTAGAATGCCGCTACATCAACATCTCCTATATGTAAATACCTTTCTCTTCTTTCTTCAACAATATCATACGCAACATGAGGTACCAAACTTTGTCTATTTAATCTTCTTCGCTTTATTTATAGCCGTCCTTACCCATCTTCTGCCTACCTTTTCTTCACTTTAAGTACCATATTCAAATATATATCGTCTATATTTACAGAAGCTGTGCACCATCTGGTGTAAAAATACTTCAGGGAATAATCGAAACACAACCTCTATGGATAACACTTAAACATATAGGAAAAACAACGTTATAATTTTACTGCCAATTACTCACTATAAAATAATTCTATATGGTATTAACATAATATGAATCATTTTTAAAATTCGACTTTCACGAAGACAATTTATAATGTTCCCTTTGTGGATGAATTTATTTTATATTTTCTTGCTCCTACTGTCGTTATATTGGACATCAATGTCTTCCAACCTTGTGTCGCTTACATCAGAATTGGAACGTTACTTGCCTCGGTGAACTTAACCGAGACTACGCTACTGGAGACCAATCAGAAGCTCCAAGGTGATCAGAATTTCAACAGTCTGGTCATATAAAGTTGTTTAAAAGTTCGTAAACGTATTAGGTGGGCGCTTAGGGAGATGGCCGTTCATAAGATAGGTCGCACACACACATTCTTGGAATTTTTCAGATTAGAAAAAAAATCTTAATCTAAAGATACCTGTAAATTCTTAATAGAAGTAAAACGACAAATTGTAATATAATTATTTTTAAATTTTTGGAAGCTTTCGAGTATTAACTGTTTCTCAGGCTTAAAAAATGTGTTCGTGTAGTAGATATTTTGATAAATGGTAGGTCCTATTTATAGTAAATTCGATGCTCTGGTAGATGAATGATAATGCTTGTTTATAGTAAATTCCATGCTCTAATAGATGCAACTTTAACCAAAACAATATAAAAGTATACAATATATTTGAATGATTATGATTTATATTTTGTAAGTGTTTACGAACTTTTGGAACAACCTTGGTAATATTGGTAACCTTGGTAAAATTATAACAGAATTCTTATAGAAGAATGATTTAAACTCTAATGTTTTCTATATCAAGGGTGGTCAATCAGCAGGTGGGCTAAGTTTCAGAATTACAAGGTTTGACCCAAAAGTTCGTAAACACTTCCAAAATATAAATCAAATATTAACACAAAGCAATAACGAGCCATCTATACATATAAAATGAAAGGATTTAAAAGCACGAATGCTTCTTTTATACATAATACAAACTTCTACTGTCCTTACTGCGATGAAAAAATATATTGGGAGGGCTTGGCTCATCAGTGGTTGAACCCTCCCAGCAGTTTCGCCAATTTAATCCACCTGTATTGGACGATTCTGTTTATATACGCAGCACTGAAGGGTGGAATCTCAGAAATGGTTTTCAATGGACATAAGCTTATAAGACAGTAGTATTACATTCAAATATTTTCATCGCAGTAAGGACAGTAGAAGTTTGTATTATGTATAAAATAAACATTCGTGCTTTTAAATCCTTTCATTTTAAATCATAAGATGTTTACGAACTTTTGGCACAACCTTCTATTATTCTATGCAGAAACATCACTCTATATAGTGCTCCTGTACTAAAAATAGGCACCTTTCCCTTTGAAATGCATTAAAAATTCATTGTTTTTCGAGGTTCATCTTTATATAAATGAATACCATCCTCCCGCAACTTTAGGTTATAGTATATCAGGGTAGCCAAAATCTTGTTCTCCCATAAAATGCTCTATGAGCATCATTTTCAATTATCATATCTAAACATCGAGTTACCGGGCCAAGATTTTAATGGAGAAAATAACATGAGCATCTGCCAAAACGCTATATTAAATTTTTAAAATATGATAATAATATTTAATATGAATTATATATCGTGTCTCTCTCTATTAATTATTATAAAGTTTATGTATATTCCGGATATATTTATTATTGTTGAATCTAGATCAATTTACAAATTCGGTTAAAATTGGGTTTCCTCTGGGTCACGCGTTGCTCCAACAATGAACCGCCAGTCTAGGAGCCTAGCCAGGCTGGGATATCACGGAAGGTCGCCCAAACCACCAACGTGGGGACTGACTTACCTGATGTTCAGTTAGATTCCTGAGTTACTAGAAACAACAAAAAGCCTTTATTAAGGACATTCGACTCATACAGGATTCTCCCAAATAAGCAAACAGAAGTAAATATAGCAGTTATTTACAGAAAGTGAAGATTAACATCAACTTTTCTTCAAGCTGGATCCATTGTATCTGCTGTTTTCTTGAATTTGTAAAAGCTAATGCATTGGGTTTGCTTTTTACTACATTTTCACTACTTCACTACTATTAGAACATATGGCGAATTGTTTTCATACCAATCTTTTGATGGATTTCTCTCTCCTCCTCCAGTGCCGGATAATATAGAGCGTAGGGGTTACTAGAAAAACAAATATATAATGAAGATATAAAATAAATACACACATATGAACAAGCCAAAATACAATTAAAACATCAAACATTGTTTCAACAAAACCTGACTACCTGTCTATTTTATGTAAACATTAGACAAATGATTTTGTTACGCCGTATTTTGGCAAAGTGTTTTTCCATTCCTGTTTGGATAATGTTTTTAACACCCCTTCTATTATATATCTATATGGTTAGGCGTATGTTGTATGACGAGAATTAAATAAATAAAGTACTGTTGTGGAAAAAGATATAGGGGGATAAACATAAACCTAATCTATTCAAACTCACCAGCCCACATTGTCTGGTGCCATCTTTCCATCTCACAGGAAGACATTGGTTTAGCTAAGATACCTAGATAAAGTCATGTGACCCGTTTTTAACCAATTATAAATCTAGAAAAACCTCTTCTCGAGGTTAGAGTACTCCAAATGACGGGTCCCCCTTCTTTCTACCTCTCTCGAGGACCACGCCATCACCGACGAAGCACGCGATCTACGTTTTTTTTTTTTTTTCGTAGATCGTGAAATACGTGATGTCGTTGGAGACCCGCTGGCGACTCTCCACCAAACTCTGCGGCGGTGGCGCCATGTACATATTCATTGTATATAGTTGTTTATTAAATTTAAAATGCATATTATGATGTATTAGCGCGCCATCTGTTATCAAAATTCGAAACTATTATAGACGTGTATGATTCTTTTTAAAAATAAACAATTTCTACTGTCCTTACTACAATGGAAAAATGCATATATTGGATCAAAAATCATTTATTTACCAATATTTCAGTTGGCTGAATGCCAACCTTTTTCATAACATATATATAACATATTTATGTCAACAATAAACTCAGCGCCAAATAACGTCAAAAAACGTCAATAATAAATATGTTATACTACCTTGAAAAAGGTTGGCATTCAGCCAACTGAAATATTGATAAATAAATTATTTTTGATCCAATATATGCCTTTTTAATTAAAGATATATTTATGGATTGCTCTATTTAAAAAAATAAATAGTTGTATATATCTAATTGATATTTTGAAATAATAGTGAAAACTGTGAACTTTTGTACACATTGACAAGATGACAATAAAATTATGTTTATTGTTTACCCCTCTCACTCACCACGACCCTGAGGTTCACATTCTGGAAAGTCCCCGTGTGCTCTTCCTTGCTTCATCACACGGCTGCAAAACTCACAACTTCACATATCAGAATGAAGTTTAAAACACTTTGTTGATCACACTATTATCAATACTCATCAAAATATCCATAATCAAATTAGAAGGTCTAAATTACAACACATATAATTTATTTATGAAATGCTCAGAAAACAATTCAAGAGTAAAAATAGCAGCACTGTAAAAATTATGAAAAAAGCATATCCTTATCGTGCAACTGAAAGTTGCTGATGGCTTCCGCCATCTATCGGAATAAATATCAACTATTCTCGTTGATTTTTAATTATTCCATAATTGGCCAAATACCCATTCTTGATTAATCAAGAAAAGCTAACCACGGACGCGTTTCGAGCTGTTGGCCCTCATCAGCGTGGTTCAAACTGTACCTCAACGATCAAAAAGAAAACTGGTCTTTCAGGCATCCGGAAAAATCATGAAACGGGTAGTTAAAGCCAGAATTGCGTGAGACCGCGACACAATGTGAAAAAGAGATGCCTTTTTCATAATGTATGCATGCCCAGTACAATATCACATTTGTACTATTTTTTCACTGCAAAAATTGTTCATACAACACATTCGTATAAAATAAGTATTATAAAATTTTATTTTTTCAGAGGGAATAATCATCAATTCTGTCGTCCCATGCTAACAGTAGTCCTTGAGTTACATACTTAACTCTGGTTATCTATGAAAATGGACCTTCCACAAAAGGTTTTCCCAACATTCCATTTACAACTTCCAACCTGCAATCCTTAACCCCATCGTCGAATACATCATCTCATAAGACAGTCTGTGGACAACTGGTTAAAACCCTCAATTCCTGACAGCCATAAACCAGGATCGAATCCCGTATTGTACACTTTTTTTGGTTTTGTGAAGAACCTTTTTTATATTATTTATTTTAAATAATATAAGCTAAGTTGCACTTTTTGATCGGTGCCTAATAAAATTATTTTGGAACATCATCTCATCCATAGATGCATCAGATAACATTAACAAACTCAAGTAGAAATACATTTTTAAAAGGCAAGGAAGAGAACCCGATTCGTAGCCAAAATTACAAAGTGAGCTTTATTACAACAACAACAAAAAAGCCTTTATTTAGGGTCACTGACCCTATACAGGATTCACCAGAGCTATGCATAAGAACAAAGCAGTGAGACAAAGGAAATAACGATATATACAGAGTAAGAAGAAAAAGAAAAAAAAAACAAGAAAAGAAAAAAAAAAGAAAGAGGGAAGCAAGAAATCAACACAAAAAGAGTAGCAGTAAGAGAGTGAGGAGTGAGTAAGTGAGCTTTATTTATTATGAATACAAGAATTTATTTTTACAATTTCAAATTGTTCTCAAGTACACGAAAAAATAAGCTCGTAGAAATTAACAACTGTTCTTAAATTGTTCTAGATGTGATTCAGCAAGTTGGAAGAAACGTTCTTATAATCTTGTAAGCTGGGAGTCTCTAGAAGGTTTAGTCCTTTGTGTCATGGTAGTGGCTATCATTATAAACTGAGTAGTGGCATGGATAGGTTATAAATTGGTAGGTGTTTTGAAATCAAGAGCGGTAAGGTATGAAGTCTGAGGAATATCTATGCATAGATATATCCTCAAGAATACAAAGTTGAAAGAATTGAATTTCAAAAAAGAAATTTATAAAATGTCAAGGTGTTGTGAATTGGCTGTCAATGGACTGATAACTCTGACATACTAGCTGAAGTTATTCTTTGGCACCTTAAAATATTTTCTGTATTTGAGTTTTTGTATAACCTCCATATTGAGCCGAGTTTAAAGAATATATATATTGTTTAGTTTTATTTCAACCATTTTATGTTTGATGTTTTAATTGTATTTATGTTTGTTTCTAGGTATATATATATGTCTTCTACTTGTCGTTCCGTCTTTTGGCAGAATTTCCACACGGACGTTATCCTTTGTTTCTAGAGGTATAGGAATTTGAACATCCAAGGAGTCACTCGGGACAATTTGGGTAAACTCGGCCGATCTTGGTTGGATCGCATTAATTACTATCTTTTAAAATAAAGATATTCTTTTTTTTTTTATTATTAAAGGTACAAAAAGAATGAACATAAATTTCTAATTATCTAAGTTATTCTTATTGGGAAAACTACTAATCTCTCCATAAAAATATTTATATCTATTAACTCACAACTCTCTCTGTTCGGAAATATCTTTATTTACAAGGCTCTGATAACCAGAATGGATGATTTTTGAGCCCCGATGGACACATAAAGCGGAATATATACAAAGTACTATGTACATTGCACTGTTGGAGGGGATGGGTGGCCAGGGGATCATCGCCGGGTGACGCCAGGAGAGCCGGAATATAGAGGAGGATCAAGGGGGCAGGGTGGTGATCCGAGGAGATCAGGGGGAGGCAGAGACGGGTAAAATAGTATTGAGTCTAGGGGTGACCATGGAGAGCAGACAGACCGCAATGCTTTGTGGCAGCCAGAGCGGACACTGTCTCTTTTCTATATTAGCTCACACATACATATATTATAAATAAAAAAATGGGATTTATGTTGAGTTTTGATTATCTTGATTTTGGGTATACATGAGTATGTTACGATATTGTTTTGCAGTCGTGGGAATAATAAAATAGTTTTGATCAGAGATTTGTTTATTTGAGCTAAGGAATATATATGAAAAACATCCATCGGTTTCATTAAAAAGCTCACTAATCTGCTTAACGATAATGGATCCCCTGCACTTGTTTCCTGTGATGACCCTGAAACGCTGAGGAGCGCGATTACAGGGCTCTTAAAAACAGCGGCAGACCAATCTATACAAAACGACCTTACAAGAATGGATAAATCTAAGCTATACTCTCACTACAAAGACATTCACATATCTTTCATGACGGAGGGATACCTTTTAGGGGATTTTCCTTTCCCGGTTGTAAGACTACTCGCACAAGTTAGAATACTTTCAAGTTTTTTTAGAGAAAACCACACCAAGATGCTCTGCGGTGAGGACCCGACTTGTACCTTCTGTAATTCAAAACTACAAAATGAAATCACTCACTATATTTTTGATTGCTCTGCTCTGAAAGAAGAAAGAAGAACCCTTATGCTCAAAACTGGGCAACTCTGTGCTTCACTTCCATCAATAATTGACAATATGACCCAGAATAAGTATATTGCTACGGCGTTTTATGGTTTCCACAAGTCCATATCTCAGAAGAAGGCCAAGTGATACTCACTCCTCACTTTCTTACTGCTACTCTTTTTGTGTTGATTTCTTGCTTCCCTCTTTCTTATTATTATTATTATTTTTTCCTTTTCTTGTTTTTTTTTTTTTTCTTTCTCTTTTTACTCTGTATATATCGCTATTTCCGTTGTCTCACTGCTTTGTTCTTATGCATACCTCTGGTGAATCCTGTATAGGGTCAGTGACCCTAAATAAAGGCTTTTTTGTTGTTGTTGTTGTATATATGAAAAACATAATTTGGTAAAAGTACCGCCTGGCTTAAGGCGAGTAGAACAAGGAAAACAAAAGATTATTTACATAATGTACAAAGATTTGAGCCGGCCATCGGGAAAAAACAACAACGAGTTTTTATATGCAAAGCTGGCCTCTTGCGGTCGATTTAACAGAATATTTGAATCTATGATATATAATTTTTAATAAAATAATATTTTTATATAATATATACAGTATACTCCGCTTATAACAAAGTCGGTTATAGCGAAATTCCGCATAAAGCGAATGAAATTGTCTGCACGAAAGAAAAGAAGGGCTTAAACCATTAAAAGAACTCTGGATATTGCGAAGTCTGATATAAAGAATTTTCGCTTATAACGAAGTGATTTGCATGTATAAATTATTATTTTATCCGTTTATAACGAAGTTTTCTCATTTACCATTATAATTGACTAATATATTATGCATAATATATATCAAATTACAACGCGTGAATGACACAAATTTAATGATACACAACAAATAAGTTAATAATATACAATTTTAAAATATGCAAATTGTCCACATTCCGCATCCAAAAGAGGTCTTGGAGAGCATTCAAACTCTGCGATTGTTTCTTCAATGTCAGGATAAGTCCAAGTCTCTTCATAGGCATCTGTCAGACTTGGACAACATCGAAAATAGTGTTCAGCACTTGTTACTGACTTCTAAATGTCAAAAGAAAATCACAAACTACTTCTCCAAAAACACCTGATGAGGTTGTTATTGATCTTTGTGTTGCTCTTTTGAGTTGAATAGTAAATAAAATTATTGGTACAAAACATTTTTTTTTCCAACTGCGGATATAACAAACTTCGGATATAACAAAGTGATTGTCATGGATAATGCGACTTCGTTATAAGCGGAGTACACTGTATATACATGCTCATCCCCACAGATTATTACGTCACAGAATATAATAGCTAAATGAATAAAAATAATATTTGAAAATAATATCCAACAGCCGAATCAGATGATCCCAGACTGGCTATACACCTATACCGACTGGAGCAGCGTGACTTAGAAAATAATTTTTGATTTAATAAGAATTATAAATAAATTTAAACCAAACATTTTATTATATATGTTACTCTACAAAAAGAGTATAAAATATAATTAGGAAAAGAGAAACTAACATAATAATAATTTTATCAAGTTCAAATTTTGATACGACATTTGCAACCTGGGCACGAGCTGTGAAAACAGAAAGATATTTTAAGAAAAATACATATCCGTATCGTGCAACTGAAAGTTGTTGATGGCTTGCGCCATCTATCGGAATAAATATTTACTATTCGTTGATTTTGGCTCAAGCCATCAGCAAGTTTTAGTTGCACGATAAAGAGATGTCTTTTTCTTAATTCATCCACCTTATATCAGTACAATTTCACATTTGTACTATTTTTTCAGAAAGATATTTGTTGTCTTTAAAACTGGGACGATCGACGTTGTTCAGAGATATTGTCATGTGTAAAATTAGGGAAGACAAACTTCGGGTTCACAGAAATTTATTTAAGGCAAGAACAAACTATGAGTGATAAACAAAGGATAAGCAAAAGAGGGAAGAAGTATACAGAGAGAGAGAGAGAGTAGCAAAATATAAACATAAAAATGACCAATCTGTTAATAAAGATAATAAAATTAATAAATACTTTGTTACAATATCATTGGAAAAGCATGCTCGTATAATATTACATAGGGAACAAGAATTGATGTACAGGAGAGCACTTGTGTATTAACGGTGTCTTTCTTGTAAGATTTTTCTCCAAACTGTTGAAATGTATATACATCTCTAGGCTTCATCTTCTCTATATTGACAATCAGATCTGTTTAATCAACTTATCTGAAATAAAGCTGAAGAAACTCCGCCTTTTCCGGTCCCAAGCACGGATGAAAAAGGAGGAGGGGGAGCAGTAACAAGCTCGCTAAAAAACCTGGGTTCAGCTGGCCCGGTTGATAGTACCCTGTTAGGACTCCTAATCCAGGGATACAGGATGAGCAGGGTTTGTACTCCATGTTAGGAGCGGCTGCACATGGCGTCTGTTCCTGATGTCAGAGGCGGCCATTTCTTTTGGAGCTGAGTCGGCCTGCCACTGAGTAGTGCTCCCAGTCTTAATGACAAAGGCAGACGCATTCTACTTCACCCAGTCATGATGGTTGTCAAAGCTTGATACCCTAATATGATTGAGTGGAGATAAGAAAGAAGAAAAAAGCTGAAGATGTCAAATTAAATATCCGAAGAAATTTGTTATAAAGCACTCAATTTGTATAAATATATATTAACATAATTTTTCAGGAGGATGGAATTAATGTAGCAAAAAAAGGTACATCTCCTTTTAAATATGCATTAAAACTAGGGTGGCAAAAAAATGCATTATTTAAATGCATGTTAAAATGGAAAGGTGCCTCTTTTGGTGCTTATATACGAGTCAACACTTGTGGACAAATCTTAAGGAAGTGGAAATTTTGCCGGTCGTCTATTTTATTTATTTTTTAAGGAGACAGAGGCGATTTCGTTTACACTTGGTTATCTCGTTTGTCTTCAATAAAGGGCACTGTGTATAAAGTATCTTTCATAATCAACAACAAGTCTCCAAGGAAAGAAGACATTTATATCTTTGGAGACTTGTTGTTGATTCTGTTTGTGATCAAAGGATTATAACCATCAAATATCTTTCAGAGTTATTGTCCGAATCACGATAATCATAATAAAAGGTACAACTTCCTTAAGTGATAAGACACAATTTGTATTATAGATTATAAACACAAGATAATAAGAACAAATCCAAATAAATAGTGTGTGACTTTTCAGTAACAACGTTGTTATTGAAATGTTACACACTATTTATTTATTTGTATTTTGTCTTATTACCTTGTGTTTAGCTTCCTTAAGTTTTATTCATAAGTGTATATAACAATTCCAGTGACGAACCAACCTAAAACAAATTAGATTTAACATTTGGAATTCTTGAAATATTTTGTTATTTAGCAATCTTGAAGAACGAGCCGAGGAATGTGAAGGTGGTAGTGTAATGACGAAACAGCTGGAAGGGTTTTCTCCACCAATAAATCAGGCCCCCTCATAATACTTTTCAAATTATTCAAACGATCATAGAAAAATTGTTTCATTTAATCTGATTGCACAAAAAAATTTACTTCAGTTTTAATATATAAAAGAAAAAAAAGTAGCGTTATTTGCAAAAAAAAATCAACTTTAGTTCATTTGTTTTCCCTATAATGGCTTTCTTCACCTAAATGAAGGAAGGAAAAGGCCAACGTATATCGATTGAATCGAATTTTACTTTATCTTTAACTTAGAGGATAAAAAATAGAAAAAATGTTTTAAAGTTTTTCCTAGGGAAGGTAAGTTATTGGATTTTAATGTTGGGAGGTGTGCAGGACGGCTATCAGTGGTTCAGATAGCACCTACAATGGCCCCCTCGGGCTTTGTACTGTATATACTTCTTGTCTTGTCACAGTTGGCACTTTATAAATTTGTAAGAACTTCTAACTTCACACGAGAGTTTCTATATATATCGAGATAAATATAAAAGTACTAATTTAATAAATAATAAAAACAATTAATCACAATTTATACGAAGATCCAAATAATAATAAAAAATAACTGTACCAAATTAAATTACTAAGTTAAAAAGTTGTTGTATTATACCGTCTGGTATGAAACTAATACCTACCCACATATTCTCAAGCCCAGCAATGGCCACAGCCTTGCAGAAAATTGACATGGACCCAGAGCAGCAGCTTTACACACCCAAGATAGAGAACATTGCGACTGCTGTGATAGAGATGTATGGAGATATCTGAGGCTCTTCATTGGACACAACAACAACAACATTATACGATCTTCAACATAAGTTTTCGTACTTCACTGTTCGTATACAGGTATAGTTAACTGATTTACACTTCTTCCGAATGACGCGGCTTTACCCAGGTTCCTCCCGAGTAAATGTTTTCCCGTCGATTATTGTTTTAACACAAATGTTAACAATTATGATTAAATAAAAATGTTATTAATTATAATATCAATAAGTCCCCCATGATCTCAGGCCAAGCTGCGTATGTGAATATTATGGTAAATTTCTCGAATGATATATATATTTTTTCGTTGTGTACATAGCCTCTCTCTCTCTCTCTCTGGCGGAGTCCTTCCCGCGGTGGGCACCACCAATGAAGACCTTGTATATATTTTATATATATGTATATTTATCAATTATTTTATATATTAATATCTATTTATTCATATATTTATCAATTTATAATCATATTTATTTATATTTATATTTATTCTGTATTTAACCTTATATAATCTTATATGGACTTTGTAATAAATCAGTTTCAATCTCAATCTCAATCTCTCTCTATTTTAATTCTGATTTCTGGTGGCCTTTATGCCTACGTGCAAGAAATAAACATTTTTACTAGTAGAAGTAGCAACAATGGGGATGATTGGAGGCTATTAATGTATCATTATTATCATCATATTAATCTCCAAATTATGCAATTAGTTTTGAATACCCAGAATGTTGATTTTAATGTAGATAAAATTTCTCATAAATATGTTCCAATGAAATAATGAAAGCCATCTTGGAATTATTCAAGTAAGTCTCAAGTTTTTGGCATATCGACTTCCATTCATATGTCTTTGAATTTTTGGCAATTTCTGGATAAACTATGCTGATATCAAATACATAAGAATACATTAAAAAAAAAAGGCTCTATTCTGATCGCTCACATGATCTAAAATTATGGTACTCTAACCATCGGCCATATAAGCGGTCAGAATATGCCTTTTTTATTTTTAATATCAACACCTGACCTTTTTTCTATTTTTTCCCTTATTTTTTTCACACATATATATCAATATAAGGCAATAACGCTCCATCTATATATTGCAAATGAAAACATTCGCGTCTTAATGTTTTCATTTTCTACACATTATACATCTCAAGTTTTTAAAATATTATATTGTATAATATATTATTAAAATAAAAATTTGAGATAAATAATTTATTTAATTTTTGTCACCATACGTGTATATGTATAGATCAGTAATATAGGTAACCCAGGCTCCTGGAACGTATCCATGGATCGCCAACTACCAGGTATATACACAGTCTAGCCATAAATTCTGTTACAAACAATTTTATAAATTAAATGATTAAGAACAAAAACTAATGGAATATAAATACATATTTTATTAGCCAATAAAACATAGATTTTAAATATATACAATCATTCAAAATGTCCTCCCTTATTTTTGACACAGGATCTCAAACGTTCGGGCCACTGATCTATGGCGGCACGCACCTTTTCTAAGGGTATTTCTTTCATTGCTCTCACCAATGCTGATTTCAATTGATCCAAATTATGATATCTTTTAGAGCACACCTTCTCCTCTAAATATGCCCACAAACTGTAATCAAGGGGGTTTAAATCGGGGCTTCCAGAGGGCCATTCATTGGCCTTTATGAACTCCGGAACATTCGTCTCCTACCATTGTTGAGTTAACTTAGCTTTGTGAGCAGGAGCTGAATCTTGTTGAAATATCCAATGTTCTCCATTAAACATTTTTGTATTCAGAGGCTTTACTATTTGTTACAAAATGTCTTATTTATAGTTTTTAGCTGTATTTTTTACCCCTTTGGCACAGAAGTGGAGATCTGTTACACCTTGGTAGCTAACTCCCCACCAAACCATGACAGAAGAAGGATGGTGACTTTTTCAAGTCTTCTGACTTTCAAAGAAGCTTCTAGAGAGCTACGAGCATATATCCTATCATTCTGACGATTAATCTTTTCCTCGACAGTGAAAAATTTCTCGTCTGTGAAAAGGATTCTCTCATGCCACCGACCATCATGCTGCGCCAACAACATTTTTGATCTAACCCTTCTAATATCTCTAAGAGCAGGGGTTATCAAATGACCTGTGCGTCGTTTGAAAGCTCTCAGTCCAAGGTCTTCGTTGATTATCCTGGAAACGGTTCTTGGAGCTAAATCCATCTGCTTTGCTACGATCTTTTGTTTGCGGCGTGGATTTCGACAAATTATTTCGCGAATGGCTTTTTTACTGCTTGCGTTCATTGCACGTGCGGTTGACCAGATCTTTCAAGGTCATTAATAGTGCCAGCCTTGTTGAACCTTTCAATGGTTCGATAAACAAATTGACGCGTAATATTCAAATTTCGTAAAAGTTTAAAAATGGATGAAGGACTTTGGCCTACCTTGTGTAAGGCTATTACAGCTATGCGGTTTCTTTAACACCCCAATCCATTATCAAAAAACAAATATATTCCGATTTTTTTTTTCTAAACACGTGTGCACTAGATATTCGAATAACAACTACTGTATTTTGAATACTTCACGTGGACAAATAAAAATTTTTATCACTGATTTGGTTTTGTAACAATATTTATGGCTATATATATATATATATAGACTAAGTATAATTAATCTTAGATAATACAACAACAACAAAAACAAAAACCTTTATTAAGACACTATTGTCTTACAAGGGGATTCCCCTAAAAGGTTATATATGTACATGAGTGAGGAGGAAAAGCAATTTAGAGGGGAGGGGGAACAATCAGCCGTTGTCTGTGGAGTTGAGCACTTCTTCTCTCATTTTATCAATCGCCTTGAAAAATTTAAAATATTTATAAACAAATGTTTTATCCAGCAGGAGCGCAGTAAAGATGTTATATACATGTTGTTCATTATAGTGAGTTAGCCCCGAAATTTCGCGAATTTCCATTCTCTTTTCATGTAGGAATGGGCAATGGAATAGATAGTGGACCAAATTGTCTTGGATGCCAACATTGCAGAAGTAGCAATTTAAAGGGTCGCTGTTCCAAAATCCCGTGATATCCTCGCGGAAAAGTAGCCATAGAATCCTTTAATCTTAGATAATATAAATATTCAAATCCCCGAAAAAATAAGTTATGAATATTCAGATTCGTTCAAAAAACAGCCATTGGCATCTCGGCGTGATCCTTTTGCTTTCAACACTCTCAAGTTTCACCTTTAGGGGGTCGGTGGAATCTAAACCGTTGGTTTTCGACCGCTACGACCCGGGTTCGAATCCTGCATTGGGCACTTTTTTCTATTTAAAAAATGATGCTCTAATGGCTCCCGATTCTTGCAAAAGTCCAACACCACCAGCAAGTGCAAGTACACAAACAGGGATATGGCACATCTATAAGTGCAAAAGTTGAACTGCTTTTCACATGTGTAGACATGTGGTGCACTTACAGTAAAACCAGTCGCTAACTACCCACCATGATTATGATGGCCTGTACCACGTGTACTAAGGATAATAAAAAAAAAATAAAAAAAATTTTACCTATAATGTAAGAATGTCAAATATTGAGAGGGACTTACTCGTAATTAAAAGACGAAGTTTTCGTTAAAAAAAAAAAAAAACATGAAATTTGACTAGTTTGTAAGTAAATAAAATCCCTTAAAATCGGTCAATAAATCTGATTTAAAAAATTAAAATCGGTCAGAAAATCGGCAGAAAAAACAAAATCTGTCAGTAAATCGGCAAAAAAAAAATCAAAATCGGTAACTAAAACCCCTAAAGTTGGCGAGTGAATCGGCAATTTGAACCCAGGAAATTAAACCGTTCAGTAAATCAGTAATCAAAACTCCTAAAATCAGTTAGCAAGTCAGGGAAACAAAATTGGTTCAATAAATCGGTAAATAGGTCAGTAAATATGTAATGGGGTCATTAAATGGGTCGAAAATACCGCTAGGTGGCGTATACCTCGTCGATCTTCGAACAACAAACTCAGGATCGAATCCCATATTATCGAATGACCTTTTTTGGGGCTCAAAAATAATCCATTCTGGTTAGCAGCCCCGTAAATAAATATATTTCCCATATTGTAAACGTTTTATTGATATAAAATTATTTCAATATCCCCTGAATATTTCTAAAGCCCAATCCCATCAGATTTTTTTTTTTACTTATCCTTTTATTAGTCTAAATTAGACAAGATCTTGGAGGTCGTGCTCATAAAGATGTTCAAGAATTCTTCTTGGTTCTCTCTACAGGGATCCCTTGTCCTTTCCAATACAATTTAGTATATGTTGGGGAGTGGCCTCTTCGGTTTTGCACCTAGTGCACATGGGGAAGCTTTTATCCCATCAGTGATTGCAAGCAATGAAAGAGATCTTGTATCTTGTAAGGGAAAAAGTCGAACCGTTTTCTATGTGTGTTGACATGTGGTGCACTTAACAGAAAATTAAATAGTTGCTAATTACCTTTCATATCATCATAGCCTGTACCATATATAAGTGCGGAATAGGTTTTTAAAAAATAATATTTTGCGTCCTTCCTTTAAAAAAAAATCAGTCCTTAAAAAAAGTTCATTTAAGACCGTTGAGGTAGTTCAAATAAAATGGTTTTTTTTTTTCACTTATATTTTTAACTAAAACAACTTTATAAATTTAATTTCCATCCCTTGATAAAATTTGTAACAAATAAATTTACTGTCAACGTGTTTCTAGAGATTAATTTGGCGAAACCGCTTAGAGGGTTCACTACTGATGAGCCATGCCCTCTCATTCAATAACTTATATCATTGCAGTAAGGTCTGTAGAGATAATATTTGATGATATTATTGAAAAGAAACACATTACCAGTAAATTTATTTGTTACAAAAAATTAAAGCAACTTTATGTTTACACGCTCTTACGTGATATTTTGGCTGCCAAATTTGTTGTGAAAAAATTTCATGAAGTGATTGGCGCTCGTATTTTTAACGAATTAAGTCTTATGGTTTTATTGGTGAAAAAAAAAAGTAAATATTAATATTATTTTATTTCTTTGATTTTTTCAAAAATATATATCTTGATACTTTCTAATGAACCTTGCACACATTTTATTTATGCTTCGAAACTTTGATGAGACAATGACAATGAAACAGATTTTATTGACTATTCAGTCAATGGTACACTCAAGTCAGTGGGGAAAAAAAAATTTACAATTATTTACAATTGTTTTACCAGCGGCACAAGATTGACCTAAAGTCGGACAATTGGTCGAGAGTAGATTGGTCACCGCCTCGAGCACGCTCGATGACAGAGCCCAAGAAGTTCGCAAGGATGCTCCTTTGGTTTGGATGTGCGTTGAGAATAGCATTCCGTTTTTCTCCGGAATTCAGGGCCGCATGAATGATTGATTCCGGTGTGTTCCAGTACAGTAAGGGTGTCAGGAAGGTCTTACAGTTCAATTCAATTCAATTTGATGAGAATATACACTATTTTACTTGGGCGAAATAGCTTTTTGTAAAATAAATACTTCAAAGAATACTACACACAGGAAACTCTGATCCATTTTTATATATAAATAGCACAAGTCACCTAGAATCACACACACAAAATCCTTTATTAGGGACTTGCCTCATACAGATTCTCCCAATTGGGTAAGGTAATAATCATCTTGTGTTATTTACATAGAAATTGAACTGGCTTTACTCTTCGTCTCAAAGTCATTCACTTGTTGACTGGTCCTTACATAATGATGGTCTAAAAAAAATTATAGAAAGCTATTGCCTTAGATTTGTTTGCTGATATTTTTGAAAGCAATACGTAGGGTGAAGTGTCGGTACATTTAATTTGTTGATATAGGGCCTTTCACTCTGCATCAAGGGCTGTACAATTAAGCAGAAGTCACCTAGAATATTTTGGTTGACAATCGAAAAGTGAAACTGTAGCTCTCGTACTGAAATACTTCATTTCAATTTCAGTATTCCTTAAAAAAGAGACCTATTTTGTGATTAGATAATAAAATTATATTTCTTTTCTCTCTCTTTGATCATACAAGGTTGTCCCAAAAGTTCGTAAACACTTGCAAAAAATGTAAATACCAATATTATTCGCCATAATATTATTCGCCGTTATGTATAATGTATTTGTATTATGTATAAAGTGATTGTATTATGTATTCGCGCCGTTATGTATAATGTCTTTTTATTATGTATAAAGTAATTGTATTATGTATTCGCCGTTATAATATTATTCGCCGTTATGTATAATGTCTTTTTATTATGTATAAAGTAATTGTATTATGTATTCGCCGTTATAATATTATTCGCCAAATAATAAGAAAAACACGAACTTTTGGGACAACCTTATATTTCAAATTATTTCATCCTTTGTATAAGAATTCTCTAAACACGTAAAAATACTGTACGACTAGAATTCTACGAACTTATAGAATAATCACATATATTGAAGAAGTTATCAAAGTTTACAGCGATGAGTTTCTTTTATCGTCACTGTAAACTTTGATTCCTTCTTCAATATGATGTCTGGCGAATTCTTCTCTTGTAATTCGAATCACATATTGTCGTATATTTATATTTTAATTATATAATATAATATTGTATTGTATATAATATATTAATATAATAATAATAATAAAACCACAGATTATTATTCTGCGATATATTGTATATATCATAACATATAATTTATCATCATATAATTCGATTGTTAACTTGTAATTCTTAAGCTTGCATCTAATGCGGTGTAATATAATAAAAGCCATTTAAATAAATAAAGTCTAAAATATATTTCTACTTTTAAATCAACCTAAATACACCACACGTATATATTATCTTGAGAGTAAATATGAAGAAAAAATAATAGTAAAAGTTGTAAAAGACGTCTGGAAGATTCTCTATAGAGGCTGTAAACAAAGAATGATCAGAAGGCTGGGGCATCTAAATTGGCCTATCTCGGCGGTGGTGGCAGGCTATTCGCTTTCACCGGTGCAATTTTCACAGGGATGCGGGGGGGAAGATGTGTCATCATCCCTGACGTCATCCAGGGGCTGTTCCCACCGCCGATGATATCATCACCCCTCTGGGGGGACGCAGGAACGTGCCTATCCTAGAAAGTATCACATCGATCCAATGCACTCACCAAATTTTCTGCCTATCGCATGAAAACAGCCGCATGACTTTGCAGCGATAGGCCTAATGGATAGAAAATTCCCTTGTGATATTCCGTTTACGTGTTCAAAGTTTTATACTCTGTTCTTATTACGTATTCTTACAATATGGGTCGGTGGGATAGGAAACTCAGGCCAATTCCGTTAGTTTTTTTCTTCGTTTTTTAAAGAATTTGACGCAATCGAAACTTCATGTCTTTAATTCTATGATGTGAAGCGTCGTGTATAAAATACGTTGATCAATTTCTCCACAGATTAACTTCATAGAGTGTCAGATGATGGTCAGATGAAACTTCTCTTGATGAAAACGTATCTCTCGATGGACTCATTCCTAACATGGAGAACTGACTCCCTGACAACCGTTTTTTTTTAAGCTCGCAAAGACCATTTAAGACATCTTTATTGCCTCCTAGTTATTGAGTTAAAAGAACAAAGATATAAACATAATATTTACACTTTATTCAGCGAAGGAGGCTTCCCCATCTTGAGAGGGTCCTTCTCCAGACAAGGTCTTCTTGGTCAATCTCCCCAGTTCCACCCCGAGGAAATACTTGTGAATTCAGGTCTTAGCAGACTTCAGGATGGACAGGCTGTCCTCATCCAGGCCACGCCCGAAAATCCAGCCCTGCAGGTCAGAGGCCGTTCGTAAATATAAAATTCCCAAAGTTTTTCCAAAATTATTTTTATTGTATTAATATTTGTATAGTAAATATTCAAATTATTGAGAGAGAGATTGATTGGAAATCTATATTATTGCTGAAGTATCTATATCCCTATAAAGAGCCGTTGCCCTGGAAGGTGTTCACCTCGTACGAGATGCTTCTGGATCGCCAGAACTTCGGCATTGGCCTCCACCATCTGAAGTAATACAGACCACATACATTGTGAATAAAACTATATACAAATTCCAACATCTTGTTCTTGAATTGGTCAATGCTAGCCACCAAATTGACCTGCCCACACTGTGGAAAAGAATTTTTGTATTCATCAGTTAACGGAGTCTTTCCTTCAGCAGATATCATCAATTAGGGGAAATACATATATTTTGTCTATACATTATATGTATAATTATTCATATATTCATTTATTGAGCTAAGGAAACGTTTAGTGGGAAGGGAGATTGTAGTGGGAGGAATTTGGGGCTAACTAGGTAAATGGTCGTCCATTACCAGTGCTGATGCAATGGCAAAAGAACGTACACGGAAGATATTATCACGTAATAACTCACATCTGAAGAAATAGAAACGATGACTATGGAGGGAGGAGATGGCTTAGATAAACTGTTAGTAAAGTGGAAATCTAGGGGAATATGAAACTTTAAAATAAATAATATCAATCAACAATGAAAAGATTCAGAACAAGTATTATCACAGATAATTAAAAATAGAAACCAACACTGAAATCTCTCTACCCTAAATGTACAAAATGTAACCAAGCATCGGCTAATACTGACACATCTCAGAGTTTGTATTGGATGAACTAGGCAGGTGTTGTTCATTGTTTACCTGGAAGAGCATAATCTCATGGACGTTGTGTGAATTTTACACGAAGAATATTACAAAAAAAAAAAAAATACTTGCCAAACATCTGGAGGGGTCTCGATATACTTATAGAAATGTAGGTTGATGGACTAATGGTGTAAACTGCCGATTTTCTATAGCCACGTGCAGGGATCGAATCCTGCTTTGCGCACTTTTTTTCTGAAGAAAAAATTGCTTCAATGGCCCTCGATTTTTGCCAATGTTCAACCACACCAGTGAGTGTGCAAGTAATCAAACGGAACTCTAGCTCACTTGTAAATTAAAAAGCCGAGCTGCTTTCCATATTTGTAGACATGTGATGCTTTTGTAGCAAAAGCAGTCGCTAGATAACTACTCACCATGATTATCATGGCCGGGTACCAGGTTAACTAGAGATAATTAAAACAATTAACTTATAGAAACGGTAGAAACAAAACTTCGTTCTAAGAGAAAAAAAAAGTTCCAAACTCACATATTCATAAAATTTGTAACAAATAAATTTACTGCCATTGTGTTTCTTTTTAAAATAGCGTCAAATATTATCTAATTAATTTATAATAATTTGATTAATAATATTAATTAATTAGTAAATATTTTTTTTACAAATATTATCGATAGATGGAAATTGAATTTATAAATTTCATTCATATAATCATACCCATGGACTTCAAGTTGAAATGTAGATCTCTTTAGAAAACCTAGGAAGGGTCTTGGATATTCGATTTTGTAAACTATATTTGAAACCTATGTAGGATCTTGTTGAATCAAGAATATTTTTCAAGGCTTATCTTTTCACTCACATTAATTATTCCATGCAGAGAATTGTAGAAAGAGATAACACCTACTAAACTTGAAAAAATGCTTGACCTACTAGATCAAACTCACGGATCCAAGTTTTTCAACTGTGAGCATCTTGAAAAAAACTAAAATGTCTTTGATATAGCCCGGTTTTCAAGACTATACATGAAAACTGATGTAGGAATTTCTTGAATAAATAATATTTGTAAAATATTTGAAAATACATTAATTGCTCCCGAATAATAGTAGAAAAAGAGATAATTCGTTAAAAACCTGAAAAACAAGAAATAATTTGAAAATAATCAGCCTATATTGTGAAATATTGTAGGAATAAAATAGCTCTTGTAGATGAAAGACATCTCTATCACAGCAAGTTGCCTTGGACTAGGGAGGGAACTTTCCCGAATTAGTAGTCTATAGATTGGCATTTCGAAATTTGCTAAACTTCCTGGTGTTGTGCCATTTTCACTGATCAGTTTCTGCAAGATGATCAAGACGGTGTCAGCACATTGTTGTCTTTGTCTTTTTTGAAAGGCTAAATGTACTTTCTTTTTTAAAAGGATAGCTTGATCATCCATACCGAGTTCAAACGATCGTTTCACGTTTTTAAAAGGATAGCTTGATCATCCATACCGAGTTCAAACGATCGTTTCACGTTTTTAAAAGGATAGCTTGATCATCCATACCGAGTTCAAACGATCGTTTCACGTTTTTAAAAGGATAGCTTGATCATCCATACCGAGTTCAAACGATCGTTTCACGTTTTTAAAAGGATAGCTTGATCATCCATACCGAGTTCAAACGATCGTTGCACGTTTTTAAAAGGATAGCTTGATCATCCATAGCGAGTTCAAACGATCGTTGCACGTTTTTAAAAGGATAGCTTGATCATCCATACCGAGTTCAAAAGATCATTGCACGTTTTTAAAAGGATAGCTTGATCATCCAAACCGAGTTCAAATGATCGTTGCACGTTTTTAAAAGGATAGCTTGATCATCCATACCGAGTTCAAACGATCGTTGTATGTTTTTAAAAGGATAGCTTGATCATCCAAACCGAGTTCAAATGATCGTTGCACGTTTTTAAAAGGATAGCTTGATCATCCATACCGAGTTCAAATTATCGTTTCACGTTTTTAAAAGGATAGCTTGATCATCCATACCGAGTTCAAACGATCGTTGCACGTTTTTAAAAGGATAGCTTGATCATCCATACCGAGTTCAAGCGATCGTTGCATGTTCAAATGATCATTACACGTTCAAATGATCGTCGAAAGATTCTTCAGCAAAAACTTATGGCCATAGATTATTGACAAGACTCGTTAGGTGATACCTGTTAGGAAATATCTAGCACACACCACTTGTTAGCTTAATGCTTAACTCTAATTAGTTGAAAGAGAGCGAAAATTGTTATATATAGTGATAACAATGGGCAAGCTGTCTCTCACATAAATTCTTTTTTTATACATAAAAACTATCATTAATATTTATATTCGAAATATATATATCAAAAAGCAAATGAGTTTCAATTTTTATTTTAGATATTATTTTAGAAATCTAAAAGTACCTAAAGACAAGAGGTAATATGTCAACTACAATTGATCATTAATAAGCTATGAGAATGTTAACAATTTGTTACTAATTGATCTATCTCAATTTGATGTTTAAAACGATAAAAAATATGGTTCAATATTTTTTCTTGTGATAAATAGGTCTTTAAAATTTTTAATATCGTTCAAAAATTAATAAAATATATTTGAAGAAAATATTGAAAGTCAAAATTGTACTCAGGTCAAGTTTTCATTTCCGAAAATATTCTCAATATTTCTGGGGATGATTTTAAAGAAGCTTTTTTCTTTCTTGAAGTATTTGTCTAAAAAAAGAATACTGCTTTGATTATAATGAATATATAGAAGTTCTTAATCTATATAGAAGAGACCTTTATAGAAATTCCATATTTTCTGGAGATTTTCGAATTTCTAGAGAGAGGTCTCTAAAGAGCTATACAACATTCTCTTGATGTTATCAAGTTCTTTATTTCTTTATTTCGACTTAGAGCGCTATATCCCCTTAGGAACACTTGCACTTTAAAGATAATCGAAATTTTGAAAGAAAGGTGTTGTGTATTTGCATACTTGGGATATTTGCAGAAATATCCTCTTTGCATACTCGATTCTGACTTAATGTATAAATAGCGCTACAAGTTGTTAGCAGTCAATCAGTCAGTCCATATTGTAGAAGTTAGTGTACTAATAAATTCTAAGAGAATGTAGTGGCCTGGTATTGAGCAACCCACACAGAGGCAACACAAAAAAAGAGATATTTTAAATATGTACAGAATTATTATCAAGTTCCTAAAGAAGAATCTCAATAGACTTATCATATTAAGACAACAATGATCTCCCTATTCACTATAGAAAAAGAAGCACCGTTCAGGGAGAAGAACTTCTTTGATTGAAAACGATCGTACAAGCTTTCAGACAAGACGCCCTTCTATTGGTACACACATATACATATAAACCAAACAAAACAAACAAAAGCCTTTATTGAGGACCTCTCGTCCTATAAAGGATTCGCCAGTTTACAGAGTAATTGAAGAGAAGAGAACTAAGAATACAGAGAGTATATGTAGTAGGTATAGTATAGTATTTTCTACACTGTGACTATATACAACAGAAGCAACAATCCTTTTACTGGGAACAAAGTCCCATACAGGATTCGTCATTCTAATCCTGACAAAGATTATTTACATATAATTATTTACATCAATTAGATTATGTATATAGCTTTCCCTTCTCTTCAGCCGTCTTCCAAAATTTGAACAACGCAAACGCTCCAACTCTGTTTCTCACCACCTCATTCAACAGGAACTCCAAAGAGAGTCCCTCAAGGCCTATTTCACTAAGGAGCACTTCTCGTTCGTATATACATACTAGCCGAATGACCCGGGCAACGCCCGTGTTTTACCCGACTGTAGATGTTACAACGGTGATCCTTAGGTCGCTGGTTCAAATCCGGCTCGAGGGAGCCGGCGAGCACGTGACCTCCCTGTGCGCGCGCATCCGTGACAGAGGCCGATGAGGAAAGACGGTCGTGACTATATATAGGGATAAACCATTGCCACTTGTTTCATTATGTACCCGTAGAAGGGCATCTTGCCCAAAAGCTTGTACGACCGTTTTTTTTATACAAAGAGTTCGTCTCTCCGACCGATGTTTCTTCTTCTATCGACATCATGTTCTCTATAAATTATCCGATTTCTATAAAGGGATCTCTATAACGATATTTCTTATTCTTTGGAAGAGCGGACTGTGTGGGCTCGAAAATCATACGCTTTGGTTAGTAGCCCGTAAAACCATATTCTCGCTTATTTCCTGAAAGTTATTCAATATTTAAAAGAGGAAAGTCTCTATATTATCCTTTCTTTAATACAAGTATCTTTTGATATTTGCGGAAGAGGGATTGCTCAAAGCATATTATATATTTATAAATGTATGTAATTCTACTGTCCTCAAAGCTTATGTTCATAGTTCTTCTAAAATACCCATTCCAAGAGTCTACCAACAGTATCACTATAAAAGGAAGTTCCAAAAATGCAATATAACAGCGGTATGGTAGATTAAACTGGCGAAACCGCTGGGAGGGTTCACCACTGATGAGCCAGGCCCTCCCTTTAATTTTTCCATTGCAGTAAGGGCAGTAGATATTGTTTAATTTCAAAAATAATCTAACGCCTTTAAAATAGTTTCGAATTTTGATAACAAGCATCTTTGTAGAACGACATTTTAAAATATCATTTTAAAATAATAAATAACGATTAGGTCTTATTTACTTTTAGTTCTAATCTATAATTCAAGTTGTGCTTTACCATAAACCAATAATGTTGGTGAGAATTGATGGCAGATGTCATCGCTGTATACATTTTAACTTAGGAAGGTATTCTGACTACTTAATCCATTTGTTGAGAACTTGTTGAGAACAAGTATCTTTAAAGATCTAATATTCGAAAATCTATATAAGAATATATTGATAGAGAGAGATACAGAATTATTAAACTTCTATAAAGAGAGGTCTCTATCTAAATTACAAAATTGTATTTATATAAAAGTCTTTTTGAAAATAGAGCAATCCATAAATAGATCTTCAATTGAAAAGGCATATATTGGATTGAAAATACGATTTATTTACCAATATTTCAGTTGGCTGAATGCCAACCTTTTTCAAGGTTTTACAACATATTTATGTGTCAACAACAAATAAAATAAACAAAAATATTTTTTAACATAATTCTATTGACGTTATATGGCGCTGAGTTCGTTGTTGGCATAAATATGTTGATTTACCTTGAAATAGGTTGGCATTCAGCCAACTGAAATATTGGTAAATGAATTATATTTTGATCCAATATATGTCTTTTTTATTGAATAGAAGTCTTTAAAGATTCTCTAGAATTCGACAGTAAAGGAATTTTATGCTTAGTGTTTGCATAATTCTATTAACAGAAACACAAAATCCTCAAATATCGAGATTTTGATTTCCAACAGGTAATGTGACCATCAGGTGTGATTATTAATGTAAATAAGTGGCAAGATAAATTTAAGATGTTTGAAGAAAATAATGGAGAAATATTTGAAACCTACTGATGGAACTATCACAGAAAAATATATAGAGATATTCTAGCCATGATAGGTGCGCCCAGAAGTGGAATTAACTTGAATAAACTGAAAAATTAAAATCCAGAATGCAAATTCATTACATTTTTAATAAATTGATCGATATTATTATTGTTATATGATTAAAGCAAGTAAGAAGGATGAATCCGTAACCAATTTAACTTTACATATTATTTATTGTTAATAGAAATTATACAAAGCAAACCTTGGTATGTTTTACATGAAAACATTTTATTATTATTCTATACATAACCCGGACTCCTGGAGCGTAAGAAAGTCGCCAACTGTCCGGGTTTGTCTTCTGACTTATTGTCTATTTGTTGCAGTTGACATCCAACTTATTAGATGTCGCCAGGCTGTTTTATTTTTGGGGAGGCTCTTCAATGCTTCTTGGTTGAATGTGCTGGTGTTAAGTAGAGTTGCAGTCTGGAATCTCTGAAGATGGTAGGATGGGCAACTGAATAGGAGGTGGTCGACTGTTTGATTTTCTTGGTGACAGTGTTGGCATACGGGGTCGTTGTTTTTGGAGGTTCTGGCGATGTCGGCTTGAACGAAGCCATGTCCTGTCAGAATTGTAGAGGTGACGTTGCAATATTTTAGTTTTGGGAGAATTGAGATTAGAAGACTAGGAGATGCAGCTACTCTTCTGAGGTTTCTTGTGGCATGGTCTGTGGTGTAGAGGTCGGTCCATAGTTAGAGGGCGAACTGTTTGCTTTGAGAGCGGACAAATTTCCTAGGAAGGGTTGCGAAGTGTAAAGGTAATTTGGATTGAGCTGCGGCTTTGGCGACTTCATCAGCCTGTTCATTTCCAACGATGCCGCAATGACTCCGGACCCAGCAGAGTTGAACATTGTCCAGAGTATTGAGGTTTCTGATTATCTCTGCAGTAAGTGGGGTTCTAGGGATATCGGGGTGACAGATGGCATGTAGAGCTGCCTGGCAGTCGGAAGCAATGACAAAGTCTTGTCGCGGCATGATCCTAATAGATCTGGTGGCATAAAGAATCGCCAAAAGTTCCGCCTGGAAGGAGGTACAGCTGTTGTGGAGTTTAAGTTTCAGTGGTGAATAGGGAGGTGGGAGCACCACTGCTGCGCCAACCCCATTGGTTGACCGAGAGCCATCTGTATAAACAATAGTGGCCCGTTCTGGCAGTGACTTGGAGAATTGGAGAGGTCTTCTAAGAGGTGGGTAGGGTACCGAGGAGGGACTGGGACGTGACTCAAAAGGGCCTTCTCTTAGCGCTTCCAAGTATGCTAGATGGGATTTGATAGATATATCCAGTGGAGGACAACCTGTGAGGGAGATTGCTGGGATAGTTGGAGTACACGGGCCTCCTCTGATTAAAGCTTTAGCGTATTTGTAATGGAGGCCACGTAGCTTCCGGATGCCATTGGTGTCGAACACCCGCTTGCCCCAAACCCCAGAGCCATAGAGGATGGCTGGGAGGATCACCATGTTATGTATTTTTCGGCCCGCGCTGAAGGTTAATCCGAACTGCCCCTGGATCGTGCTGGTTAGTCGAGGGAGAATCCACCTGCACCTCTTGAGGATGTTGTCCAGGTGACCTACGAAGTTTCTTTTGGAATCAAAGGTAACACCGAGGATTTTTATAGTGTTATCAATTAGAATAGGTTGGTTTTGGAAATGTATGCCGTGATAGCCTGGACGCTTGGCTTTCCAATTTAAATTAAAAATGTGTAGGCCTCCCTCAGATGTGGTTTAAGTATAAATCCCTTCTAAAAAGATAGAGAAATGTGATAAAAAAAACAATAAATTACGGGATAAAATACTTCAAATTTATTATTCTGTGTGGAAAAAAAAAGGAATGCGTTCACGAAGGTCATTCGAAGTCATCAGGAAGGAAAACCAGAGGCCTGGGTTCCTGGAGTGTAAAAAAACGCAAGGAAAACAAATTAAAAGAATACGTTAAGTGTTCACACACACGTTTTTCTTGAGAAAAAAAAAATCTGAAACGAAAAAAATATATTATACCAAGTCTATCTCTGTTGATATGACAAGTTCACGTGACTGTGAAGAGCCAATCGGATCACCAATAAAAGTT
The DNA here is from genome assembly GCA_030710605.1 of Cordylochernes scorpioides. Lineage (NCBI taxonomy): Eukaryota > Metazoa > Arthropoda > Arachnida > Pseudoscorpiones > Chernetidae > Cordylochernes > Cordylochernes scorpioides. The sequence goes on from CP092864.1 coordinate 40,024,363, forward strand.
ACCGCTAGAAATATAGTGTGAGAGGTATCTACAAATGTATTTGTACTCTCTTAGACGTATATAGAGTTATGTTTTTATCTATTTCTTGAAATGTATTTGTATTCTCGTGTATATATATACTTAAATGCTTATTTATTTATTTATATATGTACTTTTTTACTAATACATTAGCCTGTCGCACACATGCAACGGAATGTTTCAAGAAGAATTAAAATAGATTGTTCTGTAATTTGTTAAAATTTGTCATTACAGATCAAGGAAATCAAGCGTTATATTACTGTAATACAGATCATTAAAATATTGTTACGACGATGAAAGAAAGAAAACATCGACAGCGCCATGGTGGCTGCAGGGTCAGTTCGACCACATGTGTTGTCCATCATATTGCTACGTGGAAAATTAGGAAATACAAACTTCAGGATGACACAGCAATTTATTTAAGGCAAGAACAAACTATGAATGATAAAAAAAGATAAGCAATGAGGTAATTTTACAGAGTATCAAAATATAAACATTAAAATTATACTCTGTTAATAAAATAATAAATACTTTGCTACAATATTTATCGATTTTTGCTGGTAACAAGAACCCGGATGGGCCCACAAGATTTTAGAATGAAGCCATGGAAAATTTCAATATGTCTTTTCCTTTTGCATTGAATCAACCTATGAAGCAGGATGAAAGTTATAAAATGTGATGTAACTTCTTACTCAGTACAGCATGTAGAATCCCGATATGTAAAAACCCGGGTTTGTTTGAAAAAACTGGGGGAAGTTTTCATCCTGGGTATTTCAGATACAAAAGAACCTTTCCATTAAAGACCGCCTAACGAACATGGATAATCTTGATATACAAGGGGGGATCAAAAAATAAGGTGAATTATTTTATTTCTTAAAAATTGAAAAAGCAAAAATAATTTAAACCACAGAATATTAAAATATAACATCGAGAGACTATTTAAGGTGTTCTGTTCTTTTTTCCCACGCGCGGCGCGAGACTTATAAATAAACTAAAATGGAAGCTCCCTTGAAGGATTGCACCACGCTTGAACAACGTGCAGTTATTCGTTTCTTGAATGCAGAAGGTATTCAAACATCTCAAATATGCCAAAGAATGAAAAATATCTATGGTGAGTCTTGTTTGTCTCAAAAAAAAAAAACATTTATAAATGGGTTAACGAGTTCAAAAATGGACGAATTACATGTACCGATATTGAGCGACCTGGACGACCAAGTGTTACAGCGACGCCAAGCACGATAAATGCGGTTGAAAACTTAATTTTGGAGAATATAAAAATATCCATTTTTACCATAGCCGACAATTTGAATATAAGCTATGGAACTGTGCACACCATTATTAAAGAACAATTGCAATTTAGAAAAATATGCTGCAGATGGATTCCATATTTCCTTAATTTGGACCAAAAACTTAACCGTATTCGGGTTTCAAAGGCTCTGTTAAAGCGGTATGAAGAGGAAGGTGATAATTTCCTTGACCAAATTGTAACTGGAGATGAGAGTTGGTGTTATCATTATGATCCTTCGACAAAACGTGCATCTATGGAATGGAAACGAGGCGACTCTCCAAGACCAAAAAAAATCAGGTCTCAACGTTCGGCCGGTAAAGTTTTGTTAACAATTTTTTGGGATGTTGATGGACCAATCTGTCTTGATTTTTTATCCTCAAGGCAGCGTATGAACAGCGACCTTTATTGTGACATTCTTGTAAATAAGCTAAAGCCCGGTATAAGAAACAAAAGAAGAGGGAAGCTTAGTAAAGGTGTTCTCTTCCTTCATGATAATGCAAGGCCGCATACATCATGTAAAACTGTATCTACAATCATTAAATTAGGTTTTGAAGTTTTAGAACATCCTGCATATAGTCCAGACCTAGCCCCCTCTGACTATTTCCTTTTTGGACTACTAAAGAAGGAGTTAATGGGAAAGCGATTTGACTCGGATGAAGATGTCCAGAAAGTGGTGCAAGATTTTTTTCACACGCTTCCTAAGAGTGCCTATAAAGAGGGTATTTTCAAGTTGCCAGAACGATGGAGACGATGTATATAGAAAGCCAAAGTGATTATATTGAATAAATCAAGTTCTAATTTTTAATATCGTTCTTATTTTTTTTTTAATAAATTAGAATTCACCTTATTTATTGATCCCACCTTGTATCTTGATGGTGTTTTTTTCTTTGTTGGTCTTAGCTCTGTATGAGTCGATTTAAATTTTGCAAAGGAGATCCTTCATGGGAGGTTTTACTATATATTGTTCTTATTTCCATAATACCAAAGCTATCCGATTTAAGGGATTATTGTATAACCGAATTTGAATATTTTAATAATTCAACTTATCTGAAAACTATTTTGTGATTTACATTTTTTATCTTTATTATTTAATTTTTTTCCTGTCTTGCCGTTCAATATAAGCGCCGAAATGTCCAAGGATTCCATTACACGAAAAATTACTTCGTAACCAAATAAAATAGGGTCGATGACAAACTTATACAGCATCAGTCGCATCATGGAATATTGGAACATTACATGAGAGTTGAATAAAATTCCGTGAAGGTCAATCTTTCTAAATAACTTTGATATTTATCTTTATTATGCTTTTCTCTAAAATTTCTGGTTTTCTTTCTCTTTAAATTCAACATGTTTTCTCATCTTGTGTTTAGATGTCTTGTGATACCCCTCTTCAATCATGTCATTTTGCAGAGACCTCACGCTGCTCTTGGTTGGATTAAATGTCGAAGACGTCGGCAGCCCCGTCTTTAGAAGACTTTTTAGAGGTGAGGAGACACATATTGTCCTGTCATTTTGACAGTCTTATGGTCTTTGGTTAAGGAGTCGAGACCTTTAGCAGTACTGTAGTTGAACATAATTATCTCTTAATGTATAATGTGAGCCAATTTTCTCTTGTAAAGTGTACTTGTGTGTCTACTATGAAACACAGATATACTGAAACAATATTCCTGAAACAATAAGGGATTTTGAAATCATTTTGACGCGTATGATTCTTTTTGAATTAAAAAAAAAATCATATCAATAAGGATCTTCCGTAAAATTTACCTAGTTCCCTACATATTCTAAGACAATCTTCTTGTATTTAAAAGTCTAAATCTTTGACAAAATATACCTAGCGTTATGTTCACTATAAAATACAAATATATGACAATCTTCCTGTGTTTATAAGTCAGAGTCTTTGGTAAAATGTACCTAGCCTTATATATGTCAACTACAAAACATAAATGACCTACGACAATTTTCCTTAAAATTCAGGATATTCGGTGAAGTTTACCTAGTTTTATATGTTCTACATATTTGAAGACAATATTCTTGTGTTTAAAAGTCTGAATCTTCGGTGAAATGTACCTAGCGTTATGTTCTCTATAAAACATAGATGACCTACAACAATTTTCCCCTATTTAGGAGTCAGGATCTTCAGTAAAGTTTACCTAGGTTCACTATAAATCACGGAGAACTGTGTACAGGTGTCAGGATTTCCAGTGAAGAGTGCTTACCTTTACAACGGCCCTGGCGTCGCGTCCAGCTTCTGTTCTGGAACGGTGGCTCTCCTTGCAGCCCGGACTGTGTTCTGTTCGCCGTCGACTCTCGCCATATCTCTGCCGTGCCCATCCTCCTGGAACAGTTCAGCCGTCTGCTAGCCACTACCGCGGAGTGCATTCCATTTCTCATGTTAGCTCATATAGCCTCACTCTAATATCTTACTTTATTGAAGTGAAAACATTAGGCTTTCCATGGATACGTTTATTTTTAAAATTCAATTCATATCTCTAGCTTTCATGCCCGAGAAAGGTAGAGTTATGAATTGAATTTTTTTAAAGAAATTTGTCCCTGGAATCCTGATGTTTTCACCCTAATATTGTGATACAAGGGATTATTTAATTGAATATTGGGTCTCTCTGTATTCTTTTTAAATACAACAATTTTGTTTTCGTAATTTAATATCTGAATTACAGTTAAAATTCCCACGAGTTAGCCATCTGAAGAACTCCCTGAACGACCATCTTTGTAAAATCAAAAATGATTTGAACTCAATCTCAAATGATAATTGACAATTTGAACAATTCTATTAATTCTTCTAATCAATTGTTACAGAAAGAAAAATTAAAATCAAATAAAGATAATAAAGGAATAAATAAAGAGGAGATAACACGTAGGGGAATATATATATAGTTGTGTATGTGTACAAATTTCTTCAGCAAGGAAGGCTTCTCCACCTTGAGAGAGTCCTCCTCCAGACAAGGAGGGGGTCTTCTTGAATACTCTTCAGTTTTGTCAATCTCCAATGAAAGAAATCCTCCATGTTAGACAGGTTCATGTTTTCTGGCTATATTTAACATTGTGATTATTCTACTTCATTTCTGAACATGTTTTTCAATATAATGAAAAACCATTAGATAATAAAAAAAGGCATATATATTGGATTTCAAGTTTCATAGAGTAAAATTTCATATATCCTGATTTCTCTCATTTTAGGATTTTAAATTCTTGTATGAATTCAATATAGGAATTTCCTGAAGGAGTATCCTAGTTTGTGAAAAAAAAAAGGCATTTAAACAGGTTATAAAATCTGCACTGTGAATAAATCTCGATTTCATTTCTAAAAATGAAGTATTCAGGCTATATATTGTAGTAGTATACTTTAAAATTCGTCATTTTAGATCATCATTTTGTATAAGTTTCTTATTCAGGTCTTTCTCTCACTATATTTCTGGGTTTTTTAATGTAAATTTTAAATGTCTATTCAATCCAATATTTATACTTTTTATTATCTAAAGATATAAGTATAGATTGCTATTTTATGTGAGAGCAATAATTACCTAGAAATTATTTGAAAAAGGAAGAATAAATAAAATTAAGATAAAGAGATTCTTTTAATTTTGATTTTGCTCAAAAACTTGCAAAATCGATATTAAAATAAACTCTTTACCTTAATTTTATTTATTCTTCCTTTTTCAAATAGGTTGCTATATATTCAAAAATGATGAACATGAATTTTCAAAATATTTTCAGAATAAACTCGAGGTTGTTTTCAGACTGAATTACAACAAAGAACCCGGGAGTCTGACCAAGAGGGAAGTCTGTTACTTCTTCAACACAAAGGAGTTGAGGTCCAGGGGTCGAGCTGTCAAAGTGGTAAGTCTGACAGGGCTAGCTTAGACCAACTTAGCTCTGACTGATGGCTTGACATATTCTAAGATTCAGTTAAATAATCCATCTTTTAATTAACCAAATGTTACAGAGGTCCCTGGAGTTTATTTATTAAGCGTGACTCGATCTTCGGACATCAAGATAAAGAAACTCATCTCCAGAGACCTTGTAGCATTTGGTCAATCAATATCCAGGAGATTTGAATCAATTGATATAATATACTAGCGGATGTACCCGGCTTTGCCCGGGTTTTACCCGAGTAAAGGTTTGTCTAACGAACATTTGTTAAAACAATTCTCTATAAACGTATAAAAAAATAAAATAAATATATATTTGATAATTTGAAACTCGTATATTTGAATCTCGATAAAATGATCATTTTTTCCCGGTCCCTGTGTGCCGTGTCATCCTAAATTTTGTCTTTCTTAATTTTCTACATTACAAAATTATCGTTTTATCTAGTGAACATTTTTTCCCGGTCCCTTGAAAAATAATCGATAAGTTGAATAAAATCATGGTCTTTTATGGAAGATGGACGAAGTTCCCGGAGGTCATCTTGGGCAAGCCCCCGCGAGGCATTTTTCTTGTCTACTTGGCACAGCTGTGACAACAACTCTGCCCCCGCGCGCCAGGACCTCTTGACCCCTCTGATTGGTCGGTGGGTACTTGGACTGGCCATCCGGCCGGCGGCCGGACGATTACATTCTCTCGACAGGGGGTGGGGCAGACTTCCTTCCTAAGCCTATCTCCGTTGCAAGGTGGCGCTGCTTGCGAGTTAAAGCTACAAATATGCAAATAACTCTAAGGATATTCAAGATATTCAAGAATTTATTTTTCGAAAACCTTTCCGGGGATATACATAATAATATCCTAAAATTTCACGGTGATTGGATGTATGGTTTTTGAATCTATAGAGTACACACACACAGACAGACATTCATTTTTATATATATAATATATAGCGGACGTACCCGGCTTCGCCCGGGTTTTACCCGAGTAAAGGTTTGTCTAACGAATCTCTCGATAAAGTGAACATTTTTTCCCGGTCCCTTGAAAAATATTCGATAAGTTGAATAAAATAAATATTAATTGGTTCCCTCGGTAATTGGAAGTTAAAGGAATAGTATCTTACCTTAGAATTGTATCATTATTCGTGTCTCAAATAAATTGCCGTGTCATCCTGAATTTTGTCTTTCCTAATTTTCTACATTACAAAATCATCGTATCATCATGATAATATTTAGAGCAGATTGTTGAATTATAACAGATAAATTAGAATATTTATCTTGATTATTTTAAAGCGAAAAGTTATTTCAAAAATTTTATTTGCTAGAAACCTTCCCAGTACTATACTTAATAACTTCCCAAAGTTTCATGGCGTTCCAATGAGTGGTTTGGTCAGGCATAAAGGACAAACAGACACACACACACACACATACATTCATTTTTATATATATAGATAGAATAGACTAGCGAATGTTCCCGGCCGGTTTTTACCCAAGTAAAAGTTTGCCTAACGAACATTTATTAAAACGATTCTAGAAAAAAATCCAATCCACCTAATATAGATTTATAAACGTATATAAATATTGTTATATGCGTTTGAATATATTTTTGAAACACATAATTTTTTTGAAAACATTTATTAAATTTTAAATAAGGTATTTTCTTTAAATATATATTAATATTGAAATGCCAAGTTTTTTACAACGTCATTGGAATATTATATTACTAAATCCCCAAATTAAATATCGAATTTATTATGCTTGAAACACATTTTAGCATTTTTACAATTTATAAATGTAATTTCACCAGAAACCGCGAGAGGGGCTGCTTACGAGTGAAAGTAGAAAATTTTCAAATAAAATTGCAACGAATATTTTTTTCAAATCAAATTCAAACCAGAAATCTTCCCAGTAGTATATTAAATATATATAACTTCCTAAAATTTCACGGCGATTGGATAATCTTACCTTTTAAAAAATTCATCATGTAAACAAACTAACATTCATCGTGTAAACAAACTACGTGTAAAATTATTAACCAATTAAATTCATTTATCGTCGCGACCAGTGCTGCGCCAAGTGGTAAAAGGCTGGAACTAACGCTTTTTGGTTTTACATTTTTAAAAAAGCACATTAACCTTTTTAGTTTTTTTGAATAGCCTATATGTTTAACGAAATCTTCAGCTACCTACATACGAAATTTCATAATGATTGATTTTGTAGATTTTGCGCAACACGATAACAAACATCGATTTTGTATTTAATTTTTTTAGATATAAATAAAAATAAATAAAGGAAGGATGTAACTATAAAACAAGGATAGTATTGCTCTGTGCAACATTTTATTCTAAATGTATAGATATTTCTAATTAGTAAATACATTTATATCTCCTTCAATTTACACCCCTCCTCTACTTCTTTTAATAAAAGATAAGCTTCAGTAGCGGTTTTTCAAGTTTCATAGAGGAAAATTGCATATATCTTTCTCTCTCTCATAGCAGGATTTTAAAGTTTTGTACTCTGTGATTGAATTTAATATTGATTTCCTGAATGAGTATGCCCTAGTTTGTGAAAAAGGCATTTAAACAAGTTCTTAAATCCGCACTGTGAAGAAATCTCGATTTCATTTCTAAAAATGGAGTATTCAAGATGTATGCGTAAATAGATGATATTTTAGCAGATAATGTTTAATTAATCAATATATAGAGATATTTAGATTATCATTTTACATAGATTCTTACTCAGCATCTTTTGTTTTAAATTGTTTTGTTTGAAACAAATTACTTTGTCATCATGTTTGTTTTCCCTCATTTTACTACGTGGCTATATTCCAGGTTTAAAATCCCGCGCTATGTATGGGTTGTGATGTCCCTTACAGAATCACTTCCAGGCTGGGTGAGGAAAACATTCACGGGTTTTTAAAAATCCTGCACCATATATGGATCTAGAGGTCATCACCAGAACAAACTTACTGTACTCACTGTGCGCAGAAAGAATTCCCAAGCTGCAGATCGCTCCTCAGCCCCCAGGGACGCTACAGAGAGCTAGCGGCCGGATTGACCTGGCTTCTGCGACGGGCGGTACAGGGGTCCGAGGCACCACGCCGCGAACCTTCGCTGCACTACAGCGTCCATAGTGACCTTGTTACTCTCTGCCTTAACTGAATAAACTCACAGTTAGCCTCTCTTGTGTTCTTCGCCTACAAAGACTCTTATTTAAGCGCATGCTTTGTTTTCAAAAGACTTCAATATACTCGTAGATATATATGCCAGAAAAGTGTATTGTATTCATAACCCCGAACTGAAATAAACATTACATTTTTAAATTGTTGTAATATCTTTGATGTCACCAGTCGTGTTTTTTTAAGGAGACAGAGGCAATTTTGTTCACAATTGGTTATCTCGTGTGTTTTCAATAAAGGTCGCTGTGTACCAAATATCTTTCAAAGTTATTGTTTGAATCCCCATATACATGCTAAAAGGTTCAACTTCTTTAAGTTTTGTCGATGAGTGTATGTATTTATAGAAAGAGAGTTTAGGTCTCCAATAAATGACATATTTCTCTTTAAAAACATATTTGCGCCATCTTCTCTCTTCAAAGCGCGCAGATTTGTCGATTCCAACTAGCTTTAACGACTTTGAAAAATCCAACCACATTTATCTGAACTTTCCTCGAATTTGTCAAAACTGTTGTCGTCGCATATCCATCTATAGAATCTGTGCTGAGATAATCATTCCAATTTTATGATTCGATTATTTTTTTAAATAAAGAAGATTCCTTTTTTTCACATATGAAAATCATTCTCTATTTAAATTACAAAATTAATTTTTAGCCCTTAAAAAGAGAGAATTCTAAGTAACATTTAATAATTGTAGAGTTGTATTCTGAACAAGAAAATTGGAATTGTTCAGTGTTGCGTCTTATGAGA
>CP092864.1:40033571-40095753 GCA_030710605.1 Cordylochernes scorpioides
GAGGGATTGTTTAGGGATCACTTTTATTGTACTTAGCTCATTTAGAACTTTTCTTTTTTAAACTCCGCCTTTGCCGGTTCCAAGCCCGGATGAAAAAGGAGAAGGGGGAACAGTAACAAGCTCACTAAAAACCTGGGCTCAGCTGGCCCGGCTGATGGTACCCTGTAAGGGCTCCTGATCCAGGGATACAGGATGAGCAGCGTTTGTACTCCATATTAGAGGCCGGCTGCACATTGTGTCTGTTCCTCATGTCAGAGGCGGCCATTTCTTTTGGAACTAAGTCGGCCTGCCACTGAGTAGTGCTCCCAGTCTTAATGACAAAGGCAGACGCATTCTACTTCACCCAATCATGATAGTTCTCTTTTTCAAAAGTCTCAAGCTTTACAAGCTTGATACCCTAATATGATTGAGTGGAGATAAGAAAGAAGAAGAAGAAGAACATTTTTTTAACAAAGCGCAAACATTAGCTGCATCCCTATAAGACGTCTAGTTCCTTGGACCACCCACACTAGAGAGAGTGGTGCCCTCACAACAGTACGTACATGCGACAAAGAAATGTAATGAGGAATTGGGATGTACATCTGTAAGTCACTGTGCTGATAGATGTCAAATTTGTTGAGGCTGTTTCTTTTGTTCTTCGTAGCAAAGAGAGTAGAGAAGGTGAAATATATAATATATACATACACAGTAGGACCTCCCTGTAAATGACACCTAATTGCAGAGCCAAAGTGTCCTTTAGGGAGAGGTGTCCTCTTACCAGAGATGTGCTAAATAGTAAAAATGGTAATTTTGAAAATGAAAACTGTCCTTTGTAGAGAGGTGTCCTCTAGCGCGGGTGTCCTCTCATGGAGGTTCTACTGTATATATATCTTTGATTTAAAAACTCAATTTTTGTTTGTGCCGCATACTTTTCTGTAATACTTGACCTATCCGGAATAAATTTTGACACGGTGCAGAAATAGGTCTGAAAATAGTTACTGTCAGAGTTTTGACCTCTGAATATGCTAATTATTCGCGATAATAGGTTGAAATTTGCATTTATTCCGCATAGGTTTTCAGATAGAGGGTAAGTTATGAAGGATTCAGTGTTGTAGTATCAACATTGTAATATGCAAATCAGTCTGTTATCAGATTAATTTGCATATTCCGCGTGGTCGGAAAATAATGTTTGATGAATATCTGCACTCATAGACAAAATTTAAGGAAGTTGTACCTTTCAGCACGTATATCGGGATTCAGACAATAACTGCAAGATATTTGATATGCAGTGACCTTTATTGAAGACACACCAGATATCCAAGTGTAAACAAAATTGCCTCTGTCTCCTTAAAAAAAAAAAAACAGACAACCGGCGGCATCAAAGACTTTCCACTTCCTTAAGATTTGTCTATGGTGTATATATGTTGAATAACGGAACAATTTACATATTACTACATATAAACATATAAAATTATACCTGGCATTTATATGCCTATATATTCAAAATATACATTGCATAGATACCTCTAGAAAATGAAAAAAAGAATATTTGTATCAATAAATGATTTTCCAAATTTGCAAACAAGAATAATCAACAATAGTCCTAAGAAGACAGTAAATTTCAAAATGCATATTTTTATTTTATCGATCTTTGTATTTATACGATTCATAATAATCTTGGAGAAGCTTTTGTGCGTCGTTAAAAATCTAAATATTAACGTTATATTTGAATATGCAAATAGAAATATAAATAAAAACATAAATTTTAGGTGTTGCGTCAAATTATTTCATTTAAAAAAACGAAAAGGGGTGAGTTATCGAAGAATTACCATAATCACCATTTTGAATAATTTTATATACACTAAACTTTACGTCTTTAGCTATATAAAGTGTCATATACATTGCATAGATACCTCTAGAAAAAAAAAGAATAATTTTGTATCAATAAATGATTTTCCAAATTTGCAAACAAGAATAATCAACAATAGTCCTAAGAAGACAGTAAATTTCAAAATGCATATTTTTATATTATATATTATATAAATAGAACTCTACGTTACGCAAGCGTTGAAAGTGAAATGTCAAAGAACATTTCGCAGCTTCAAACAACACTATGAAGATTACAACACAACAACTATACTATAACATCACTAACATGATATGTGGGAGAATCAAGTACTGTAAACACGTACATTCCTTCATCTACTCACCTCGATAGCAAGATATCCCGACTGAGTCAGATAGAATTGAACATGTCTGCGGTCACGTGCTCCTGTTCAGCCAATGGCGAGCTTGAATCGATCGTGCTAAAGAAAGAGGAACTAGAGAGAACTCTATTGAAACAGCAGCTTCCAAACGTTATTGATTATGCTAAATGCCACGGCTCGATGGTACCATTCGAGAATCAAATATAGGGAGGGACTGAATGATGACTAATCTTCAGGATCATCGGAACTCTTGGTGTATGCTATGGTAGAGGTGTTGATTGTAGCTGCTGATAGGTAGTTCGCTGACCTCAGTTTGGTTGACCATATTACAGATGATCCTCGATTTGAGACCAAAGCCTAAATGGTTTTATATCCGACCCAGTATTTAAAAATATCATATATCATTAATAAATAACTTTAAAAAATAACTCTAATTACGTGTTTATGGAAATAATATTATGATATGAAATGAAATGATTGAATGTCTTCTCTTCTCATTGTACTCACGCAAATTTGGACTTAAATAACTAATACTTGATTTTTAAGGAAGCCTTTAGGGAATCATAGTACACGCTTGTTCGGCGGTACATATACTAAAATTGTAACGATACAGAGAAGATTATCATGGCCCCTGCGCAAGGATGACACGCAAAATCGTGAAATGTTCTAGGCAATCATTTTTGGTCATTGAGGTACAGCCTACACTGCGTTAGCAAGGATCATCATCCCGGAGCACGTACGTGGCTGGCTTTTCTTGATTTTACCATAAAATGAGTTTTCCAATATACTGGAATATATTTAAATCAACGTTTAGTTCATATTTATTCCGATAGATGACGCTTTGTATTCTAAAAATGCAAAGGTCAAGACCTATTTTTATCATATTATATATTTATGGTTGTTACTAGCAGTTTTTCACAAAAACAGATTTTTATCTTTATAATATTCACGATATAATCTCATGTAACATTGATATAGGGAATACCATAATTGTAGGTTGTCAAATTATAGACCCTATCAACCTTTTTGAAGAAAGGTTTTACGAGTATTGTCCTTGATGTTTCGGCGATCCACTGTCGGCTTTTCCAAAAGATGTTGTTGTCGTGTCCAATGAAGAGCTTCAGATGTCTCCATACATATCTATCACAGAAGTCGCAATGTCCTCTATCTTGGGTGTGTAAAGCTGCTGCTCTGGGTCCATTTCAATTTTCTGCAAGGCTGCGACCATTGCTGGGCATGAGAATATGTGAGTAGGTGTTAGTTCCCCATCAGGACAGTTGTTGCATGTCTTGTAGGTTCTTGTGCCATCTGGATGTATTGTCTCATTCCTTTATAGTCTTTTGTTCTAAGTCTTGTTATTGTTTTTATAATTCTTCTCTCTGCGTTTATTTTGCATATTTGATTTTTCCTTATCTTTTGTTGAATTATCTTGTATTTTGCCAAAGCATCAGCGTCAAAAGATGGAAAGCTTATTAGAGAAGTATTGTCTTTTGTCAATCTATATATTTCCAAGTACATATATACTGTTACATCATGATTAATGGCGTATTTCTTATATTATTTTTAATATATTTGAAATTTAAATTATATATTTATTTATTTTTATATTCTATGATATTTATTTAAAACACAGATTATTTAGATTGTCATCATTTGTATTTAGGTACACGTGTGACTTCACTGCTCTCTTTGATGTGAGAAAATAGAAAAAGGATTCTGGTGGCTACTTAAAGAAGACTTATCTCGTTATTCCCTTTTATAAATTTGCAGGATGGTTGAAACACGCTCTGGTAAGATGCAAGACCCAGCACAGGAGAGAATCCAGGCTGAAGAGTCTGCCAAGCCGCAACCTGGTGCAACAATTGGTAGAGATGCTAGTTCCGACCCAGTTGTCCTGAATCCCAACATCGACATCCCCAAGTATGATGGAACGGAAGACCCTCGCCCATGGATTGAATCTCTTGAAGAAATTGGCTTCTTGTACCATTGGGCAGACTACATTATCTCTCGTTATGCCGCCATGAACATGACGGGAAGCGCTAAAACCTGGTTGAATTTACACAAGGCTAGTTTCACGAGCTGGGAAAATATTAAAATCCGCCTCATTCAGGATTTTTCTTTGGACGCGAATAAAGAAGAACTTAGAATGAAGCTCAACAGAATGCAACACTGGAATGAACCAGCAATCAGGTTCGCGGAAGACATTCTAGTGTTGTGCAACAAGGTTGACCCCGCAATGGAAGAAGAAACAAAAATTGAACATGTTATTGGAGGACTGAAAAAAGAGTACTCATTCGCGCTCTACCTGAACCCTCCTAAAACGACCGATGACCTTCTTGTCGTGTGCAAGAAAATGGATTCTTTTGAAAAGAAGTATCGGGAACGTGTGGAGAAATCCAGAAACCTATATAACGGTCCACGCTATTCTAGACCCCAACAACAATCGAGGTACGTGCCGCCGACTGCCGCACGAAACTACCAGACCACTTCCAGGCCCCAAGCCCCTGTTTCCAATAATTACAAGAACGACTCCCCTCCTACCCCCAGACAGTATCGAAACAACTTTCCCCAGCCCTCTACCCCTAGACGTCCTTATAATCCTAACTTTGTGCCGAAACCAAACCTTCAGAGAAACACTTACAATAAAAGCCAAGAAGTGAGCAAAAATAGGACGGAAGATGGAAGACCAATCTGCTTTAAATGTAACAAGCCAGGGCACGTGGCCCGTTATTGTAGGGTCAAGTTTATAAGAATCCTAGAAGAGGATCCAGCAGATACCCAAGAGAAGGTCGAAGAAAAATGCCAAATGAATGAAATATCAGAGAAATCAGGACCTCGGCTTTATGCTGATGTATGTCATAGCACACAGACAAATATTCCTACCCGGAATAGATATTCCGTGTTGGAAGATTTAAACTAAGCGTCGCGCCTGAATCTGTCAATCAAAGCAAGTCGACCATAAACGGAATCAAGAAGTTGGACCCTAAATACAAATTAAAAATTAATGTGGACAAGATAGGGACTTTTGAAGCTTTGGTTGATACAGGTGCTGACCTCTCAGTGGTCGACCTCAGAACGGCCCTCGATACAGGCCATGGTATAAGTAAACTCGCAAAAATTTGTGCAGGACCCGATGGAAAAAAATTGGACATGGTAGGAAGTATATTTTTAAATATAAAAATTGATGACGAAACATTATCACACAACTTTGTGATATTGAAAACGCATTTACGGACATTAATTCTTGGGAGAGATTTCCTTAAGAAAATGAACGCAAAAATAGATTGTAAGCAAGAAACTATAAAATATGATTTGACGAATAATCATGACGAAATCAATTTTGAAATGTTGAAAATAAAGAGTGCCAAGGATTCCATTGTACCGGAATGTTCCATGAAATTGATCAAGGCATTGGTAGAAACAGAGGATGGAGAATATATTATCGAGGAGAGCAGCAAAATGTTTCAAACAAATGGACTTCGTCTAGCAAGAAGCTTGATCAATGTTATAAATAGGGAAACACACATCTGGATAACTAATCCGTATCCTCGACCGTTAAAATAATGAAAAACCAAACATTGGCTTTTGGAAGTAGTCCAGCGAAAATAAATGTGAGTCGAGAAAGAGAGGTAGAAAAGAACGAAGAACCTAGATTCCAAATAAACGAAAATCTTTCACCAAAGGAACAGAAGGAGTTAAAACAAGTTTTAGAAAGGTATGGAGATCTTTTTTCATCGAGATTAGGGAGAACCAATTTGGCAAAACATCGGATAGACACAGAAGACGCGAAGCCAATTAAACACAAGCCTTACCGGGTAAGTGCTAAAGAACGAGATATTATAAAAGAGCAAATTGACGAGATGCTTACAGAAGGCATAATTAGGCCATCTTCTAGCCCCTGGTCTTTTCCAGTAATATTAGTCAAGAAGCGAGATGGTAAATACAGATTTTGTGTGGACTACAGAAAACTGAATAATGTGACAGTAAAAGATGTCTATCCGATCCCTAGAATAGACGAAGTTATGGATACTCTCCAAGGATCTACACACTTCTCAGCAATAGACCTCAGATCTGGATATTGGCAAGTTGAAGTCGAAGAAAGAGACAAAGAGAAAACAGCTTTCACTACAGCGCATGGATTATATGAATTCAACGTGATGCCTTTTGGACTTTGTAACGCGCCTGCTACCTTTGAGAGAAATATGGAGAATATGCTTGGAAATCTGAGATGGCAAACTTGTTTGTGTTATCTGGATGATGTTATCATATATAGCCCGGATTTTCCAACGCACCTCAAAAGACTTGAAGCTGTTTTTAGATGTTTTCGTGAATCTAATTTAAGGTTAAACGACAAAAAATGCCGATTTGCTTTTGAAGAATTGGATATTCTCGGCTATATAACGAGCAAACATGGTATAAAACCCGCGGAACATAACATCAAAGCTGTCAGAAATTTTCCTCGGCCCAAAAAGGTCAAAGAAGTACAATCCTTTTTGGGAATGTGTTCATATTATAGAAAATTTATCAAAGACTTTTCAAAAATTGCTGACCCTTTGACCAACCTTATAAAAAAAAGTGTATCATTTACCTGGACAGAAAGACAAGAGGAAGCGTTTCAAACCCTAAAAACAGCACTATTAAGTCCACCAATTTTAGGTCACTTCAATCCAAATGCACCTACCTATGTTCATACTGATGCGTCCAACATCGGCATAGGTGCAACACTTGTCCAAGACATCGGTGGTGAAGAGAAGGTGATCTCATATTTGAGTCGTACCCTAAGTAAAGCGGAGCAAAATTATTCAACCACTGAAATTCTTGATCTCCCTTTTACTGAAAAAGAATGTCTGGCCGTTGTCTGGTCAATGTCAAAATTACGACCCTACCTTTATGGAAGACACTTTAAAATAGTAACAGACCATCACGCCTTATGCTGGCTCAAAAACTTGAAGGATCCAACAGGTCGATTGGCAAGATGGGCATTGAAAATTCAAGAATATGACTTCGATATAATACATAAATCGGGAAAGAAGCATCTGGACGCCGATGGCTTATCTAGGGGGCCCTTACCAGAAACTGATTGGGATGAGGATTTTGAAAGGCTATTTTTAAATCAAATAACAGACGAAGAGGATAAATTTATCGAAAGTGTTAAGAAAAACCTTAATGGAAGCAGGCGATCAATTGCGCAAAACTTTAAAGAAGAAGATGGATGCCTCTTTAAGAAAAACCCGAACCCTGAAGGCAGGGCGTGGTTGCTTGTGGTTCCAGAGAATAAAAAGAGAGAAATTATGAAAGAATATCACAATCATATGTCGAATGGCCATCTGGGCGTCGCCAGAACCATGTACCGAATAAAGAGTAAATACTTTTGGCCATCCATGCTAAAGGATGTCTCAGAATTCGTTAAGACGTGTCACCTTTGCCAAAGTAGGAAAGGCTCAAACCAATTACCTTCTGGACTACTACAGCCCATCCCCCCAGCCAACTTTCCTTTCGAAAGAATTGGAATTGACTTTGTTGGTCCACTACCATCTACGAAAAACAGGAAAAAATGGATAATCGTGCTGACGGACTACTACACTAGATATGCAGAAACAAGAGCAGTCTCGGAAGCAACAGTGAAAGAAGTTTCTAAATTTCTAGTAGAGGATATTTTTCTTCGGCACGGAGCCCCACAATATCTTATTAGTGACAGAGGCTCTCAATTTACCAGTAATTTAATGAAAGAGGTGATGAAAACGTGCAAGATTAAACATTGCTTCACAACGAGCTATCATCCCCAGACTAATGGATTGACAGAGCGGTTAAATAGAACATTGATCAATATGCTCAGTATGCATGTGAACACTGATCAGAAAAATTGGGACGAAATACTCCCATTCATCACTCACGCTTACAATACTACAATTCAGGAAACCACAGGATATTCTCCCTTTTTCCTGATGTTTGGAAGAGAACCCACGTCTCTTTTGGACGACAGGAATATCTCGGTGGACATTGACAAAGATGATTATGATGAATACATAAAACATCACTTAGACAAAATAAACAGAACAAGAAAATTAGTTATTAACAACACAATAAAGACTCAAGAAAGAATGAAAAAGAACTATGACAAGAAACACATGGAAAGAAGCTACGAACCAGGAGAATTAGTAGCAGTTTGGACACCAATTAGGAAAATAGGAAAGTGTGAGAAACTACTGAGAAAATATTTTGGCCCATATAGAATATTAAAGAAGCTGTCTAACGTAAATGACTTAATTGAGCCAAAAGATAATCCTGGCCAAGACCCATTGATTGTCTATGTCTCAAGACTCAAACCCTATTTTGAGAGAATTGATGAGGTAACTCACGAGGACGTGACGACCTCTGGAGAGGGGGAAGTGTTACATCATGATTAATGGCGTATTTCTTATATTATTTTTAATATATTTGAAATTTAAATTATATATTTATTTATTTTTATATTCTATGATATTTATTTAAAACACAGATTATTTAGATTGTCATCATTTGTATTTAGGTACACGTGTGACTTCACTGCTCTCTTTGATGTGAGAAAATAGAAAAAGGATTCTGGTGGCTACTTAAAGAAGACTTATCTCGCTATTCCCTTTTATAAATTTGCAGGATGGTTGAAACACGCTCTGGTAAGATGCAAGACCCAGCACAGGAGAGAATCCAGGCTGAAGAGTCTGCCAAGCCGCAACCTGGTGCAACAATACATAAGAACAAATTTACAGTTATGCAAAAGAAGATATAAAATTTAAAAAATAAAAGGTTGAGAAAGGTATATACATAGTTAAAACTAAAAATAAAGAAAGCCTATCCTGACCAGGAGCACATGTGCTTTACAGAAGGCAGAGCGCCATCTGGTGTAACAGCACATGCATCTGTAAAGAACATGTGCTCCTGGTCAGGATATGCTTTCTTTATTTTTAATATCAACACCTGACCCACTTATTTTTTATTTTTTCTATTGTTTTTTCATAGTTAAAACTGTAATTAATTATTTTAAAAATAGCTAAAACTGATAAAGGTAGGCAAATATGTATAAATTAAGTTAAAAATGCATTAGAATTTATATATTTATTTATATACCTTAATGCATTTTAACCTCATTTATTAATTAATTAAACTATGTTTCTCCAAGATATCTTAGTCTAATGTCAATGACAGCTTTAATTCATTTTTATTTGTCTTCTTGTCGTAAATGGACACTAGACCAATAATTCCATCCAAAAAAACCTTGATAAAAAATGAATCATCATATAATCCAATATTCGAATTTATAAATTTATTTAAAATATTGTTATTGGTGAAATTTTTGGTTTTTCTCTTCTATTTCTGAAGCATAATCATTTAACAGATCATGATTATCATGATAAGTACGCACATGTGCAGATGTGCATATCAATATGCGTATAATAGTAATTATATTGATACATATTAACATATATACAGAGCATTAAACAGAACATTGTTATAGAGCAATAAAGCGCTATCTACATACAGCAAATAAAACATTAAGACGCAAATGTTTCTTTCACAAATAAATCAAACTTCTACTCTCCTTACTGCGATGAAAAAATATTGGAAGGACTTGGCTCATCAGTGGTAAACCCTCCCAGCGGTTTCGCCAATTTAATCTTCCAGACCGATTCTTTATACACATGTGTAGCTCTAATACTGTATTGGATCATTCTGCTTATATATTCAACACTGAAGGGTGTAATCTCAGAAATGGTATTCAAGCAAACTATAGACATAAGCTTTATATATATATATATATATATATATATATATATATATATATATATATATATATATATATATATATATATATAGACAGTAGAATTACATATAATATTTGCATAGAGCTCGATGTACTGTCCTAATCGAAAATTAGTTTTATTTTCTCTTTCAGCTTATCGGGGCATCCAGGTTTTAAATCTCTATAAATGAATTCTGATTATTTGACCATTTTGGAGAAGGAATGTTATTTGTAGATAAAATGTTCTCTCTTCAGTTCCCCTGGAGTCTTGAATCTACCATCCCAGCGAGACGTCTTCCTTGATCGCAAGCCGACTTCCTGAAAAAGTCTACGTGACCCACAGATCAAGTAAACCCTAAAAACCATGGGAAGTTGATATGAAGATTACGGAAGTTTACGACCCCATCCTTTCTCCGACCGTGAAATTAAGAAACCCGAGTTTTTTGTTACTTTCTCAAGTTATCCTTTCATCGCTACGTATATATGGCTTTATGGTTTGTGGAATAACGATAGTAATAATGGAGATTGAGCCTCATAAAGAACTGTGCCTCATGGGAGGGTAAAGAATTCCATGTAGAATGCCGCTACATCACCATCTCCTATGTGTAACGACCTTTCTCTTCTTTCTTCAACAATAGCATACGCAACATGAGGTACCAAACTTTTTCTATTTAATATTCTTCGCTTTATTTATAGCCGTCCTTACCCATCTTCTGCCTACCTTTTCTTTACTTTAGGTACCGTATTCAAAGATATATCGTCTATATTTACAGAAGCTGCGCACCTTCTGTTGCAAATACTATAGGGAATAATCGAAACAGAACCTCTATGGATATAACACTTACACATATAGGAAAAAACAACGTTATTATTTTACTGCCAATTACTCACTATAAACTAATCCTATATTTTATTACCATAAAATAAAATATTTCCATAATTGGACTTTCACGAAGTTAAGACAATTTATAATGTTCCCTTTGTAGATGAATTTCTTTTAGACTTTCTTGCTCCGACTGTCGTCATAATGGACATCAATGTTTTACAACCTTGTGTCTCTTGGATCAGAATTGGAACGTTACTTGCCTCGGTGAGCTTAACCGAGACTACGCTACTGGAGACCAATCCGAAGCTCCAAGGTGATCGATAATTTCAACAGTCTGATCCTATAAGGTTGTTTAAAAGTTCGTAAACATATTAGGTGGGCGCTTAGGGAGATGGCCGTTCATAAGATAGGTCGCACACACACATTCTTGGAATTTTTCAGATTAGAACAAAATCTTAATCTAAAGATACCTGTAAATTCTTAATAGAAGTAAAACGACAAATTGTAATATAATTATTTTTAAATTTTTGGAAGCTTTCGAGTGTATTAACTGTTTCTCAGGCTTAAAAAATGTGTTCGTGTAGTAGATGTTTTTATGAATGGTAGGTATTTTTTATAGCAATTTCGATTCTCTGGTAGATGTCTATGAATGATAAAAATGTTTATAGTAAATTCCATGCTCTAATAGATGCAAATTTAACCAAAATAATATACAAGTATACAATATATTCGAATGATTATTATTTTTTTATATTTTGTAAGTGTTTACGAACAACCTTGGTAATATTGGTAACCTTGGTAAAATTATAACAGAATTCTTATAGAAGAATGATTTAATCTCTGATGTTATATATCAAGGGTGGCCAATCAGCAGGTGGGCCAGGTTTCAGAATTACAAGGTCGTCCCAAAAGTTCGTAAACACTTGCAAAATATAAATCATAAGATGCTTACGAACTTTTGGCACAACCTTCTATTATTCTATGCTGAAACATCACTCTATATAGTACTCCTGTACTAAAAATAGGCACCTTTCCCTTTGAAATGCATTAAAAATTCATTGTTTTTCGAGGTTCATCTTTAGATAAATGAATACCATCCTCCCGCAGGATCCTTCCATCCGCTTTATATAACCTTTAGGTTATAGTATATCAGGGTAGTTAATCTTGTTCTCTAGGTAATGTTCTATGAGCATCATTTACAATTATCATATCTAAACATCGAGTTACCGGGTAGAGATTTTAATGGAGAAAATAACTTGAGCATCTGCCAAATGCTATATTAAATTTTTAAAATGATAATAATATTTAATATGAATTATATATCTATATCGTCTATTAATTATTATAAAGTTTATGTATATTCCGGATATATTTATTATTGTTGAATGTAGAGCAATTTAAAAATTCGGTTAAAATTTGGTTTCCTCTGGGTCACGCGTTGCTCCAACAATGAACCGCCAGTCTAGGAGCCTAGCCGAGCTGGGATATCACGGAAGGTCGCCCAAACCACCAACGTGGGGGCTGACTTACCTGATGTTCAGTTAGATTCCTGGGTTACTAGAAACAACAAAAAGCCTTTACAGGATTCTCCCAAATAAGCAAACAGAAGTAAATATAGCAGTTATTTACAGAAAGTGAAGATTAACATCAACTTTTCTTCAAGCTGGATCCATTGTATCTGCTGTTTTCTTGAATTTGTAAAAGCTAATACATTGGGTTTGCTTTTTACTACATTTTCACTACTTCACTACTATTAGAGCATATGGCGAATTGTTTTCATACCAATCTTTTAATGGAGAATTTCTCTCTCCTCCTCCAGTGTCGGATAATATAGCGCGTATAGGTTACTAGAAAAACAAACTGAACGTCAACTTTTTTTCAAGGTATTATAACATATTCATGTCAACAATAAACTCAGCGCCACATAACGTCAATAGAACGTCAATAATGTTATAATACCTTGAAAAAAGTTGGCATTCAGCCAACTGAAATATTGATAAATAAATTATTTTGATCCATTATTTTCCTTTTTAATTAAAGATATATTTATGGATTGCTCTATTTAAAAAAGAAATAGTTGTATATATCTAATTGATATTTTGAAATAATAGTGAAAACTGTGCACTTTTGTATATATTAACAAGATGATAATAAAATTATATTAATTGTTTACCCCTCTCAATCACCACGACCCTGAGGTTCACATTCTGGAAAGTCCCCGTGTGCTCTTCCTTGCTCCACCACACGGCTGCAAAACTCACGACATATTACATATCAGAATGAAGTTTAAAACACTTTTTTGATCACGCTATTATCAATACTCTACTTATCAAAATATCCATAATAAAATTAGAAGGTCTAAATCACAACGCATAGAATTTATTTATGAAATGCTCAGAAAACAATTCAAGAGTAAAAATAGTAGCACTGCAAAAATTATGAAAAAAGCCTATCCTTATCGTGCAACTGAAAGTTGCTGATGGCTTGCGCCATCTATCGGAATAAATATCAACTATTCTCGTTGATTTTTAATTATTCCAGAATTGGCCAAATACCCCTTCTTGATTAATCAAGAAAATCTAACTACGTACGCATTTCGGGCTGTTGGCCCTCATCAGCGTGGTTCAAACTGCACCTCAACGACCAAAAAGAAAACTGGTCTTTCAGGCATCCGGAAAAATCATGAAACAGGTAGTTAAGGCCAGAATTGCGTGAGACCGCGAGACAATGTGAAAAAGAGATGCCTTTTTCATAATGTATGCATGCCCAGTACAATATCACATTTGTACTATTTTTTCACTGCAAAAATTGTTCATACAACACATTCGTATAAAATAAGTATTATAAACTTTTATTTTTTCAGAGGGAATAATCATCAATTCTGACCTCCCATGCTAACAGTAGTCCTTGATTTACATACTTAACTCTGGTTATCTATGAAAATGGACCTTTCACAAAAGGTTTTCCCAACATACCATTTGCAACTTCCAACCTGCAACCCTTAACTCCATCGTCAAATACATCATCTCATAAGACCGTCGGTGGACGACTGGTTAAAATTCCTGACAGCCATAAACCGGAATCGAATCCCGTATTGAACTTTTTTTTTTTTGGTGAAGAACCTTTTTCATATTATTTATTTTAAATAATATAAGCTAGGTTTCTCTATTGAGCGGTACCTAATAAAGTTACTTTGGAACATCATCTCATCCATAGATGCATCAGATAACATTAACAAACTCAAGTAGAAATGGATTTTTAAAAGGCAAGGAAGAGAACCCGATTCGTAGCCAAAATTCCAAAATAATCTTTATTTATTATGAATACAATAATTTATTTTTATAATTTCAAATTGTTCTCAAGTACACGATAAAATAAGCTCATAGAAATTAACAACTGTTCTTAAATTGTTCTAGATGTGATTCAGCAAGTTGGAAGAAACGTTCTTATAATAATCTTGTAAGCTGGGAGTCTCTAGAAGGCTTAGTCCTTTGTGTCATGGTAGTGGCTATCATTATAAACTGAGTGGTGGCATGGATAGGTTATAAATTGGTAGGTGTTTTGAAATCAAGATCGGTAAGGTATGAAGTCTGAGGAATATCTATGCATAGATATCTACTCAAGAATACAAAGTTGGAAGAATTGAATTTCAAAAAATAAATTTATAAAATGTCAAGGTGTTGTGAATTGGCTGTCAATGGACTGACAACTCTGACATACTAGCTGAAGTTATTCTTTGGCACCTTAAAATATTTTCTGTATTTGAGTTTTTGTATAAGGTCCATATTGAGCCGAGTTTAAAGAATATATATATTGTTGAGTTTTATTTCAACCGTTTTGATGTTTTAATTGTATTTATGTTTGTTTCTAGGTATATATGAAATTTCTTCAACTAGTCGTTCCGTCTTTCATTTTTGGAAGAGTTTCCGCACAGACGTTATCCTTTGTTTCTAAAGGTTTAGGACTCTGAACATCAGGGGAGTCACTCGGGACAATTTGGGTAAACTCGGCCGATCTTGGTTGGATCGCATTAATTACTATCTTTTAAAATAATTATATTCTTTTTATTAAAGGTACAAAAATAAAGAATGAACATGAATTTCTAATTATCTAAGTTATTCTTATTGGGAAAACTACTAATCTCTCCATAAAAATATTTATATCTATTAACTCACAACTCTCTCTGTTCGGAAATATCTTTATTTATGGGGCTGCTAACCAGAATGGATGATTTTTGAGTCCCGATGGACACATAAAGCGGAATATATACAAAGCACTATGTACATTGCACTGTTGGAGGGGATGGGTGGCAAGGGAATCATCGCCGGGTGAGGCCAGGAGAGCCGGGATATAGAGGAGGATCAAGGGGGCAGGGTGGTGATCCGCGGAGATCAGGGGGAGACAGAGACGAGTCCAATATTATTGAGTCTAGGGGTGACCGTGGAGAGCAGACAGACCGCAATGCTCTGTTGCAGCCAGAGCGGACACTCTCTCTCTTCTATATTAGCTCACACACATATATATATATATTACTAGCGGATGTGCCCGGCTTCGCCCGGGTTTTACCCGAGTGAATGTTTGTCTAACGAACATTTGTTAAAACAATTCTCTATAAACTTATAAAACGTACTCGGCTTCGCCCGGGGTTTTACCCGAGTAAAGGTTTGTCTAGCGAACATTTGTTAAAACAATTCTCTAAAAACTTATTTTAAAAAAAGATATATTTTGATAATTTGAAACTCGTAAATTTGAATCTCTCGATAAAGTGAACATTTTTTCCCGGTCCCTGTGTGCCGTGTCATCCTGAATTTTGTCTTTCCTAATTTTCTACATTAGAAAATCATAGTTTTATCTAGTGAACATTTTTTCCCGTGTCACATTGCCGTGTCATCCTGAGATAATCTTACTTTTGATAAATAATATTTAAGATAACAAACTTAGTGATAAGAAAACTTGTTATCATCGTCACAATGGGGGCGCTGCTTGCGAGTTAAATCTACAAATCTGCAAATAACTCTAAGGATATTCAAGATATTCAGGAAATTATTTTTCAAAAACCTTCCCGGTGATATACCTAATAATATCCCAAAATTTCACGGCGATTGGATGTATGGTTTTGAATCTATAGAGTACAGACAAACAGACAGACAGACAGACATTCAATTTTTTATATATAGATAAATAAAAAATGAGATTTATGTTGAGTTTTGTTTATCTTGATTTTGGTTATACATGAGTATGTTACGATATTGTTTTGCAGTCGTGGGAATAATAAAATAGCTTTGATCAGAGATTTCTTTATTTGAGCTAAGGAATATATATGAAAAACATAATTTGGTAAAAGTACTGCCTGGCTTAAGGCGAGTAGAACAAGAAAAACAAAAGATTATTTACATAATGTACAAAGATTTGAGCCGGCCATCGGGAAAAAAACACCAACGAGTTTTTATATGCAAAGCTGGCCTCTTGCGGTCGATTTAACAGAATATTTGAATCTATGATATATAATTTTAAATAAAATAATATTTTTATATAACATACTAGATGGGTGACCCGGGCTTCGCCCCGGGATTGACCCGTGTGCATATCTACCCGAGTGATATATATTTAGATAAGATTTTTTTTATATAATTGTTTGTTATTAGCATTATCTATTTGTTTGCCTCAGCATAATTTAATCGTTGATAGAGGGCGCTGTTCGTGAGCTAAGTAGAATAATTTGAATATATAGTTTTAATAATTGGTTTATATATATTTTTAAAATAGCCTATCGTCTTCCCCGTATTTTTTAACCTATGTATGGAAATTTTGGTTTGAATTAGTGAACTACTGCGAATTTGTATACCGGACATATACAAACATACAAACATTCATTTTTATATATATAGATATATACATGCTCATCCCCACAGATTATTACGTCACAGAATATAATAGCTAAATGAATAAAAAATAATATTTGAAAATTATATCCAACAGCCGAGTCAGATGATCCCAGACTCGCTATGTATCTATACCGACTGGAACAGCGTGACTTAGAAAATAATTTTTGATTGATAAAAATTATAAATAAATTTAAACAAAACTTTTTATTATATATGCTACTCTATAAAAAGAGTATAAAATATAATTAGGGAAAGAGAAACTAACATAATAATAATTTTATCATGTTCAAATTTTGATACGACATTTGCAACCTGGGCACGAGCTGTGAAAACAGAATGATATTTTAAGAAAAGAGCATCTCCTTATGGTGCAACTGAAAGTTGTTGATGGCTTGCGCCATCTATCGGAATAAATATTTACTATTCGTTGATTTTGGCTCAAGCCATCAGCAAGTTTTAGTTTCACGATAAAGAGATGTCTTAATTTATCCACCTTATATCAGTACAATTTCAAATTTGTACTATTTTTCAGAAATATATTTGTTGCCTTTAAAACTGGGACGATCGACGTTGTTCAGAGATATTGTCATGTGTAAAATTAGGGAAGACAAACTTCGGGTTCACATAAATTTAAGGCAATTTATTAAGGCAAGAACAAACTATGAGTGATAAACAAAGAATAAGCAAAAGAGGGAAGAAGTATACAGAGTAGCAAAATATAAACATAAAAATGACCAATCTGTTAATAAAAATAATAAAATTAATAAATACTTTGTTACAATATCATTGGAAAAGCATGCTCGTATAATATTACATAGGGAACAAGAATTGATGTACAGGAGAGTACTTGGGTATTAACGGTGTCTTTCTTGTAGGATTTTTCTCCAAACTGTTGAGATGTATATACATCTCTAGGCTTCATCTTCTCTATATTGACAATCAGATCTGTTTAATCAACTTATCTGAAATAAAGCTGAAGAAACTCCGCCTTTGCCGGTCCCAAGCACGGATGAAAAAGGAGGAGGGGGAGCAGTAATAAGCTCGCTAAAAAACCTGGGTTCAGCTGGCATGGTTGATAGTACCCTGTTAGGACTCCTAATCCAGGGATACAGGATGAGCAGGGTTTGTACTCCATGTTAGGAGCGGCTGCACATGGCGTCTGTTCCTGATGTCAGAGGCGGCCATTTCTTTTGGAGCTGAGTCGGCCTGCCACTGAGTAGTGCTCCCAGCCTTAATGACAAAGGCAGACGCATTCTACTTCACCCAGTCATGATGGTTGTCAAAGCTTGATACCCTAATATGATTGAGTGGAGATAAGAAAGAAGAAAAAAGCTGAAGATGTCAAATTAAATATCCGAAGAAATTTGTTATAAAGCACTCAATTTGTATAAATATAAATAAACATAATTTTTCAGGAGGATGGAATTAATGTAGCAAATAAAAATACATCTCCTTTTAAATGTGCATTAAAACTAGGGTGGCAAAAAAAATGCATTATTTAAATGCATGTTAAAATGGAAAGGTGCCTCTTTTGGTGCTTATATACGAGTCAACACTTGTGGACAAATCTTAAGGAAGTGGAAATTTTGCCGGTCTTCTATTTTATTTATTTTTTAAGGAGACAGAGGCGATTTCGTTTAAACTTGGTTATCTCGTTTGTCTTCAATAAAGGTCACTGTGAATAAAGTATCTTTCATAATCAACAACAAGTCTCCAAGGAAAGAAGACATTTATCTTTGGAGACTTGTTGTTGATTCTGTTTGTGATCAAAGGATTATAACCATCAAACATCTTTCAGAGTTATTGTCCGAATCCCGATAATCATGATAAAAGGTACAACTTCCTTAAGTGATAAGGCACAATTTGGATTATAGATTATAAACACAAGATAATAAGAACAAATCCAAATAAATAGTGTGTGACTTTTCAGTAACAACGTTGTTATTGCAATGTTACACACTATTTATTTGTATTTTGTCTTATTACCATGTGTTTAGCTTCCTTAAGTTTTGTTCATGAGTGTATATAATAATTCCGTGAACGAACACACCTAAAACAAATTATATTTAACATTTGGAAGTCTTGAAATATTTTGTTATGTAGCAATCTTAAAGAACGAGCCGAGGAATGTGAAGGTGGTAGTGTAATGACGAAACAGCTGGAAGGATTATCTCCACCAATAAATCAGGCCCCCTCATAACACTTTTCAAATTATTCAAACGATCATAGAAAAATTGTTTCATTTAATCTGATTGCACAAAAATATTTTACTTCAGTTATAATATATAAAAGAAAAAAAAAAGTAGCGTTATTTGCAAAAAAAATCAACTTTAGTTCATTTGTTTTCCCTATAATGGCTTTCTTCACCTAAATGAAGGAAGGAAAAGGCCAACGTATATCGATTGAATCGAATTTTACTTTATCTTTAACTTAGAGGATAAAAAGTAGAAAAAATGTTTTAAAGTTTTTCCTAGGGAAGGTAAGTTATTGGATTTTAATGTTGGGAGGTGGGCAGGAGGGCTATCAGTGGTTCAGATAGCACCTACAATGGCCCCCTCGGGCTTTGTACTGTATATACTTCTTGTGTTGTCACAGTTGGCACTTTATAAATTTGTAAGAACTTCTAACTTCACACGAGAGTTTATATATATATCGAGAGAAATATAAAAGTACTAAAATTTAATAAAATAATAAAACAATTAATCACAATTTATACGAAGATCCAAATAATAATAAAAAATAACTGTACCAAATTAAATTACTAAGTTAAAAAGTTGTTGTATTATACCGTCTGGTATGAAACTAATACCTACCCACATATTCTCAAGCCCAGCAATGGCCACAGCCTTGCAGAAAATTGACATGGACCCAGAGCAGCAGCTTTACACACCCAAGATAGAGAACATTGCGACTGCTGTGATAGAGATGTATGGAGACATCTGAGGCTCTTCATTGGACACGACAGCAACAACATTATACCATCTTTAAAGCCTCCCAGACATTTACCAGATACTTTATAAATAGCTTGTCTTTCACCCCCCCCCCCCCCCCCCCCCCACCCCCCCTCTTATATCTCAAAGATGGTGGCAGCACTGGGTGGGACCCTCCTTGGTCTGGTAGATTTTAACTTCCATATACTGTTTTATTCTTTGTTCTTTTGGTGTAGGGATGTCGCCGTTTTAATAATAATTTTACCTTAGTTTTTTTTTTTTAGTCTCTTTCAAGTTTATTGCTTATTTTTTAGTCGTCACGCTTGTATTATGTAAATTTCATTTTAAATATTTATGTTTTATTCTCTTTTTACGCTATTTTCTCTTCAATATGTAAATTTATTGGTGTATATATTAGGTTTTTTTTTCTCCTCTAATAGCATGTTAGTACGTTTTTACTATCCACGCCCGATGAAGAACGTTCTGTTCGAAAGCTTGCGGTAATAAAGAAATCTACACAAGAAGCTCCTCTTATTGTTTATTATTGTTTTAATAAGTTTCCGTACTTCACTGTTCGTATACAGGTATAGTTAACTGATTTACAATTCTTCCGAATGACGCGGCTTTACCCAGGTTCCTCCCGAGTAAATGTTTTCCCGTCGATTATTGTTTTAACACAAATGTTAATAATTAGGATTAAATAAAATTTTTATTAAATTTGAAATCAATAAGTCACATGAACTCAATCCAAGCTGCGTATGTAAATATTATGGTAAATTTCTCGAATGATTTTTTTTTTTCGTTGTGCACATAGCCTCTCTCTCTCTCTCTGGCGGAGTCTTTCCCGCGGTGGGCACCACCAATGAAGACCTTGTATATATTATATATATATATATATATATGAAAAAAAAAACAAAAGAAAAAAATAAAAGATAAGTGGGTCAGGTGTTGATATTAAAAATAAAAAAGGCATCTCCTGACCACGAACACCTGTGCTTTTTAGATGGCAGAGCGCCATCTAGTGGAGCAAAAATAAACTAAACGTTGAATATCTCGGAGCAAGCTAAATAAACGTTTAGTTTATTTTTGCTCCACTAGATGGCGCTCTACCATCTAAAAAGCACATGTGTTCGTGGTCAGGAGATGCCTTTTTTATTTTAAATATATGTATATTTATCAATTATTTTATATATTAATATCTATTTATTCATATATTTATCAATTTATAATCATATTTATTCATATTTATATTTATTCTGTATTTAACCTTATATAATCTTATATGGACTTTGTAATAAATCAGTTTCAATCTCAATCTCAATCTCTCTCTATTTTAATTCTGATTTCTGGTGGCCTTTATGCCTACGTGCAAGAAATAAACATTTTTACTAGTAGAAGTAGCAACAATGGGGATGATTGGAGGCTATTAATGTATCATTATTATCATCATATTAATCTCCAAATTATGCAATTAGTTTTGAATACCTAGAATGTTGATTTTAATGTAGATAAAATTTCTCATAAATATGTGCCAATGAAATAATGAAAACCATCTTGGAATTATTCAAGTAAGTCTCAAGTTTTTGGCATATCGACTTCCATTCATATGTCTTTAAATTTTTGACAATTTCTGGATAAACTATGCTGATATCAAATACATAAGAATACATTAAAAATAAAAGGCTCTATTCTGATCGCTCACATGATCTAAAATTATGGTACTCTGACCATCGGCCATATAAGCGGTCAGAATATGCCTTTTTTATTTTTAATATCAACACCTGACCTTTTTTCTATTTTTTCCCTTATTTTTTTCACACATATATATCAATATAAGGCAATAACGCTCCATCTATATATTGCAAATGAAAACATTCGCGTCTTAATGTTTTCATTTTCTACACATTATACATCTCAAGTTTTTAAAATATTATATTGTATAATATATTATTAAAATAAAAATTTGAGATAAATAATTTATTTAATTTTTGTCACCATACGTGTATATGTATAGATCAGTAATATAGGTAACCCAGGCTCCTGGAACGTATCCATGGATCGCCAACTACCAGGTGTGTATATATATATAATTAATCTTAGATAATACAACAACAACAACAACAAAAACCTTTATTAAGACACTATTGTCTTAAAAGATGATTCCCCTAAAAGGTTATATATGTACATGAGTGAGGAATAAAAGCAATTTAGAGGAGAGGGGAGCAATCAGCCGTTGTCTGTGGAGTTGAGCACTTCTTCTCTCATTTTATCAATCGCCTTGAAAAATTTAAAATATTTATAAACAAATGTTTTATCCAGCAGGTGAGCAGTAAAAATTTTATATACATGTTGTTCATTATAGTGAGTTATCCCCGAAATTTTGCGAATTTCCATTCTCTTTTCATGTAGGAATGGGCAATGGAATAGATAGTGGACCAAATTGTCTTGGATGCCAGCCTTGCAGAAGTAGCAATTTAAAGGGTCGCTGTTCCAAAATCACGTGATATCCTCGCGGAAAAGTAGCCATAGAATCCTTTAATCTTAGATAATATAAATATTCAAATCCCCGAAAAAATAAGTTATGAATATTCAGATTCGTTCAAAAAAACAGCCATTGGCATCTCGGCGTGATCCTTTTGCTTTCAACACTCTCAAGTTTCACCTTTAGGGGGGTCGGTGGTGGAGTGGTCTAAACCATTGGTTTTCGACCGCTACGACCCGGGTTCGAATCCCGCATTGAGCACTTTTTTCTAATTAAAAAAAAAAAGATGCTCTAATGGCTCCCGATTCTTGCAAAAGTCCAACACCACCAGCGAGTGCAAGTACACAAACAGGGATATGGCACATCTATAAGTGCAAAGGTTGAACTGCTTTTCACATGTGTAGACATGTGGTGCACTTACAGTAAAATCAGTCGCTAACTACCCACCATGATTATCATGGCCTGTACCACGTGTACTAAGGATAATAAAAAAAAAATGAAAAAAAAAAGTTTCACCTATAATGTAAGAAGGTAAAATATTGAGAGGGACTTACTCGTAATTAAAAGACGAAGTTTTCGTTAAAAAAACATGAAATTTGACTAGTTTGTAAGTAAATAAAATCCCTTAAAATCGGTCAATAAATCTGATTTAAAAAACTAAAATCGGTCAGAAAATCGGCAGAAAAAAAAACAAAATCTGTCAGTAAATCGGCAAAAAAAAAATCAAAATCGGTAACTAAAACCCCTAAAGTTGGCGTGTGAATCGGCAATTTGAACCCAGGAAATTAAACCGTTCAGTAAATCAGTAATCAAAACCCCTAAAATCGGTTAGCAAGTCGGGAAAACAAAATTGGTTCAATAAATCGGTAAATAGGTCAGTAAATATGTAATGGGGTCATTAAATGGGTCGAAAATACCGCTAGGTGGCGTATACCTCGTTGATCTTCGAACAACAAACTCAGGATCGAATCCCATATTGTCGAATGACCTTTTTTGGGGCTCAAAAATAATCCATTCTGGTTAGCAGCCCCGTAAATAAATATATTCCCCATATTGTAAACGTTTTACTAATATAAAATTATTTCAATATCCCCTGAATATTTCTAAAGCCCAATTCCATCAGTTTTTTTTTTTTTTTTACTTATCCTTTTATTAGTCTAAATTAGGCAAGATCTTGGAGGTTGTGCTCATAAAGATGTTCAAGAACTCTTCTTGGTTCTCTGTACAGGGATACCTTGTCCTTTCCAATACAATTTAGTATATGTTGGGGAGTGGCCTCTTCGGTTTTGCACCTAGTGCACATGGGGAAGCTTTTATCCCATCAGTGATTGCAAGCAATGAAAGAGATCTTGTATCTTGTAAGGGAAAAAGTCGAACCGTTTTCTATGTGTGTTGACATGTGGTGCATTTAACAGACAATAAAATAGTTGCTAACTACCTGTTACTATCATCATGGCCTGTACCATATATAAGTGTGGAATAAGTTTTTTTTTAAATATTTAGCATCTGTGATAAAAAAAATCAGTCCTTAAAAGATTTTCATTTAAAACCGTTGAGGTAGTTCAAATGAAACGTTTTTTTTTTCACTAATATTTTTAACTAAAACAAATTTATATATTTAATTGCCATCCCTTGATAAAATTTGTAACAAATAAATTTACTGTCAACGTGTTTCTAGAGATTAATTTGGCGAAACCGCTTAGAGGGTTCACTACTGATGAGCCATGCCCTCTCATTCAATAACTTATATCATTGCAGTAAGGTCTGTAGAGATAATATTTGATGATATTATTGAAAAGAAACACATTACCAGTAAATTTATTTGTTACAAAAAATTAAAACAACTTTATGTTTACACGTTCTTCCGTGATATTTTGGCTGCCATATTTGTTGTGAAGAATTTTCAAGACGTCATTGGCACTCGTATTTTTAACGAATTAAGTCTTTTTGTTTTATTGGTGAAACAAAATTAAATATCAATATTATTTTATTTCTTTGATTTTCAAATATATATATCTCGATATTTTCTAATGGACCTTGCACACATTTTATTTATGCTTCGAAACTTTGATGAGAATATACACTGTTTTACTTGGGCGAAATAGCTTTTTGTAAAATAAATACTTTAAAGAATACTACACACAGGAAACTTTGATCCGTTTTTATATATAAATAGCATAAGTAATCTAGAATCACACACACACACAAAAGCCTTTATTAGGGACTTGCCCCATACAGATTCTCCCAATTGGGTAAGGTAATAATCATCTTGTGTTATTTACATAGAAATTTAACTGGCTTTACTCTTCGTCTCAAAGTCATTCACTTGTTGACTGGTCCTTACATAATGATGATCTAAAAAAATGTATAGTAAGCTATTGCCTTAGATTTGTTTGCTGGTATTTTTAAAAGCAATGCCTAGGGTGAAGTGTCGGAACATTTAATTTGTTGATAAAACAATGAATGTTTTGAATTAATTAATTTGTTGATATAGAGCCTTCCTCTCTGCATCAAAGGCTGTACAATTAAGCAGAAGTCACCTAGAATCTTTTGATTGACAATCGAAAAGTGAAACTGTAGCTCTCGTACTGAAATACTTCATTTCAATTTCAGTATTCCTTAAAAAAGAGACCTATTTTTGTGATTATATAATAAAATTATATTATTTTCTCTCTCTTTGATCATACAAGGTTGT
Source organism: Cordylochernes scorpioides (assembly GCA_030710605.1). NCBI lineage: Eukaryota > Metazoa > Arthropoda > Arachnida > Pseudoscorpiones > Chernetidae > Cordylochernes > Cordylochernes scorpioides. The sequence continues at coordinate 40,058,356 of CP092864.1, forward strand.
CCCAAAAGTTCGTAAACACTTGCAAAAATTGAAATACCAATATCATTCGCCATAATATTATTGGTTGTTATGTATAATGTCTTTGTATTATATATAAAGTAATTGTATTATGTATTCGCGACGTTATGTATAATGTCTTTTTATTATGTATAAAGTAATTGTATTATGTATTCACTGTTATAATATTATTCGCCAAGTAATAAGAAAAACATGTACTTTTGGGACAACCTTATATTTCAAATTATTTCATCCTTTGTATAAGAATTCTCTAAACACGTAAAAATACTGTACGACTAGAATTCTACGAACTTATAGAATATATTGAAGAAGGTATCAAAATTAACGGTGACGAGTTTCTTTTATCGTCACTGTAAACTTTGATACCTTCTTCAAGATGATGTCTGGCGAATCCTTTTCTTGTAATTCGAATCACATATTGTCGTATATTTATATTTTAATTATATAATATAATATTGTATTGTATATAATATATTAATATAATAATAATATTAAATCCACAGATTATTATTCTGCGATATATTGTATATATCATAACATATAATTTATCATCATATAATTCGATTGTTAACTTGTAATTCTTAAGCTTGCATCTAATGCGGTGTAATATAATAAAAGCCATTTAAATAAATAAAGTCTAAAATATATTTCTACTTTTAAATCAACCTAAATACACCACACATATATATTATCTTGAGAGTAAATATGAAGAAAAAATAATAGTGAAGTTGTAAAAGACGTCTGGAAGATGTTCTATAGAGGTCGTAAACAAAGAATGATCAGAAGGCTGGGGCAGCTAAATTGGCCTATCTCGGTGGCGGCAGGCTATTCGCTTTCACCGGTGCAATTTTCACAGGGATGCGGGGGGGAAGATGTGTCATCATCCCTGACGTCATCCAGGGGCTGTTCCCACCGCCGATGATATCATCACCCCTCTGGGGGGACGCAGGAACGTGCCTATCCTAGAAAGCATCACATCGATCCAATGCATTCACCAAATTTTCTGCCTATCGCATGAAAACAGCCGCATGACTTTGCAGCGATAGGCCTAATGGATAGAAAATTCCCTTGTGATATTCCGTTTATCGTGTTCAAAATTTGATACTCTGTTCTTATTACGTATTCCTACAATATGGGTCGGAGATATAGGAAACTCAGGCCAATTTCGGGAGTTTTGTTTTTGTGTGTGTTTTGTTTCGATTTTAAATAAATAAAAGAAGTTGACACAAATCGAAACTTCATGTCTTTAATTCTATGATGTGAAGCGCCATGTATGAAATACGCTGATCAATACTCAACAGATTAACCTCATAGAGTGTCAGATGATGGTCAGATGAAACTCTTGATGAAAACGTATCTCTCGATGGACCCATTCCTAACATGGAGAACTGACTCCCTGACAACCGTTTTTTTTTTTTTTAACTCGCAAAGACCATTTAATTGCCTCCTATTAATTGCCTTTATTGCCTCCTATTTATTGAGTTAAAAGAACAAAGAAATAAACATAATATTTACACTTTATTTAGCGAAGGAGGCTTCCCCATCTTGAGAGGGCCCTTCTCCAGGCAAGGTCTTCTTGGTCAATCTCCCCAGTTCCACCCCGAGGAAATACTTGTGAATTCAGGTCTTAGCAGACTTCAGGATGGCCAGGCTGTCTTCATCCAGGCAAGCCCGAAAATCCATCCCTGCAGGTCAGAGGCCGTTCGCAAAGATAAAATCCCAAAGTTTTTCCAAAATTATTTTATTGTATTCATATTTGTATAGTAAATATTCAAATTATTGAGAGAGATTGATTGGAAATCTATATTATTGTGAAGTATCTATTTTCCTTTAGAGAAGTTTGCCCTGGAAGGTGTTCACCTCGTACGAGATGCTCCTGGATCAGCAAAACTAGCTCTTCGGCATTGGCCTCCATCTCAAGCAATACAGACCACATACATTGTGAATAAAACTATATAAAAATTCCAACATCTTGTTCTTGAATTAGTCAATGCCAGCCACCACATTGACCTGCCCACACTGTGGGAATTTTTTTTTTGTATTTCATCAGTTAACGGAGTCTTTCCTTCAGCAGATATCATCAATTAGGGGAAATACATATATTTTGTCTATACATTATATGTATAATTATTCATATATTCATTTATTGAGCTAAGGAAACGTTTAGTTGAAAGGGAGATTGTAGTGGGAGGGAGTTGGGGCTAACTAGGTAAATGGTCCTTCATTACCAAGTGCTGATGCAATGGCAAAAGAACGTACACGGAGGATCTTATCACGTAATAACTCACATCTGAAGAAATAGAAACGATGACTATGGAGGGGAGAGATGACTTAGGTAAACTGTTAGTAAAGTGGAAATCTAGGGAAATATGAAACTTGAAAATAAATAGTATCTATCGATCTCAAGAATGAAAATATTCAGAACAAGTATTCTCAAAGATAATTAAGAATAGAAAACAACGCTGAAATCTCTCTACCCCAAAGATACAAAATGTAACCAAGCATCGGCTATGCTGACACATCTCAGAGCTTGTATTGGATGAACAAGACAGGCGCTGTTCATTGTTTACCTCGAAGAGCATAATCTCATGGACGTTGAATGAATTTTACAAAGAGAATATTACAAAGAAAATATTCCCGAATTCTTGAGAGGTCTCGATATGCTTATTCCTCCAGGTTGGTGGAGGAATGGAATAAACTGTCGATTCTATAGCCACGTGCAGGGATCGAATCCGGCATTGGGCACTTTTTCCTGAAGAAAAAAATGCGTCAATGGCCCTCGATTTTTGCCAATGTTCAACCACACCAGTGAGTACTCTAGCCCACTTGTAAGTTCAAAAGTCGAACTGCTTTCCATATTGGTAGACATGTGATGCACTTGTAGCAAAAGCAGTCGCGAGATAAATACTCACCATGATTATCATGGCCGGGTACCACGTTAACTAGAGATAATTAAAACAATTAACTTATAGAAACAAAACTTCGTCCTAAGAGAAAAAAAAGTTCCAAACTCACATATTCATAAAATGTGCAACAAATAAATTTACTGGCAATGTGTTTCTTTTGAAAATAGCGTCAAATATTATCTAATTAATTTATAATAATTTGATTGATTATATTAATTAATTAGTAAATAAATTTGTTACAAATATTATCGATAGATGGAAATTGAATTTATAAATTTAATTTACTAATATAAATTTCATTCATATAATCATACCCATAGACTTCAAGTTGAAATGTGAGTCTCTTTAAAAAACCTAGGAAGAGCCTTGGATAGTCGATTTTGTAAACTATATTTGAAAACCTATATAGGATATTGTTGAGTCAAGAATATTTTGCAAAGCTTATCCATTCCCTCACATTAATTATTCCATGCACAGAGAATTGTAGAAAGAGATAACACCTACTAAACTTGAACAAATGCTTGACTCACTAGATCAAACTCGCTGATCCAAGTTTTTCAACTGTGAGCATTTTGAAAAAAAAAACTGAAATGTCTTGGACATAGCCCGGTTTACAAGACTATACATGAAAACTGATGTAGGAATTTCTTGAATAAATAATATTTGTAAAATCTCTTGAAAATACATTAATTACTTCCCGAAGAATAGTAGAAAAATAGAGAATTCGTTAAAAACCTGAAAAACAAGAAATAATTTGAAAATAATCAGTCTGTATTATGAAATGTTGCAGGAATAAAATAGCTCTTGTAGATGAAAGACATCTCTATCACAGCAAGTTGCCTTGGACTAGGGAGGGAGCTTTCCCGAATTGGTAGTCTATAGATTGGCATTTCGAAATTTGCTAAACTTCCCGGTGTTGTGTCATTTTCACTGATCAGTTTCTGCAAAATGATCAAGACGGTGTCAGCACATTGTTGTCTTTAAGTCTTTTTTGAAAGGCTAAATGGACTTTCTTTTTTAAAAGGGTAGCTTGATCATCCATACCGAGTTCAAAACGATCGTTGCACGTTTTTAAAAGGATAGCTTGATCATCCATACCGAGTTCAAACGATCGTTGCAACGTTTTTAAAAGGATAGCTTGATCATCCATACCGAGTTCAAACGATCGTTGCACGTTTTTAAAAGGGTAGCTTGATCATCCATACCGAGTTCAAACGATCGTTGCACGTTTTTAAAAGGATAGCTTGATCATCCATACCGAGTTCAAACGATCGTTGCACGTTTTTAAAAGGGTAGCTTGATCATCCATACCAAGTTCAAACGATCGTTGCACGTTTTTAAAAGGATAGCTTGATAATCCATACCGAGTTCAAACGATCGTTGCACGTTCAAATGATCGTCGAAAGAAGATTCTTTAGCAAAACCTTATGGCCATAGATTATTGACAAGACTCGTTAGGTGATACCTGTTAGGAAATATCTAGCACACACCAATTTTACTTGATACTTAACTATAATTAGTTGAAAAAGAGCAAAATATGTTATATATAGTGATAACAATGGGCAAGCTGTCTCTCACATAAATTCTTTTTTTATATACATAAAAACTATCATTAATATTTATATTCGAAATATATATATCAAAAAGCAAATGAGTTTCAATTTTTATTTCAGATATTATTTTAGAAATCTAAAAGTACCTAAAGACAAGAGGTAATATGTCAACTACAATTGATCATTAATAAGCTATCAGAATGTTAACAATATTTTACTAATTGATCTATCTCAATTTGATGTTTAAAACGTTCAAAATATGGTTCAATTTTTTTGCTTGTGATAAATACGTCTTTAATTTTTTAATATCGTTCAAAATTTTTTAAAATATATTTGAAGAAAATATTGAAAGCCACAAAATGGTACTCAGGTCAAGTTTTCATCTCCGAAAATATTCTCAATATTTCTGGAGATGATTTTAAGGAAGCTTTTTTCTTTCTTGAAGTATTTGTCTAAAAAAAATACTTCTTTGATTTTAATAACGGACTACTCGATGAGGGGGAAGAGTATCTTTTAATATATAATATCAGATCACAAGCTTTCGGGCATAACCGCCCATCCACAGGTGTAAAAACGAGACCATTTTTACACCTGTCTCGTTTTTACACCTGTGGATGGGCGGTTATGCCCGAAAGCTTGTGATCTGATATTATATATTAAAAGATACTCTTCCCTCATCGAGTAGTCCGTTATTAAAGTCTAGTGAAGGGATTATTGATTCAATACTTCTTTGATTATAATGAATATATAGAAGTTCTTAATCTATATAGAAGAGACCTTTATAGAAATACCATATTTTCTGGAGGTTTTCGAATTTCTAGAGAGAGGTCTCTAAAGAGCTATACAACATTCTTTTAATGTTATCAAGTTCTTTATTTCTTTATTTCGACTTAGAGCGCTATGTCCCCTTAGGAACACTTGTACTTTAAAGATAATCGAAATTTTGAAAGAAAGGTGTTGTGTATTTGCATATTTGGATATTTGCATATTCTCTTTGCATACTCGATTCTGACTTAATGTATAAATAGCACTACAAGTTGTTAGCAGTCAATCAGTCCATATTGTAGAAGTTAGTGTTCTAATAAATTCTAAGAGAATGTAGTGGCCTGGTATTGAGCAACCCACATAGAGGCAACACACAAAAAAAAAAAGAAAGAAAGATATTTGAAATATGTACAGAATTATTATCAAGTTCCTAAAGAGGAATCTCTATAGACTTATCATATTAAGACAACAATAATATCCCTATTCACTATAGAAGAAGAAGCACCGTTCAGGGAGAAGAGCTTCTTTATATAAAAACGATCGCACAAGCTTTCAGACAAGACGCCCTTCTATTGGTACACACATATAAACCAAACAAAACAAACAAAAACCTTTATTGAGGACCTCTCGTCCTATAAAGGATTCACCAGTTTACAGAGTAATTGAAGAGAACTAAGAATACAGAGAGTATATGTAGTAGGTATAGTATAGTATTTTCTACACTGTGACTATATACAACAGAAGCAACAAGCCTTTTACTGGGATCAAAGTCCCATACAGGATTCGTCATTCTAATCCTGACAAAGATTATTTACATATAATTATTTACATCAATTAGATTATGTATATAGCTTTCCCTTCTCTTCAGCCGTCTTTCAAAATTTGAACAACGCAAACGCTCCAACTCTGTTTCTCACCACCTCATTCAACAGGAACTCCAAAGAGAGTCCCTCAAGGCCTATTTCACTAAGGAGCACTTCTCGTTCGTATATACATACTAGCCGAATGACCCGGGCAACGCCCGTGTTTTACCCGACTGTATATGTTACAACGGTGATCCTTAGGTCGCTGGTTCAAATCCGGCTCGAGGGAGCCGGCGAGCACGTGACCTCCCTGTGCGCGCGCATCCGTGACAGAGGCCGATGAGGAAAGACGGTCGTGACTATATATAGGGATAAACCATTGCCACTTGTGTCATTATATATCCGTAGAAGGGCATATTGCCCAAAAGCTTGTACGACCGTTTTTTTATATAAAGAGCTCGTCTCTCCGACCGATATTACTTCTTCTATCGACATTATATTCTCTATAAATCATCCTATTTCTATAAAGGGATCTCTATAGCGATATTTCTTATTCTCTAGAAGAGCGGACTGGGCTCGAAAATCATACACTTTGGTTAGTAGCCCGTAAAACCATATTCTCGCTTATTTCCTGAAAGTTATCCAATATTTAAAAGAGGAAAGTCTCTATATTATCCTTTTTTTAATACAAGTATCTTTGTAGAACGACATTTTAAAATAATAAACAACGATTAGGTCTTATTTACTTTTAGTTCTAATCTATACATGTTTTCTACATGTTTTAATTTCCATTTTCCTAATCTATAATTCAAATTGTGCTTTACCATAAACCAATAATGTTGGTGAGAATTGATGGCAGTTGTCATTGTAATAGCTGTATACATTTTAACTTAGGAAGGTACTCTGACTACTTAATCCATTTGTTGAGAACAAGTATCTTTAAAGATCTAATATTCGAGAATCTATATAAGGATATATTGATAGAGAGAGATACAGAATTATTAAACTTCTATAAAGAGAGGTCTCTATCTAAATTCCAAAATTGTATTTATATAGAAGTCTTTTTGAAAATAGAGCAATCCATAAATAGATCTTCAATTTAAAAGACATATATTGGATCGAAAATACGATTTATTTACCAATATTTCAGTTGGCTGAACGCCAATCTTTTTCAAGGTATTACAACATATTTATGTGTCAACAACAAATAAAATAAGCAAAAATATCTTTAACATAATTCTATTGACGTTATACTCGTATGGCGCTGAGTTTGTTGTTGACATAAATATGTTGTAATACCGTGAAAAAGGTTGGCATTCAGCCAACTAAAATATTGGTAAATAAATTATATTTTGATCCAATATATGCTTTTTTAATTGAATAGAAGTCTTTAAAGATTCTCTAGAATTCGACAGTAAAGGATTTTTATGCAGTGTTTGCGGAATTCTATTAACAGAAACACAAAATCCTCAAATATCGAGATTTTGATTTCTAACAGGTAATGTGGCCATTAGGTGTGATTATCAATGTAAATAAGTGGTAAGATAAATTTAAGATGTTTTGAAGAAAATAATGGAGAAATATTTGAAACCTACTGATGGAACTATCACAGAAAAATATATAGAGATATTCAAGCCATGATAGGTGCGTGCAGAATGGAATTGACTTGAATAAGCTGAAAAATTAGAATCCAGAATGCAAATTCATTACATTTTTAATAAATTGATCGATATTATTATTGTTATGTGATTAAAGCAAGTAAGAAGGATGAATCCGTAACCAATTTAACTTTACATATTATTTATTGTTAATAGAAATTATACAAAACAAACTTTGGTATGTTTCACATGAAAACAACAAAAACAATTATTATATACATACAAGTTCCTTTTCAAACACGAGCTCATCTATAGCCATTGTTACTATGTGTAATATTCCAACAATTATAACTAAAAATGTGTAGGCATTCCTCAGATGTGTTTTAAGTATAAAATTCCTTCTAAAAAGATAGAGAAATGTGATAAAAACAATAAATTACGGAATAAAATACTTCAAATTTATTTTTCTGTGTGGAAAAAAAAAGGAATGCGTTCACGAAGGTCATTCGAAGTCATCAGGAAGGAAAACCAGAGGCCTGGGTTCCTGGAGTGTAAAAAAAAACGCAAGGAAAACAAATTAAAAGAATACGTTAAGTGTTCACACACACTTTTTTTTTTTTTTTTTTTTGAGAAAAAAGTCTGAAACGATAAATATATTATACCAAGTCTATCCCTGTTGATATGACAAGTTCACGTGACTGTGAAGAGCCAATCGGATCACCAATAAAAGTTACCGCTAGAAATATAGTGTGAGAGGTATCTACAAATGTATTTGTACTCTCTTAGACTTATATAGAGTTATGTTTTTATCTATTTCTTAAAATGTATTTGTATTGTCGTGTACTTAAATGCTTATTTATTTATTTATATATGTACTTTTTTTACTAATACATTAGCCTGTCGCACACATGCAACGGAATGTTTCAAGAAGAATTAAAATAGGCTGTTCTGTAATTTGTTAAAATTTGTCATTACTGATTAAAGAGATCAAGCGTCAGATCCCTGTAATACAGATGATTAAAATAGTGTTACGACGATGAAAGAAAGAAAACATCGACAGCGCCATGGTGGCTGCAGAGTCAGTTCGACCACATGTGTTCATCATATTGCCACGTGGAAAATTAGGAAAGGCAAACTTCGGGATGACACAGCAATTTATTTAAGACAAGAACAAACTATGAATGATAAAAAAATATAAGCAATGAGGTAACACAAAGCAATAACGCGCCATCTATACATATAAAATGAAAAGATTTAAAAGCACGAATGTTTCCTATATACACAATACAAACTTCCACTGCCCTTACTGCGATGAAAAAATATATTGGGAGGGCTCTTGGCTCATCAGTAGTGAACCCTCCCAGCGGTTTCGCCAATTTAATCCACCACACCGCTTCTCAGAGCTCTAATACTGTATTATTTATTTGGGTAACCCGGATTCCTGGAGCATACTAAAGTCATTATACTGTATTGGACGATTCTGCTTATATACGCAGCACTGATGAGGTAGCAAACAGAGTAGCAAAATATAAACAAAAAATGATACTCTGTTAATAAAATAATAAATACTTTGCTACAATATTTATCTATTTTTCCTGGTAACAAGAACCCGGATGGACACACCAAGATTTTAGAATGAAGCCATGGCAATTTTCAATATGTCTATTCCTTTTCCATTGAATCAGCATATGAAGTAAGATAGAAGTTGTGATGTAACTGTAACTCAGTACAGCGTGTAGAATCCCGATATGTAGAAGCCCGGGTTTGTTTAAAAAAACTGGGGGAAGATTTCATCCTGGATATTTCAGATACAAAAGAACCTTTCCATGAGAGACTGTCTAACGAACATGGATAATCTTAATATATATTGAAGGTGATTTTTATTTGTTTGTCTTAGCTCTGTATGAGTCGATTTAGATTTTGCAAAGGAGATCCTTCATGGGAGGCTTTACTATATATTGTCCTTATTTCCCTAATACCGAAGTTATCCGATTTAAGGGATTATTGTATATTATTTTAATAATTCAACTTATTTGAAAACTATTTTGTAATTTTTTTTTTTTTTTTGGCTTTATTATTTAATTTTTTCCTGTCTTGCCGTTCAATATAAACGCCGAAATGTCCAAGGATTCCATTACACGAAAAATTACTTCCTAACCAAATAAAATAGGGTCAATGACAAACTTATACAGCATCAGTCGCATCATGGAATATTGGAGCATTACATCAGAGTTGAATAAAATTCCGTGAAGGTCAATCTTTCTAAATAACTTTGATATTTATCTTTTAAAATATGATGCACTAGCGCGCCATCTGTTATCAAAATTCGGAACTATTTTAAAGGCGTAAGATTCTTTTTGATATTAAACATTTTCTACTGCCCTTACTGCAATGGAAAAAAATTTCCAATGGTAGATTAAACTGGCGAAACCGCTGAGAGGGTTCACCACTGATGAGCCAGGCCCTCTTATTAATTTTTCCATTGCAGTAAGGGCAGTAGAAAATGTTTAATATCAAAAAGATCTTACGCCTTTAAAATAGTTCCGAATTTTGATATTTATCTTTATTATATTTTTTTCTCTAAAATTACTGGTCTTCTTTTTATTTAAATTCAACATGTTTTTTCATCTTGTGTTTAAATATCATGTGATGCCCCTCTTTAATCATGTCATTTTGCAGAGACCTCACGCTGCTCTTGGTTGGATTAAATGTCGAAGACGTCGGCAGCCCCGTCTTTAGAAGACTTTTTAGAGGTGAAGAGACACACATATTGTCCTGTCATTTTGACAGTCTTATGGTCTTTGGTTAAGGAGTCGAGACCAGTACCTTTATAATTAATTCTGTATAAGGAAAAAAGGTATGATGCTGCATGTACTGTTGTTGAACATATACCTATTACTGTAGAATGTGAACCAATTTTCTCTGGCAAAGTGTACCTATGTGTCCACTATTAACCACGTATACCCCTAGACAATCTTCCTGAAACAGTAAAAATGTTTAAACCATTTTGACGCGTATAATTCTTTTTGAAATAAAAACAATTTTCATATCAATAAGGATATCCGTAAAATTTACCTAGTTTCCGACATATTCTAAGACAATCTTCTTGTATTCAAAAGTCTAAATATCTTTGACAAAATATACCTAGCGTTATATTCACTATAAAATACAAATATATGACAATCTTCCTGTGTTTATAAGTCAGAGTCTTTGGTAAAATGTACCTAGCCTTATATATGTCAACTACAAAACATAAATGACCTATGACAATTTTCCTGTATTTAGAAGTCAGGATCTTCAGTAAAGTTTACCTAGTCTCATATGTCCACATATTTAAAGACAATATTCTTGTGTTTAAAAGTCTGAATCTTCGGTGAAATGTACCTAGCGTTATGTTCACTATAAAACATAGATGACCTACGGCAATTTTCCTGTATTTAGAAGTCAGGATCTTAGTAAAGTTTACCTAGTCTCACTATAAATCACGGAGAACTTCATACAGGTGTCAGGATTTCCAGTGAAGAGTGCATGCCTTTACAACGGCCCTGGCGTCGCGTTCAGCTTCTGTTCTGGAACGGCTCTCCCTGCAGCCCGGACTGTGTTCTGTTCGCCGTCGACTCACGCCACATCTCCTCCGTGCCCATCCTCCTGGAACAGTTCAGCCGTCTGCTAGCCACTACCGCGGAGTGCATTCCATTTCTCATGTTAGCTCATATAGTGTCTCACTAATATCTTACTTTATTGAAGTGAAAATATCAGGCTTTCCAGGGATAAGCCTATTTTAAAAATTTCAATTCATATCTCTAGCTTTCATGCCCGAGAAAGGTAGAGTTATGAATTGAATTTTTTAAAAGAAATTTGTCCCTGGAATCCTGATGTTTTCACCCTAACATTGTGATACAAGGTATTATTTATTTGAATGTTGGGTCTGTATTATTTTTAAATACAACAATTTTGTTTGCGTAATTTAATATCTGAATTACAGTTCAAACTCCCTTGAATTAGCAATCTGAAGAACTCCCTGAACGACTATCTTTGTAAAATCAAAAATGATTTAAACTCAACCTCCAATAACCATTGACAATTTAAACAATTATATTAATTCTTCTAATCAATTGTTACAGAAAGAAAAATTAAAATCAAATCTACTTATATAATTGCCTTATTCTGTCTGTGTGAAGTTCACTGTGTGAAGTTCACGGATAGATTTTGGTCAGAATGGATAAAATAAAGTGTCAAGGGATGGGAATCGAACCCACGACCTTCCGCTTACCGGGCAGATGCCATGACCACTAGGCCACATGACCACAATTTATAATTGTAACAAATAGTATTTGAATTAAAACATTCAATCGGGTAAAACACGGGCGTTGCCCGGGTCATTCGGCTAGTAAAGATAATAAAGGAATAAATAAAGAGGAGATAACACGTAGGGAAATATATATAGTTGTGTATATGTACAAATTTCTTCAGCAAGGAAGGCTTCCCCACCTTGAGAGAGTCCTCCTCCAGACAAGGAGGGGGTCTTCTTGAATACTCTTCAGTTTTGTCAATCTCCAATGAAAGAAATCCTCCATGTTAGACAGGTTCATGTTTTCTGGCTATATTTAACATTGGGATTGTTCTACCTTATTTCTGAACATGTTTTTCAATATAATGAAAAACATTCAGATAATAAAAAAGGCATATAAATTGGATTTCAAGTTTTATAGCGTAAAATTTCATATATCCTGATTTATCTCATTTTAGGATTTAAAATTCGTGTATGAATTCAATATAGGAATTTCCTGAAGGAGTATCCTAGTTTGTGAAAAAAGGCATTTAAACAGGTTATAAAATCTGCACTGTGAATAAATCTCGATTTCATTTCTAAGAATGAAGTATTTATGCTGTATATTGTAGCAGAATACTTTAAAATTCGTCATTTTAGATTATCATTTTGTATAAGTTTCTTATTCAGGTCTTTTTCTCACTATCTCTCTAGTTTTTTTTTATGTAAATTTTAAATTTTTATTTAATTCAATATATATGCCTTTTTTATCTAAAGATATAAGTATAGATTGCTATTTTATGTGAGCAATAATTACCTAGAAATTATTTGAAAAAGGAAGAATAAATAAAATTAAGATAAAGAGATTCTTTTAATTTTGATTTTGCTCAAAAACTTGCAAAATCGATATTAAAAGAAACTCTTTACCTTGATTTTATCTATTCTTCCTTTTTCAAATAGATTGCTATATATTCAAAAATGATGAACATGAATTTTCAAAATATTTTCAGAATAAACTCGAGGTTGTTTTCAGACTGAATTACAACAAAGAACCCGGGAGTCTGACCAAGAGGGAAGTCTGTTACTTCTTCAACACAAAGGAGTTGAGGTCCAGGGGTCGAGCTGTCAAAGTGGTGAGTCTGACAGGGCTAGCTTAGACCAACTTAGCTCTGACTGATGGCTTGACATATTCTAAGATTCGGTCAAATAATCCATCTTTTAATTAACCAAATGTTACAGAGGTCCCTGGAGTTTCTTTATTAAGCGTGACTCGATCTTCGGACATCAAGATAAAGAAACTCATCTCCAGAGACCTTGTAGCATTTGGTCAATCAATATCCAGGAGATTTAAATCAATTGATATATGTGACTATTAACACAGGGATACTATTGCTCTGTGCAACATTGAAAGCTTTCGAGCAAAATCAAAATTAAAAGAAACTCTTTACCTTAATTTTATTTATTCTTCCTTTTTCAAATAGATTGTTATATTTTCAAAAATGATAAACATGAATTTACAAAATATTTTCTGAATAAACTCGAGGTTGTTTTCAGACTGAATTACAACAAGGAACCCGGGAGTCCATAGTATATACATATATATCTCTTTCAATATGCACCTCTTCTCTACTTATTTTAATAAAAGATAAGCTTCAGTAGCGGTTTTCCAAGTTTCATAGAGGAAAATTGCATATATCCTTATATCTCTCAAATAAGGATTTTAAAGTCTTGTACTCTGTGTATGAATTTAATATTGATTTCCTGAATGAGTATTCCATTTTGTGAAAAAGGCATTTGAACAGGTTTTAAAATCCGCACTGTGAATAAATCTCGATTTCATTTCTAAAAATGGAGTATTCAAGTTGCATGCGTAAATAGAAGATATTTTCGCAGATAAATTTTAATTAATCAATATATAGAGATATTTAGATTATCATTTTACATAGATTCTTACTCAGCATCTTTTGTTTTAAATTGTTTTGTTTGAAACAAATTACTTTGTCATCATGTTTGTTTTCCCTCGTTTTACTACGTGGCTATATTCCAGGTTTAAAATCCCGCGCTATGTATGGGTTGTGATGTCCCTTCCAGAATCACTTCCAGGCTGGTTGAGGAAAACATTCACCGGTTTTTAAAAATCTTGCACCATATATGGATCTAGAGGTCATCACCAGAACAAACTTATTCTACTCACTATGTGCAGAAAGAGTTCCCAAGCTGCAGATCGCTTCTCAGCCCCCAGGGACGCTACAGAGAGCTAGCGGCCGGACTGGCTTGGCTGCTGCGACGGGCGGTACAGGGGTCCGAGGCACCACGCCGCGAACCCTCGCTGCACTACAGTGTCCGTAGTGACCTTGTCACTCTCTGCCTTAACTGAATAAACTCACAGTTAGCCTCTCTTGTGTTCTTCGTCTACAAGACTCTTATTAAAGCGCATGCTTTGTTTTCAAAAGACTCCAATATACTCGTAGATATAAATGTCAGAAAAGTGTATTGTATTCATAACCCCGAACTGAAATGAACATTAAATTTTTAAATTGTTGTAATATCTTTGATGTCACCAGTCGTGTTTTTTTAAGGAGACAGAGGCAATTTTGTTCACAATTGGTTATCTCGTGTGTTTTCAATAAAGGTCGCTGTGTATCAAATATCTTTCAAAGTTATTGTTTGAATCCCGATATACATACTAAAAGGTTCAACATCTTTAAGTTTTGTCTATGAGTGTATGTATTTATAGAAAGTGAGTTTAGGTTTCCAATAAATGACATATTTCTCTTTAAAAGCATATTTGCTCCATCTTCTCTCCTCAAAGCGCGCAGATTTGTCGATACCAGCTAGCTTTAACGACTTCGAAAAATCCAATAACATTTATCTGAACTTTCCTCGAATTTGTTAAAGCTGTTGTCGTCGCATATCCATCTATAGAATCTGTGCTGAGATAATCATTCCAATTTTCTGATTTGAATATTTTTTTTTAATAAAAAGAAGATCCTTTTTTTCACTTATGAAAATCATTCTCTCTTTAAATTACAAAATTAATTTTTAGCCCTTAAAAAGAGAGAATTCTGAGTAACATTTAATAATTGTAGAGTTGTATTCTGAACAAGAAAATTGGAATAGTTCAGTATTGCGCCTTATGAGAATCTGTTATTTGAGAGAATGAAGCTCCATTTAGATTTTTTTTCTATTTTTAGTGTAAGTAAATTGGACAAGACTTTAATGAGGCAGAGAATGAAATTATGTAATTATAAAAGAACTAATACATTTTAAAAGGTTGGATTGTTAGATCGAACCTAGCAACAGGGGAACTAAATATATGAGAATAAATTAATCTTTCTCGGAGAGTTGAATGAACAGTTAATAAGCTGAAACCACATTTCAGAATTAATCGAAATATGAGAAAAATTAAGGTAAATGTGAAATTACAAAATTTTGCTCAATTAAATTATTAGCGCCGATTCATTGGTATAAAAGTGGAAGACACAATACAAGATAATATGTTAACTGAATGAACTCAAAATATTTACAATTTAAAATTTGAATAGAGAGTACAGTAAGAGAAAAACAATCTAAAGGAGAAAAGCCTAGCGAGGAGTCGCACTGATCAAACACAGAAACATATTAATGTTTTATTCCCCTAGGTCTTTGTAACTATTAACTTTTCCTGTGTATATAAAAGGTTTATTATATATATGATATATGGCATGATAATATGATATATTTGGTGAATATATTTTAGAAGGATGGATTCAGTATTTTGAGTATTTGTTTCGCGAAAGGACGAATTTCAAAAAAATGTTAATGATAATAAAAATAATTATTATGGTATTAACAATAGTATATAATTAGCATAAACACATAGCTTGGAAGAAATTTAAAAAAAAAACATCAGGGTCTGCTGGAATGGATGGTTGCCCAATTATTTGCTTATATAATTGTTGTTCTTACTGAGTGTGTCCTGAATTTACCCGCGAGTACCTTTTTACCTTAGAATATATGTATGAAATTTAAAAAAATGCATTAAAAATTAAATAATATTTATTATAATTATTATTATAATCCAGTTTCGCCCAGGTTTTCCCTAAATGAATGCTTTCCTAAATAAGAATGCTTTAGCAATTATTATTAATTATCATTATATCCTATTTTATCACTCTAAATTGTAAAAATAATAATTTGAAACACAAATTAATCAAGGTAATAATGGTACATTAATTAGAATCATTATGAGACTTTATTATAGTGATAAATAATTATAATAAATAATTATAGTTGTAAGATCCGTTCTTTTATTTTAAACCTAACGTAATAGAATTTTAGCTCACAACGTTTTTTTTTATTTAAACCTAACGTAATAAAAAATTTTTGCTCACAACGTTTTTTTTTTTTTTTTTTTTTTAAACCTAACGTAATGAAAATAAGATATGTGATGGTACTAATTTTTTCTTGATCTCAGGGTTTTTGTGGGCCTACTTCCTGCAAATTACTTTGCAGTTTTCGGGAGACTCTGCCCCACGTTAAGTGGCGCCAAATGTAAGATCCGTTCTTAGCGTCCCATTTGGGGACATCCCTATGCCAATCCTGACTAACTCAGTGGACCAAGTTTTTTTTTTTTTTGAACGGGACGCGGACGAAATGGCCGACCGGTGGGAACTATCCAGTAGAAACGGTATGTTAACATCTTTTCTTTGTTAATTTTGAGCTTACTTTAATATGTCAGAAAGACATATTTTAACTTACTTCGATAGGTAGGAAATTTTCATATTTTTTTGCCCTTTGTATGAGGCCTTAGAGTTTAAAAGGAAATTAGATTTTATGTTCATTAAGTATGGCCTGCAAACGAAAGTTTGTAAGAAATTTACCAAGGTAGAACAAAGCGTCATGTTCATTATGTATTATTTGGTAGGTTTGCCAATTATGGCATGTTTTTTTTTTTATGTTGAGAAAGGCATATTTATGGTCCTAATAAGTATAAAATCTCATTCTTGCTTGAAATCCTTAAACAATAAATTTTATCCATGTAGAATTAGCCATGATTGAGATTTGTACACTGAGATAACAATAAAACCTTTGAGTTATTATTATTTTAAATGTGTGTGTGATACCTTTACCCTGAAACAAATTACATATTAAGTATTAAACATGGATCTTTTGTGTTCGCTATATCCTATTACGTGTGTATCTGAGTTTTAACCCAAGTTGATGTACAAGTTGATGTAAGCATTTGGCGTGTGTTACATTTTCTGCACATATATGCTAAAAAAAAAAACTTGGTCCACTGAGTTAGTCAGGATTGGCATAGGGATGTCCCCAAATGGGACGCTAAGAACGGATCTTACATAGTGATAAATAAATAATAATTAAATTCGTCTTATTGTCTTATTCAAACATTAACTAGGGGAGAAACTGGGTCATTTAGTGTCAATATATAATAATAATTATTAATCCAAAATATGCAAAATGACTTATTTGTTTAATTTTAGGTTTTTAATAGCTTTTGTGTGTTTCAGCTACCTGAATCAAAAATATTCCAATGGTTTATTCAGTAGTTTTGGTGGAAAAGAGTAACAGACATCAATTTATCTTGACAAGAATATATTCAGTAAGGAGAATATGTTTTCTCGAAAACATTGTTATAATGAATGTTCGTTAGACAAACTTTCATAAAGGTAAAAGTCGATCGAATTCGGGTACATTCGCTCTAGTAGTCTATTAGTAATATTTAATTTAAGTATAAAATTTTATATTTCAAATTGAAATCAATAAAATAAATATATATTTATTTTTGACCTTTGACTAGTTTGTTTTCAAAAATATTTATTTGCTTTTTTATATATATATGTTTTCCCCATATAATCTTATATTTATTTCATTTTTTAGTTCATTAAAATTATATATTTTAAAATAAAAATTATTACTAGAAAAAATCCGGCATAAGTTTTTAAAATATATTTTATTTATATAAAATCGAAAATATAAGGTAATTATCCTTCAAAAAATAGTATATTCTTTTTTTCAAGGTTACTTGTTAAATACTTTCTCGAATAGTAAAATATTATTTTTGATGAGTTTAATACGAAGTATTTTGTAATCCATACAATTGATAACTTTTAAAAGGTTAAAATGAATTTTCGTTTTGGTTTAAATCGAGGCCATTTAATTTTTTTTATGAAAATTCAACTTTTAACAAAACAATTTTTAAAATAGAAGACCTTGCAACATTTTAAATATAAATATGCATCATATTAATTAATATATTTTAGTTTCTTTTTTAATTTTTTAGTGATTTGTCAAAAAAATAACTAAACTTATTAGACAAACATACATATTAGAATTTTATTCAATAAAACTGCTGTATGTTTTAATTCATATTACGTTTCTAATTCTAAAGAATATATTGGATTTAACAACATTTTTAATTTCCAAACTGAATAAATGGTAAAATCCAAAAGTAATGAACTTGGTTACATTTTGGAGGAAACTGTTAATAGAGATGACTATCTATCAATCATACTGAAACAAATATTGGAAACAAAAAAAAAAGAGTAGGAATAAGTATTTAGTTCTCACATTGTGTTAAATATTTAGATACTTTGGAGAGGGTTCTGAATTAGCTGCCTGGATTACTAAACCAAAATCTAAACCTAACCTAAACTAACCAATACTAATCTGTCCTTATCTAACCTTGTCATGACCTGTAACCATATTAAGTTAGATTAAAGTTTTAGTCTCTTCTTCTTTCTTATCTCCATTCAATCATATTAGGATATCAGGCTTGTACAGCTTGAGACTTGACAACCATCATGACTGGGTGAAGTAGAATGCGTCTGCCTTTGTCATTAAGATTGGGAGCACTACTCAGTGGCAGGCCGACTTAGCTCCAAAAGAAATGGCCGCCTCTGACATGAGGAACAGACGCCATGTGCAGTCACTCCTAACATGGAGTACAAACGCTGCTCGGTACAGGCCATCATAATCAGTAATCATCAGTGGGAAAGTTTTAGTAAACCAGGGAACTAGTCCTGAGACCTTCCGATACTTTGCCATCTTTAAACCTTAATTCCCTCCCTGACCAGATGAATAAAGTTCATTTATCATTGGGATCTAAAGGTACAGTAGAACCTCCATGAGAGGACACTTCTCTATAATGGACAGTTTTCCTTGCCAAAATTACCAGTTTTACTAACTAGTAACTCTCCAGTAAGAAGACACCTCTCCCTGGTGGTGGTGTCTTGTCCAATACATGGAAAGAGGAGATGTCATTGCCCCGTTAGTCAGCCACATTTCAGAGTTCCCTGTAGGCCTTCACAGTTACTGTAGCGGCTCAGGGCTCACAAAGTCCCCACTGTACTTTGCCCTATAGGGCAGTCCCTTACTAGACACTTCTCCCTAAAGGACACTTTGGCTGTGCAATTAGGTGTCCTTTACAGGGAGGTTCTACTGTATTTTTAACCCTACATTTCAATTAATTTGATTTTTTTCAATATTTTTTTCATGTACAAGTGGCCTTTGCTTTTTAGGAGTGGCTGTATATGGCGTCTTATCAACATGTCAGAGGCGGTCATTTCTTTTGGAGCTAAGTTGGTCTGCCACTGAGTAGTGCTCCCAGTCTTATGACAAAGGCAGACGCATTCTACTTCACCCAGTGTGGAGATAAGAAAGAAGACAAGTGGCCTATTAACCAGATGTTAGATGGAAGTCTGTTAAACCATGGTGCTTCAAACCTTAACATGAGATTCCACTACATGAGAGGGAGTAGATTCTCCTGATCACTTCTATTTCTATACTATGCTTGAAAGTATTTAATATGATACAGTACTCTGTGAGAAGCCACCTCCTCTCTATAAAGGATAACTTTCATCAACAAAATTACAATTTTTACTAATTATCAACTCTCTGGTAAGAGGATACCTCTTCCTAAAGAACACTTTGGCTTTGCAACTAGGCATCTTTTACAGAGAGGTTCTACTGTACGTGCCCAATGTTTTGTCTCACCTAGATTTTATCATCTACTTACATGCTTCTTGCCTCTCTCCATTTTTATGTACTTGACTAATTTTGAATACTTCTATTAAAAAGATGCTAATCTTTTATAAACACAAGGTAATAAGACCAAAACCATATAAATAAATAGTGTGTGATATTTTGTGTGATAACAGCAATGTTACCACCTTCAGGCAAATTTACACACACACACACACATAAGCCTTTTTATTGGGGCATCCAGCCCTATACATGATTCCCCTCTACGGGATTTAGGAAAGGAAGATATTTCAAAAGTAAAAACTAGAATACAAGAAGTAATAAGGAAAGAGAGAAGAAAGAAAAACCAAACAAAAAGAAATATAACCATATATACAAAAAAATAAACATACAGAGCAAAAGGAACCGTACATGATTAAATATTTAAATTAAAGTACCAATGTTTAGAATATGTCAAGGTTAAGATATCATTGAGAGGGCTAGTGTGGAATCAGCTGCATTCAATCTTCGCCTTCCTCCTCCGAGCAAACCACGACATTCGGCGAATCCATCATTCTCCAACGGACATTGACTGCGGCCTTGTAGAATCTATATAAACTGAGGGAGAGACCTTAATCAACCATCAGTGTGTTCATCCAGCTGCAAATTTGTTGGCAGTCAGGTTGAGACCAGGGTAAAATTTACTGAAATTACACTATTTATTTATTTGTATTTGGTCTTATTACCTAGTGTTTATGATAAGATACAATTTGGATTATAGATTATAAACCCAAGGTAATAAGACCAAATCCAAATAAATAAATAGTGTGTGACGTTTTGGTAACAGCGTTGTTACCATCTTCAGACAAAAGTGCTGAATGAGAAATTATACCACAGCATATTTTAAATAGTTACTGTTATCAAGTGTGTAAATAAGATAGCAGATAAGAACTTCAGTACTTTTGTCTGAAGATGGTAACAACGCTGTTACTGAAACACACATTACACAAAATTTATTTATTTGGTTTTGATCTTATTATCTTGTGCTTATAATCTACTAGCCGAATGACCCGGGCAACATCCGTGTTTTACCCGATTGAATGTTTTGATTCAAATACTATTTGTTACAATTATAAATTGGCGCCTTAAATAATTGCATATTTTAGTTAATAACTATAGCCTATGTGCTTTATCTGTCTATGTACTGTTGGCTTCCGTAGGCGTCTCTTACTGGGAAAAAGAAAGAGAGGATTCCATTTGGTTATTAACTAATATATGCATTTATTTAAGGAGCGACCCGCTCCAACACAATAGTTACAGAAATGGGGAAGGGGGGGGCATGATTAGGGGGCAAAGGTGGCGTGACCGTAGCCAACCAATAGGAGGGCGCCATTCCAAAAAAAAAGCAAACGGTGACAGAGATGAAAACTGATGACTGATTATTAGGAGATGAGGAATGACGCTCGTAACTGTATATAGAATACTCCAAATTGTGTGTGCATTATCATGCTTACTAATCTGTTTTTCTTTGCTATTCTTGACTTATTTTTTTGCTTCTTCCATCCCCATTTATAAAGTTTCCAAAATAAAGGAGTACACTCATTCAACATGCCTTTAATGCTTATTTTACAATCTTTAGGTGCAGGGAGTCATTGATTGTTATGATTTTTTTTTTGTCTTGAAATTGAGGCTTGTTCCATAAATGTGTCCCTCCCAAACTCTTTAATTCTGTTTAAAACACCTGTTTCAGATCCTTTCTCTTTCTTTTTTTATTATAAATTCAAATGCAAAATTTGGATTATAGATATAGAACACAATGTAATAAGACCAAATCCAAATAAATAATTGTTACCATCTTCATCATTCAGTACTTTTGTCTGTACCGAAACGTCACACACTATTTATTTGGATTTGGTCATATTACCTTGTGTTTATTATAAATGCAATGTCACCTGCATATCTAATATTCTTAAAAGGTCTTTTCTCGTCACAGAAAAACGTTTTTCCTTAGAGGTCTTCTTAGAAGAAATTTTTTTCAATATAAATATTAAAGAAGATGGCGGCCTTATTCATTCTTGTAGGACTATTTGGATTATAAACACAAGGTAATAAGACCAAATCCAAATAAATAGTGTGTGACAGTTTTAGAACAGCGTTGTTACCATCTTCAGACAAAAGTGCTGAATTTCTTATCTGCTATCTTATTCACACACTTGACCACACTTGACACTAAAACCAAATTCTAATAAATAAATAGTGTATGACATTTTAGAACAGCGTTGTTACCATCTTCAGACAAAAGTGCTGAATTTCTTATCTGCTATCTTATTCACACACTTGACCACACTTGACACTAAGACCAAATTCTAATAAATAAATAGTGTATGACATTTTAGAACAGCGTTGTTACCATCTTCAGACAAAAGTGCTGAATTTCTTATCTGCTATCTTATTTGCCCCCTTGATAACAGTAACTATTTAAAAGAGGCCGTGGTATAATTTCTAATTCAACACTTTTGTCTGAAGATGGTAACAATGCTGTTACTGAAATGTCACACACTATTTATTTATTTGGATTTGTGGTCTTATTACCTTATTCTTGTAAGACTGCTCACATGAATCCATATCAAAGTTCATCATCTCTGACTTGAAACATAACTGTTTGGTCCAGGTTTTATTATATTCTATAAGCACAAGGTAATAAGACCAAATCCAAATAAATAAATAGTGTGTGATGTTTCGGTAACAGCGTTGTTACCATCTTCAAACAAAAGTACTGAAACATTCAGTAAATTCATTCAGTGCCTTTGTCTGAAGACGGTAACAATGTTGTTACCGAAACATCACACACTATTTATTTATTTGGAAATGGTCTTATTACCTTGTGTTTATAATCCAAATTGTGCCTTAACATTATATTCTATATAAGGTCAGTTCTGCTTTGACCCTTTTGACCCTTAAAATCAAATGGACAGATGACAAACAGGCAACAATAATCAGATGCATTAACCATTGACATTATAGACACTTCAATAGATTTAATAGTTTTTTCCTTTTTTTTTATATTCAGTAGAACCTCCATGAGAGGACACTCTCGCTAATGAACACCTTCTACAAAGGACAGTTTTTTTCATTACCAAAATTATCATTTTTACTATTTAGCTATTCTCTAGTAAGAGGACACCTCTCTCTTTATTTAGGTGTCCTTTACAGAGAGATTCTACTGTATATATTTCCTTTTCTCTATATATACTTCTTACTTCCTTAAAAGGTCTTTTCCCTTCACAGAAAAACGTTTTTCCTTAGAGGTCTTCTTAGAAGAAATTTTTTTCAATATAAATATTAAAGAAGATGGCGGCCTTATTCATTCTTGTAGGACTATTTGGACTATATAAACACAAGGTAATAAGACCAAATCCAAATAAATAGTGTGTGACAGTTTTAGAACAGCGTTGTTACCCTCTTCAGACAAAAGTGCTGAAGTTCTTATCTGCTATCTTATTCAAATACTAAAATTACTAATTTATTCAAATAATAAAAGGTAATAAGACCACAAATCCAAATAAATAGTATCTGACACTTCAATAACAACTCTGTTAATGAAACTTCATACACTATTTGTTTATTTAGATTTGGTCTTATTACCTTTTATTTCTAATCTATAATCCAAAAAAATCCTAATATGATTGAGTGGAGATAAGAAAAATTTTTGCTATTTGATTGACCGGAAATCTGGATATGAAAATATGGTCTAAGCAAGTGTCGAATTAAAGAGGTAATCCTGTCAATTAGTCACAATTTGGATTATAGATTAAAAACACAAGGTAATAAGACCAAATAAATAAATAGTGTAAGATGTTTCGGTAACAGCATTGTTACCATCTTCAGACAAAAGTACTGAATGAAAAAATATATCACAGTATGTTTAAAATAGTTACTGTTATCAAGTGTGTAAACAAGATAGCAGATAAGAAGATACTTTTCTGATAATATATTAGGGTTCTTAAATAGAAAACTATATTCTTCTTATCTGCTATCTTGTTTACACACTTGATAACAGTAACTATTTAAAACATGCTGTGATATTATAAAGAAAATAAAGTCTCCAGGGCTAAGTTTCTTGTTCAAATTTTATTCTCTAGCTTTCGGACCTGTCAGTCCTTCCACAGGATACTGTGATACATTTTTTCATTTTTATTTTTACAAAAAGAAAATCTATCTTTTCCCAGCACTTGTTGAATTATTCCTGCTTTATCTAATATTCTTATCTAATCAACACCTATCTTTCTTTTATCTTCCCTGGCCTGGGGAATCTAACCTTTTTTTAACAACCTTGGTGGCGTACAGCACCTTGGTACTTTGCTATAGTGCATTGCGGCTTGTCTGCTTGTTACATTCATTTTTGGGTTCGAAAATCATACATTTTGGTTAGTACCCTGTAAAACCATATTCTCTCTATTTTTTCATTCAGTACTTTGGTCTGAAGATGGTAACAACTCTGTTACCGTAATGTCAAACACTATTTATTTATTTAGATTTGGTCTTATTACCTTGCGTTTATAATGAGATAACTTTAGGTGTCTAATCTATAATCCAAATTGTATCTTTTTAATAAAAATGTTTTTCAATCTTCAATGAACAACAACAAAAGAACCCCAGTAATATCAACTGTAATAAAGGTAAAACTGCAGCAAACAGGATTGAATGTTACTATGAAAGAGAAAGACTAACCGTGATGAGTTTCTTCATTGAGACGGTAAAAGCTTGGCGAGATTTTGGCCAATGACATCTTTCAACAGGCTGAATAGGATAGATTGTGCAATACATTGGATGCTGGTAATGAACATCAATTATTTATTATTATAACTCTGCCTGTCCCAAGCCCATATTAAAAAGGAGGAGGGGAAGCAGTAACAAGCTCACTAAAAAACCTGGGTTCAGCTGGTCTTGCTGATAGTACCCTGTAAGGGCCCCTAATCAAGGGATACAGGATGAGCAGCGTTTATACTCCTTGTTAGGAGTGGCTGCACATGGCGTCTTTTCCTCATGTCAGAGGCGGCCATTTCTTTTGGAGCTAAGTCAGCCTACCACTGAGTAGTGCTCCCAGTCTTAATGACAAAGGCAGACACATTCTACTTCACCCAGTCATGATGGTTGTCAAACAGACACCATCAAGGGTCACAACTTGATATCCTAATATGATTGAGTGGAGATAAGAAAGAAGAAGATCAATTATCATCAGCACCCTCTCTAGTTACAGACGGTCAGAGTTCAGCTTTAGGTTCATTTAAGAATGTCTGCTTATCTTGTTTCTTATCTTCTCACCAGCCATAGATAAATGCTTTATTAAAATGGACTCCCAGGTAAAAAAATGTAAGGTAGCTCCCAGTGTTACTTTATTTAGATTCTATCATGTTGATGTAAATACAGATTTATATACAGTTTAACCTCTTTAATTCAACACCCCCAAGAATTCAGGGTTTTCAGTTGAATTAAAGTAAGTGTTGTGTTGTGAATAAATTAAATTAAAGCTGTCAATAAGTGTTAAATTAAATTCGTTTTGATGATTCCATCATAACTTCACTGCTAGTGGACATTCTCTCTCTCTCTCTCTATGATTTGATTCCATTGAGGCTTTTTTTAAAATCATTTTTTTCAGAGAATGTTTCATGATTAACTTTTAGTGATGGATAAAGTTGCATTAATTAAGCTGGTTGGGATTTTAAAAAAGAATAATAGTAAGTGAGGAATTAAAGAGTTATACTGATGATAAGGCACAATTTGGATTATAGATTGATTATAAACACAAGGTAATAAGACCAAATACAAATAAATAAATAGTGTGTGACGTTTCAACAATGCTGTTACCGAAACGTCACACACTATTTATTTATTTGGATTTGGTCTTATTACCTGGAGTTATACTCATTTGTTTTGGACTAAGTTTCAAATTCTCTGAGAAATCCTTAATGATTGTACAAAGGAAGTATTAAACGTAAGTAGTTGGTGATATGAGATGTAAGAAGACTTAGATCCATTTTGTTAGGCTTATCTATCATTTGTAAATACCAGTGTTCTTTGATTTATTTTGTATCTTTTTCTTTTACTTGGATTTACCCAGACCAATCTGTATGAGATTGTCTTAATTAAGTTTTCCCATATATAAAATTGATTATCACCATTAAATGTGATTAGCTTTTACTCTTTTTTTCATTTGCAGACTCCGCGGTAAATCCATGTATAAGAAATTTATTTTCCTCGGATTTACCCAGACCAATCTATTTATAAGCTTGATTGTCTTAATTAAGTTTTCCTGTATACAAATTTCTTTACTACTATTAAATGTGATTAGCTTTTTCTTTTTTATTCTTTTCATTGTCGGCCTGCCACTGAGTAGTGCTCCCAGTCTTAATGACAAAGGCAGACACATTCTACTTCACCCAGTCATGATGGTTGTCAAATACCATCAAGGGTCACAACTTGATATCCTAATGATTGAGTGGAGATAAGAAAGAAGAAGAAGAAGATTCTTTTCATTTGTAGACTCCGTGGTAAATCCATATATAAGACTATATTTCCTTTTAAAGGCTTTTGTGTATGTGCAATCCATTCTGTTGAGATTGAAGAATTATCTTTAAGATGATGCTCCATTCATGTGTATATAACCATCCAGTTTGTTTCTTTCATCATCTTACTAAATGATCCACCCACCTATCTCTGTTGTTGTCAATGTCCATTGAAGAGCCTTAGATGTATCCATGCATCTCTATCACAGCAGTCGTAATATCCTCATCTTGGGTGTGTAAAGCTGCAGCTTTTACACACCCCAGATAGTGGACATTGCGACTGCTGTGATGGAGATGCATGGAGACATCTGAAGCTCTTCATTGGACACAACAACCTATCTCTGCCTTCAGATGACTTTCATTCTTTCTTCCATATTCTCTCCCTGGTTTCTCCTCCTTAGAAGGAGTTCTTATGACTTGACCTCACCCGGATGGTTTTCCAGAGTCCCCCACCCATGTTGATATGGACCGTATTACTGACTTCAAGAGTTCGGTAAGTTGTGGCTGCACTCTCTAGATGAAACCTCCTCTCTCTCCAGACATCTTCCACTATTGGACTATGGAAGAATTTGTGATGCTGCTATGCAGAAAAATGAATGAAAGTTTGTAAAATGGTTCTTTTTAAAATGTGAATTCATAGCACAAACTAATTATTCATCGACATTTTTTGTCAATTTTTTAGTATGACTGCTCTCCAATGAAACCTCCTCTTTCTCTCTTTCCAGAAATTGAATCTTCCACTGTTGGACTATGAAAGAATTTGTCATCCAGCTGTGCAGGAAAATTAATTAAAGTTTTTAAAATGATT
The DNA here is from genome assembly GCA_030710605.1 of Cordylochernes scorpioides. Classification (NCBI taxonomy): domain Eukaryota; kingdom Metazoa; phylum Arthropoda; class Arachnida; order Pseudoscorpiones; family Chernetidae; genus Cordylochernes; species Cordylochernes scorpioides. Next base: position 40,085,605 of record CP092864.1, read on the forward strand.
ATTTGAAAAATGTGCATTCATATCACAAGCTAATTATTTGTCGACATTTTTAGTGTGACTGCTCTTCAAATTCCTGAACCTTTAAGTAAAAAAATGTAACAGCCCTAACATTGTCAGCATGCAAATTTACCATATCAATGAAAGGTAGAGTTGATAAAGATGGACACAGTTGGTAAGACCAAACAAGTGGTTACAGTAACAGCCTTGTTACCATTCTCAGACATCAAACAACTAGATACTCCAGGTCTGGTGAGAGCAACATTGATATTGGGAAAAGTCAAATCTCCTCTGCAATATATAAAATAATAAAAAAAATAGAGATTCCGAGGACGAGTTTCTTGCTTTATTATATCTTCTCAAGCTTCCAGATTTTACAAGCAATACTACAGGAGTATATTATAAAATGGATCTTGAGAATTAATCATATTCTCCTGAAAGCTTGAGAAGAAAATATATAATAAAATAAAAACATGTCCTTGGAATCTAAACACAAGGTAATAAATAGTGTGTGACGTTTCAGTAACAGCGTTGTTACCATCTTCAGACAAAAGTACTGAACATAAAAAAAAGTATGCTGTTACTGAAACGTCACACACTATTTATTTGGATTTGGCCTTATTACCTTGTGTTTATAATCTATAATCCAAATTGTGCTTTTATCATCCTTGGAATCTTATTTTATTTATTATTTTATATACAGTAGAACCTCCCTGTAAAGGACAACACCTAATTGCAGAGCCAAAGTGTCCTTTAGGGAGAGGTGTCCTCTTGCCAGAGAGTTGCTAAATTGTAAAAATGGTAATTTTGCAAATGAAAACTGTCCTTTGTGGAAAGGTGTCCACTAGCAGGATGTTCGCTAAAGGAAGGTTTTACTGTATTGCAGAGGAGATTTGACTTTTCCCAATCTCAATGTTACTCTCACCAGACCTGGAGTATCTAGTTGTTTGATGTCTGAGAATGGTAACAAGGCTGTTACTGTAACCACTTGTTTGGTCTTACCAACTGTGTCCATCTTTATCAACTCTACCTTTCATTGATATGGTAAATTTGCATGCTGACAATGTTGTTACATTTTTTACTTAAAGGTTTAGGAATTTGGAGAAAAGTCACACTAAAAAACATGACAAAAATGTCAACGAAAATATATAAGCAAGAAATTCATCCTTGGAAACTGTTTTATTTATTATTTTAACACTGATATTGCCTGAATGTCACACATCTTTCACTTTTTAAAAATCTGGTCTCTCTTGTTATCCTTTGATTTTTTTTTTTCAAAATCTGTAATACAGTAGAACTCCTCAAATTCGGAAAGCTTGGGGCGCAAGGTATTCCGAATTTGAGGATTTTCCGAATTTGAGAGAGTTAGATTTGTGAATATTTATGTGGCATAATAGGCATTTAGATGACTGAGACAAAGATTTTGAAGCATATGAACAATTTTAGGTTGAATATTATATGTACATTACATAATTTTAATTACGATTTTTAATCAAATGTTCCTTGACTTTTATGAGTTTTGAGCATGAAACCGATGAAAAATAGTAAAATATTTTATTATGTATGTAATGCAATTGATGGCCAAGTAAGTTATGGCTTGGCAAAGAAGTTGCTGATTGTTGTCTGTTTCTTTGGCTTGTTTAACAAAGCTTCTTCTTCTCTCATAAGCATAGTTCGAAGACTATTGATGGTGTTGTAGCTTGCAAGCATTTCTGGTTCAGTGCGCTTTTCCAAATATTTTAATGCAACATCCAAACTTTTCAACGCTTCGCATCTGGGAACATCCGGCTCCAAACTGTCTTCAGTCTTTTTTACTTGAGAAAACTTTTTGACATCTTTTTCGGTAGAATCAACAAACTTTGTAAGTTTAAGCTCAGACTTTTTTATATCATAAACAGTTGTCTTAGAATTTTTATACTTTTGCCTTATCGTTGTATAGCTTAATCCTTTTTTAATGTCACTAAGAACATCTAACTTTTCACCAAGCTTAAGAATTTGGTACTTGCCTCGTTTTTGCCGCTCCTCTTTGGATGCCATTTTGTTGAAGAACAAACTTGTAAATGCAAAAAATTGAGAGTTGAATAAAAGAATTTGAAACTTACAATGTCTGAAAATGTTTGATAATTTGAACTTTAGGTGAATCAACTTTGCAATAAAAAATGCGTGAATGGCTTATGACGTAATAATGCTGCCTTCTTATTGGACAATATCCTAAACTAAGCACAAAGGTCAAATGAAACTGTTGATTTATTTAAGCTTTTAAAAAAGGGGATAAACCCCTAATTAGCGATTATAAATAATCGGTAAAAGTAAATTAATTAAACACTTAAATTAAAAATAAATTACTAATAAAAATTAAATTAAATAAAATAAAAGCAAAGCAAAAGTAAAAGTAAATAAAATAAAATAAAATAATGTTGAAATATCAACAAAATAAAAGCATGTGAAAATTGATTTTTTGTATGTAAAAAAAGCATTACAATACTTTCCGAATTTGGGAGTTTCCGAATTTCAGAGTTTCCGAATTTGAGGAGTTCTACTGTATATAAATTGTGGGGTTTCTGATAGGTTAAAAAATGTTCTGAAAGGGCCATTCCAAATTCTTGGATTTTTTTGTTGGTTTCTACTGATGGTTTGCTAACTCCACTTGTGACCTTCATTTTTTTTTAAATCCACTACTAGTCTGCCATGGCCATTCATGTAAAAACCACCCCTGTGTTTAGAATTTTCCCCCTCCTTTGTGGACTCTCTTTAAAGGCTGAAATCCATGTCAGACTTTGTTATTAGAGAGTTGTGTGTGGATAACTATGATCTAAAAAATAAGGCACAATTTGGATTATAGATTATAACACAAGGTAATAAGACCAAATCCAAATAAATAAATAGTGTGTGATGTTTCGGTAACAGCGTTGTTACCATTTTCAGACAACTATTCAGTACTTTTGTCTAAATATGGTAACAACACTGTTACCAAAACGTCACACACTAATTATTTATTTGGATTTGGTCTTATTACCTTGTTTTTATGATCTAAATACAAACAATGTGGAAATAGTTTTATTTTTGTGTTCTATAACTTTCTCGTTGCTTGTGCAGTGTAATGTGCATTTAAACAAAAAAAAAACACTAGAACCATTCATTTTATTAAAATAGATATAAAAAAAAATTGTGCCTTATTATAGATATGAAAGTATTTGACAAATTACAGCACCATATGTGTAGCTGCCCCTTTTAAAGTGTGGGAGACATATTTCCAGGATATATTATTGATTAATATCTTTATTTAATAGAGTAAACTTGTTCTGATAAAGCACAGTTTTGATTATAGATTAGAACTACAAGAAAATAAGACCTAATTCAAATAAATTAATAGTGTTTGACGTTACGGTAACAGCGTTGTTACCAAAGCATTACACACTATTAATTTATTTGAATTAGGTCTTATATTCTTGTAGTAAACATGTTCTGTTTATTGAGGTGTTTTTTTTTTTACTGCTTACTGAGACTTCTTAGCCCCCCCATCCATGAACATTTTAAACATTCTACTATATATAAAAATCAAGGTTTGTATGTTTGTTTGTTTGTTTGTCCGGTATACAAATTCGCAGTAGTTCACTAATTCAAACCAAAATTTCCATACATAGGTAAAAAAAAAATACGGGGAAGACGATAAGCTATTTTAAAAAATATATATAAATCAATTATTAAAACTATATATTCAAATTATTCTACTTAGCTCACGAACAGCGCCCTATATCAAAGATTAGATTAAATTATGCTGATGCAAACAAATAGATAATGCTAATAACAAACAATTATTTAAAAAAATCATATCTAAATATATATCACTCGGGTAGATATGCACACGGGTCAATCCCGGGGCGAAGCGCGGATCACCCGTCTAGTTCTACTATAAAAAGAAAAAGGCATCTCCTGATCATGTAATTACAAGTGCTGATGGTTTCTGTCAGAATAAATATCCACTAATTGTTGATTTTTTAATTCTTCCAGAATTGGCCAGATACTCTTTCTTGATTAATCAAGAAAAGCTAACCACATACACGTTTCCAGCTGTTGGCCCTCATCAGCGTGGTGCAAGCTGTACCTCAGCGACCAAAAAAACTGGTCTTTGGGGTAAAATATGTAAAATCATGAAACAGGTATTTAGGCTGGAAGGGCGTGAGAACACTAAACTAGGTGTAGTACAAAAGTGAAATGGTACTGGGATCAGTTGGATAAATAAAGGAATCTCCTAATGGTGCAACTAAAAGTACTGATGGCTTGCACCTTATGTCTGAATAAATATCAACTAATTGCTGATAATTAATAATTTAAAAAAATGGGTGAAGTAGAATATGTGTCTGCCTTTGTCATTAAGACTGGAGCACTACTCAGTGGCAGGCCGACTTAGCTCCAAAAGAAATGGCCGCATCTGACATGAGGAACAGACGCCATGTGCAACCGCTCCTAACATGGAGTACAACACTGCTCATCCTGTATCCCTGGATCAGGAGCCCTTACAGGGTACTATCAGTCGGACCAGCTGAGCCCAGGTTTTTTAGTGAGCTTGCAACTGTTCCCCCTCTTCCTTTTTCATCCGGGCTTGGGACCGGCAAAGGCAGAGTGGAGATAAGAAAGAAGAAGAAGAATTAAAAGTAAACGATTAGTTGATATTTAAGTCATCAGAAACTTTTAGTTGCACGATCAGGTGCCTGTTTTCTTTATTTATTTATCCACATGATCTGAGTACAATTTCACAATTGTACTATTTTTCACATACTACTATATGTTTCATGTGACAAAAAAAAGACTAACATTTAGTAAGTGCAAACTGAACCTAGTACAATCAAGGAAGACAACGGTGTAACTTATAGTCCAAGCAGTCAACACAACTCTCTTGACAATACAGTAGAACGTCGATGAAAAGATTCTTACTAAAGGAAAAATCTATAAATATTTGCTTCGAGCAATTCTCTTCCGCAAACAAGGATGCAACGCAGAAGAGCATTGCTTGATGCAAATATTTATATGTAATGATAAAGTACAATTTAGATTATAGATTATAGCTAAAAGAAAATAAGACCTAATCCAAATAAAGTAATAGTGTGCGACGTTTTGGTAACAGCATTGTTACCATCATCAGATAAAAGAATAAATATTTATTTATATCATTTATTCTTTTGTCTGATGATGGTAACAATGCAGTTACCAAAACATCACACACTATTAAATTATTTAGATTAGGTCTTATTTTCTTGTAGCTATTTATATGTAATTCTGTCCTAAAAGCTTATGCCCATAGTTAACTTACATACCATTTCTGAGATTCCATCCTTCAATGTAGCATATATAAGCAGAATGATTCCAATACAGTATTAGAGCTCTAAAGAAGCGGTCTGGTAGATTAAATTGGCGAAACCGCTGGGAGGGTTCACCACTGATGAGCCAAGCCCTCCCAATATATTTTTCATCGCAGTAAGGAGAGTAGAAGTTTGATTGATGTGTGAAAGAAACATTCGCGTCTTAATGTTTCCATTTGCTGTATGTAGTTGGTGTGTTATTGCCTTATATTAACTTATGCCTAACTGGCCTTTTCCTTATTGTTTGCCGAGGAAAAATCTATACAATAGACAAATTTTAATCACTAAAATAGCCATATTTTACCAATTAGCCCTCTCTGGTAAAAGTACTATCTCAAAAGGACTCTTTGGCTTTGCATCTAGATGTCCTTTAGAGAGATTTTCTACTGTACTTCATGTGTCATATGACAACCATCATGACTGGGTGAAGTAGAATGCATCTGCCTTTGTCATTAAGACTTGGAGCACTACTCAGTAGCAAGCCGACTTAGCTCCAAAGAAATGGCCGCCTCTGACATGAGGAACAGACAGGTGCAGTCACTCCTAACATGGAGTACAAATGCTGCTCATCTTGTATCCCTGGATTAGGAGCCCTTACAGGGTATTATCAGCCGGGCCAGCTGAGCCCAGGTTTTTTAGCGAGCTTGTTACTGCTCCCCCCTCCTCTTTTTTCATTCAGGCTTGGGACCGGCAAGCTTTACAAGCTTGATACCCTAATATGATTGAGTGGAGATAAGGAAGAAGAAGATGCGTCATGTACTTACAAGCACTCACAACCCAACAACCATGATAACCTGTTTACTATATGTAAGAGTTTGACTCACTCTCTTAACTTCATTAAAATAATTTAATATAACTTACAATAATTTGATAAAATAATCCCTTGAATCAATATTAAAATAAGAACATTAAGCCTCCAGGATAAAGGTTATAAGGCACAATTTGGATTATAGATTATAAACACAAGGTAATAAGACCAAATCCAAATAAATAGTGTGTGACGTTTCGGTAACAGCGTTGTTACCATCTTCAGACAAAAGTACTGAATCATTCGTCACACACTAATTATTTATTTGGATTTGGTCATATTACCTTGTGTTTATAATCTATAATCCAAATTGTGCCTTATCATTGCTCTAATAATATTTCATAGCTCTTTTTTTTTTAAATCATTTCTATAATCATTTATTACAGTAGAACCTCTCTCTAAAGAACACCTAGTTGCAAGTTTCTTTTAGAGAGGCAGTTAATTAATAAAAATAGTGATTTTGGAGATGGAAAACTATCCTTTTTAGAGAGGTGTCCTCCTATCTCATGAAGGTTCTACTTCTTCAAGAACTTCAAATAGACCAAGTGTTAAATATAAATAAATAGTTCGCCATTTCTACATGATACTTGAAACTACAGTTAAACCTGTCTATAGTGCCCCCTCTAAATAGCAGCTCTCTTTCTATAGCGCCCGATTTTAAATACGTAGTACGATGCGATTTACATTAAAAGTGACCTGTCTATAGCACCCTATTTTCGTGAGTCCCAAGAGTGGGGTGCTATAGACAGGTTTAACTGTATTTAACGAGAATAATTCTTTCTACAAATAAAAAAAGCTTCCAACTGTCATTTCTACATCTTATATCTTGTACGATGTTTTTTCTGTTAATCAAAAGAAAAATTCTCGCTAGTTTCAAAACATGAAATATTAGCATAGATTCTATCATATTAAAAATAAAGAAGGCATCTCTCCTGACCACGAGCACATGTGCTTTTTACTATCATATAGTAAAAAAAATTGCTATTGATATTTTTGCTACGCTCAAAACTGCATTCGGAAATGTAAACTATAACATGTTTCTCTTAGTTTTTAAATGAAATTATTTTCTACTGCCCCCTTTTACTGTAGTGATAAAAATATCGAGAGGACCTGGCTTCGTCAGTGGCAAACCTTTCCCATTATTTTTATTATTGCAATAGGGGGCAATAGAAAATTATTTCATTTTTTGGAAAAATGAAGAACATTATAAATATTTTTGGATTTTCCTTAACAGATGGTGTGCTAATGCATCATGTTCAAATTGAATTATTCACAAAATTCACCTAATGAACACATGGACAGATGCACATTGTCACATACGTATATAGATTTCAGCAGAAGGAAATTTAACACCGGTGAGTGGGCCATATGTGAAATACTTCTATGTACTGATAGGTACAATTTAAATTGGGAATTATAGAAATATAAGGTAACAAGACCATACCCAAATGAATAAATTATGTGTAACATTTTGGTAACAGCATTGTTACTGATATGTCACGCTTAATTTACTCATTTTGGATGTCTTGATGGTCTTTGTTACCTTATATTTCTATGTACTCTCCACCATGCTGACCTAGCTAGTATTCTATGTTTAAGAATCAATAAAGATTAGGTACAATTTGGGGATTATAGATTAGAAACATAATAAGACAAAATTCAAATAAATAGTGTGTGAGGTTTCAGTGCATTGTTCTCGAAACATCATAGAATATTTATTTATTTGGATGGGGGGTCGGTGGAAGGATGGTCTAAACCGTTGGTTTTCGACCTCTACGACCCAAGTTCAATTCCCATATTGGACACTTTTTTTCTGGTTAAAAAAAAAAAAAACTCCAATGGCCCCCGATTCTTTCAAAAGTCCAACCCCACCAGCGAGTGCAAGTAACCAAACGGGGCTCTGGCACATTTGTAAGTGGAAAAGTCGAACTGCTTTTCACATGTGTAGATATGGGGTGCACTTACAATAAAAAACAGTCGCCTACTTCTACCCACCATGATTATCATGGCCTGTACCATGTGTACTAGGGATAAGCAAAACAATTTTTTTTTTGGATTTGGTGTTATTGCTTAAATCATCAATAGTTAGTGAGAGAGAAACGGCTCCAACCTCATCTTCCTCTATCTGGGGATTTCCTCAAGGATCTTAGTCACCAAATGAGAGAAGGAAAGGCAAATGTCACTTCCTCACCCTGTGGACAGGATGTAGGGATTGGCAACCTGCGGCTTGTGGGCCACATGCAGTTCTTTGGATGTGAAGCTGCATGTAGTACTCGCATAAAGTTTTTATTTGTGCAAGTACTATTTATTGTTGAGGCAGGAAAAATTTTGTGGCTCTTTAAAAAACTTGGAAATTTTGGAAATTGTAATTTTTGACTCTTGTGCCATGTTACACTTCCATTTGGAATATTTAACTTTAATTATGATGTATTTTTTTTATACATTGACAATGCTTAATTTGTCTTCTGATTTTTTTTTTTTTTTTGAAATTGGCATCTATGAATGTGAGTAATTGAGAAAAAAAATTGCTCTTTAAAAGGAAGCCAAAGATACACACAAGTGATATCTATAAAGAAAATTATATGAATTAATATTGGTCTCATGACAACAACGACAACATTTGAATTAATAAGAAAAATTGATCATTTTCAAGATAAAAAAAAACTTATGGAAATGGTTTTCTTTTGTATTAGCAATGTTATTTTAAGGAAGGGGTGATTGATGAAGGAATCCTGTGCCCAGATGATGATGTGGTAATGAGATGAAAATTCTGCCAAAGGACAAGTCGTCTCGGCCTCCTGTCCGCCACAGCCTCCTCTCCCGCTTTCGACTTCGCAACTCTCACTTGTCCTCGTGGCTTCCCTCGGTACTTCCTATCTCCCTTCCTTCCTCACTTACTGTCCTGTTGCTTCCTGTGTTGTCCTTTTCTTCCTGCTCTACTCCTGGCTCACCCTACCCCAATGCTTTAAAATAATTTTGGTAGCATTAACACCCGCAAAATAAATGAAGTAAAAAAAAGCATCTCCTGATCATGAAAGTTATTGATGAATAAATATAAACTATTTGGTAATTTAAAAAAAAAAAAAAATTTGAGAATATATGGACCAAATACCCTTTCTTAATAAATCAAGAAAAGACAACCATGTATGTGTTTCAGGTTGTTGGCTCTCATCAGTTGAGTTCAGAATGTACCTCGATGATTTAACTCAACTCTCAAAATGGTTTCCTTTATTGAGACAATTGATGGCACCTAGATCTGCCAATTTTCTTTGTCCATTAGCACAGTAGAGTGTAGTCTTATTTGACTTAACTCTTCCTTAGAGACCACAAATTTATCTAGTTAGTGATATACAATAACAATGCTAAATACAAATTAATTGATTGTTTGTGATGTTTTGGCAACAGCATTTTTACCATCATCAGACAAAAGTACTGAACAGTTACAACACTGTGTTACTGAAACATCACACACAATTTATTAATTTGGATACCTTGTGATTCTAATCAACGATCCAAATTGTACACAAAAGGTACCCGTCGAAGGGCGTGAAGCCCGAAAGCTTGTAGCCCATGTATATTAAAAAAAAAATTTCTCTTCGTTTTATAACTATTTACAATTCTATAAGAGAAATTTTCATGATTCATGTTAAAATTATACTTAATCTAATTGAGTAAAACTCTTGGCCTAAGATGGGCAAATATCCGAAGTTATTACAGATTTGAACTCTCTAGGTTTGGAGATAGTAGAGCTATTCATGATCATCATTTTTAATATTTATAAAAAATTGTGCTTTATCATTTTTAAAATAATTTTTATTAGTCCTGAATTCTCTAAATGTACAAATTTATCATAATATTTTCAAATTTTAAATTTGGTTAATTTTTAAAATTCTAATTATTATAAGTGATTTTATATTTTTTGACAATTTTCTCACAATTATTAATAGTTATCGTTCATACTGCCGATTTATTTCTATGGAGGTC
>CP092864.1:40095853-40131367 GCA_030710605.1 Cordylochernes scorpioides
AAAAAAACTTTTTACCCTAAAGTTTTAGAGAAATCCTTTATAGAGCCTTATCTAAAAGATAATATCTGGTGATTATCTTACAGTCATGGACAAAACTTAAGGAAGTTGTACCTTCTAGCATGTATATCAGGATTCAGACAATAATTCTGAAAGATATTAGAGTGACCTTTATTGAAGACATGAGATAACAAAGTGTGTGTGCAAAAATGCCTCTGTCTCCTTAAAAAAAAGATGACCAGCAATATCAAAGACTTTCCACTTCCTTAAAAGTTTTTTTCCATGAATAAATAGGCTTGTGCTTTTATCTAATCCACCCTCTGATGGATTATCAGTTTAAAGGAGGGATCAGTCATGTGTTTCCTACTGGAGGTTGAGCTATACTAGGTCAGAGAGGTAGGTCACCTGGTCAATGAGCATCTTGCTGAGAGAGAAGACCCCCCTCACGGCAGTCCAGGGACTGGAGCCCGGCCATGTGATGTCACAGGACTCCACTGAACACATGGGGGGCTTGCCCGTGCCCAGACTGACCACCAGCTCCAGATGGAACTCCTCCCGGTTCTGCACCCACCACCACAATCTTTATTTGATCACAGCAAGGTGCATAGGAGAATCTAGGACAGCATTGCTACTATTTCAGACTAGATATGATATTGGCATCATTCATAACACTGAGACTATAATAAAACAAATTGTTCAAATACCACAATTTCCAATTTCTTTAATTCAACACTCTTCAGCCTATTCACTTTAATATAACCGGCTATAATTCAACATGCCCTTAAGTGTTGACAACAAAATGTCCTAGAAAAACGTCCACTAGCAGTGAATGTTTTGATGAATTGATAATAATCTTAACCGACTATAATTCAAATGATGAAAATTCTTTTTCCCTCGGAATATTGAATCAAAAAAGTTGGGACTGTATTTGGTATTGTTTCCTTGTGAAAAGCCTCTTGTTCCCTAGATGTAGACATTTTTATTCTGACATTGGAATGTGCTATAAGATTTCCCCGAATAAGAATTAATTGAAAAAAAAAATAATAAAACAATTTATGGACACACAGAAGGCATATCATGTACAATGCAAAAATAAGAATGAGGCCGAATTGGCACATTAAAATCCATGTCTATCAGGATGGAAAGAATTGTTTTTTTGTCAAGGATTAAAGTGATTCACTGTATTCCTTGCTATAGAGTTCAATAGAAGTCTAGCACTTTAACTGTCAAATATAAGAAAATTGTGATACACTTTTACAAAAAGATCATAAAACCTTTGTGGCAAGGAGTTTATTATAAAAAATGTGAGCTTTCGAGCTTCTGATCCACAATGGGCAAAATTATATCTGACAGTGAGCATGGGAGATTTACAATTGATGGCTTTATGAAAATGCTAGGGAAAGGAAGGACTCAACATATTAGTTGGAACCCTTGAAAGATTTTTCTTTTATACATTATCATTATAATAAAAACAGATCTTGTTCAGGAAAACCCTGTATGGGACTCTAATAGACTGAGTGTATATTGTTATGAGATTGTCAACCAACCAGGAAGCGGGAGGCCATGTTAATCTCGTGGATCTCTGTAAGGGCATCCAAGGTGGGGTTGTTGGACATGAGGCCCCCATCCATGAAGGGCCCCGAGGCTCGGAAATAGTAGGGGGCTGCTCCAGAGGCCCTCGCAGCCTGCCACACCAGCTGTTCTGTGGGTTTGGGAGGCCGGGCGTAGCTGCTGTTGGGTTTATCATCCTCTGTCCCTAGCATGGCGGCCGCGGAGGGGTAGTTGCGGAAGAGGTGGAGCTCGATGGGCCTGCGGTCCACCAGCACTCCTGTGACCATCACCCGGGGATGGGCAATGTCCGCCATGCAGCGGGTCTCCCCCATCTCTGACTGCAGGAACTTTTCCAGCAGCTCTGTGTCGTATGGACGTGACCCCACAAACACCTTGTCTTTCAGCCGGAAGTAGAGACAGCGGCACTCCGCTGCAGTCTTGCCTGCATCATCACACACTTCTTTATATACACTAGAACCTCCAAGAGAGGACATCTCTCTAGAAAGGACAGTTTTCATTTGCAAAATTACCATTTTTACTATTTAGCATCTCGCCAGTAGGAGGACACCTCTCTCTAAAGGACACTTTGGTTCTGCAATTAGGTGTCCTTTACAGGGAGGTTCTACTGTACTAACTTTCCTACGCTATATGGTGTTTCTAGACATCTATTTGTTTTTCTATTAATGGATGCTTATTTTTTAGAGACCTATATATATATTAATGGCAAGAGCAGAAATGGGGGTTTTACGCACCATCAGATTTTGGACTCTTAGTGGGTTTTATTTTATAAAGAATTGCTAAGATAATGCTACTTTTTACAAAAATAAATTATTAACATAATACAAATATCAATACAACAATCAATTCAGAAAGTTCAAATAAAGATAATGAACTCTTCTATTATGGCCACTATACAAACCTAAAGCCCTTATTTATCACTGAAGACTTTTGATCTTTCCAATCCAAATAAAAAGATTTTTTTGCACAATTCTTTTCCCTGAAAGCCACTCAGAATATTGGAAGAAGAACTGTTACTTGAAATGTGAACTATGCCAAGATGAAATTCAAGATAGGAGGATGACCCGTAATGTTCTTCATTACTCTCAGCTTCTGGAGGAAAATACAAAAATTGGCTGCCTCATACAGGACCAACAGAAATATCAAGTGAAAAAGTAAAAACTCACCACAGGCTAGAGCCAGGGCCAAGATGCCCCCAGTGCTGGTACCGGCAATCCAGTCAAAACTCTGGGCAAGGGTGACTCCTGTCAATTTCTCCAGGGTGCTCAGCATCTGGGCCAGGATGAGGCCGCGGATGCCCCCACCATCCAAACAGAGGAGGCGAACCGGCCTTTTCCCTGGTGGTGCCGAGGGCTCTCCGGATCGACGACGTTGCAAGGCAGCAGATACTAGAGGCCCCATGAACAATCTATCGTACACTGCAACACAGGTCAAATCTCTTCCTGACACTTTATCTCTCCTAGGAATGTAGAAGTTAACACTGATTATTGGTTAATGATAGTGGTCAAATCTTGTCTCATTAAAGTGTCAATTCATTTACTAAAGATAGCTGAAAATTATAACCTACTAGTTTGAATTTCTTTTCAAAAAGTTAAGATATTTATTGAGAAAGAGAATTTATCTTGAATATATATCATTTATGACATGTTGAAAGAGAGAATCTGGTATATTTTCTTCTAGTTTTAATAGAATTTGATAAAAAGAATTCAAGAGACACAAAATAAGGATAACCCAGCACTTGAGATATTTAAGGAACTGCGAACCATAGAGATAGTTTCCATCATTCTTGGTACCAGGTAGAAAACCCCAAAAAACAGACCCTCCAACTAAACAGAAGGGAATCGACACAGTTGGCCAGATGGAAATCTGGTCACCTGCGCCCTCTAGTCTATAAAGAGGGAGCCAAAAGCTTCCCCATGTGCACTAGGTGCAAAACCGAAGAGGCCACTCCCCAACATTTACTAAATTGCATTGGAAAGGACAAAAGATCCCTGTACAGAGAACCAAGAAGAGTTCTTGAGCTTCTTTACGAGCACGACCTCCAAGATCTTGTCTAATTTAGACTAAAAGGATAAGTAAAAAAAAAAGGAACTGCGAAGCAACAGGTTGTAAAAAGGAGACTTACAGGGTGATGCAAATGAAGCAAATTTATCCGGGGGAATGCCGTTGAATTCGCCATCTACAGTACAGCCTTTGGTGCAGGTCTCCAGTCTGCGCTGGCAGCGTCGCGCTCCAACAGCGTGAAGAGCAAAGAGCAGCTCTCCACTGGCGGTGGATGCCACCAGGTGGCGTGGTGTGTCTCCTTGGTCATTGGTGGCGTTGACGTCCGCCCCAAACACAATGAGGGCATGGACCAGAGATATGTCGTTGGTCTGGGCACAGCCATCAACAACTCTATAGAAGACCCACCTCTGTAGTTTGGGAGCCAATGGGAAACTTTGAAATGCTGCTGATGTTTGTTACATAATGAGTAGGGAAGAGAGATTCTCCTACCTTCACGGCCAGATGGAGTGGGGTGTTGCCCCCAGCCCCCGGAATGTCCACGCTGGCTCCGCAGTGTAACAAGGCCAGCAGACATGGCAACCTCTTGCGCGTCACCATTATATGTAGGGCAGTGTTGCCCTCCATGTTCTGGACGTCCAACTCGCAGCCCAGTGACACCAAGGTCTCAATGTGCTGCCACACCAGTGAGTGGGGAACTACATTCCATTGTGATAGGGCACAATTTGGATTATAAACACAGGGTAATAAGACCAAATCCAAATAAATAAATAGTGTGTGATGCTTCAGTAACAGAGATTGTTACCAAAATGTTAAACACTATTTGAATTTGGTCTTATTACCTTGTGTTTACATTCCCTTGTAAATCTATTATGGCCTGTATAGCCATATGTTTGGGAGTGATTCTTGCAAGAGTTGTTGAGACTTGTGTGTGTGTGAATTTTGGATGCGATTGTTTATGACATCAAGGGAGACTGAAATCCAAAATTTATGGTTTATATCTTAACCCAGCTTGGAATTAGAAACTTAATACTTTAAATTATAGAAAAGACATTTCCTGATGGTTTGCTGGGACCATCTATAAAAATGAATACAAACTAATCAATGATTTTTTTGTTTAATAATATGTACCAAAACCTTTTCTGGCATGGTGTTCAATGAACAAAAAGGTAGTCCTAAAGGCTTCCTAATAAATCAATATAAACAGGTAAAGTTCAAGAGAATGTTAAACTATATGAAAAATTAGCTAAAGCAAATTAACAGATGAAATTTACCAATCATTTCCCATGGTTTGTTGTGGCCATAATGTAGCCTCCCAACTCACTTATTGAAAATCCAAATATGTAAATAGAACAAATGTGTAAAGGATGAGTCCCTGGTCAAAATGAGATCAGAAAAGGACCGGTTTGGTACCTTCGTATATTAATATGGAAATTCCCAATAGAGGTTCTGGATTGCTGCTATCTACCTGGTGAGTCTTGGCCCAGTGCAGTGGAGTACCTCCCATCTTTACATCCGGGGAGTAGAGGGTGTGAGCGTTGGAGTCCAGGAACTCCTTCATCTTGCTGCAATCACAAGACTGACCATCATACTGATCTGTTTTTTACAAAGAGCACAGAGCTGGACTTACAGAGCTCACAGTAAATAAATAAGATATTAGCTACAAGAAAATAAGACCTAATCCAAATAAATTAATAGTGTGTGACGTTTCGGTAACAGTGTTGTTACCATCATCAGACAAAAGAATAAATGAGAAAAAATATCACAGCGTGTTTATTCTTTTGTCTGATGATGGCAACAACGCTGTTACCCAAATGTCACACACTATTAATTTATTTGGATTAGGTCTTATTACCTTGTAGCTATAAAGAAGTTATTAGTAATCACAACAGAAAAGCGCCTCGTGAGTGGTCACTTCCTCCCTGAACTACCACATTTGTAATCTAAAAACGTTCCCTGTCTGGTGTTATATCAACTATCTAAGAATGACCATACTTCCAGGAGAAACCAAGAGTATCCATATCTTTTTACTATTGGTCATTTTACAATGTATTTTAACCAGAGTATTGTAAGCTCTATTGTAGAAGCTTTAATGCTTACATTTGTAAAATATGGAAGGAAACCAACATTCCCAACTATACTTCTGATAATCATTAAAAGTGCCTGATCAAAGAAAGAGAAAGAAGAAAGTATGAATCCCAAGAAATTGATAATGCTTAAAGAGGCTAAGGTTTTATTTTGTCACAGTCCAAAAACTTCCCTCTCAACTTCCTTTAAACACAATTTTCTGGGAAGTCATCTCTGTCACAAGTGGATATTCTAAATGGTCACAACACAGTTTCTAATTGTCAAAACCATGAACTATCATTAACTCATCCATTGATGAGCTCTACTCTTCCCCGGCAGACACCATCAAAAATCTCAAGCTTTACAAGCTTGATACCTTAGTGTGATTGAGTGGAGATAAGAAAGAAGAAGAAAACCATGAACTGGTAATAACAATGGGTAACCCAATTGTTATTCATTTGGACCTGACTACTTGTTTCAGACCATCTTCAGGCACAGCAGAGAGAGAGAGAATGAAAAAGAAATTGCTCCAATTTTTTGCTATCATGTCAATCTTTTATGGTATAGGAGACCCTTCATTTGTCCTGAAAACTGAACATGTGCACACAAAAGGTGAAAAAAAAAAAACTTTGGGTAGTGTTTAAAAGAAAACTAGCTATTGTGCAAAGAGTATTTATTTTGAGGTGTTGCAAGCTTTTGAGAAAATTTTGCTCTTCAACTGGCAAATCCAAAAACAAAAACATGGATCAGTCTATATTTTAAGGCTAAATATAAAATAGGTGATAAAATAGGGTGAAATTTACTCACATTTTTTACATAATTAATCCACACCTCTCAACATGGCTCACAACTCTAATCTTTTAGACATCCCAATTAATCCCAAACACAGAACTTATTATCCCCCACACAAAACTCGCAACAAACTCATCTGTTTCCCTCATCTACCAGACAATCCCCACAAACATGAAACTCAGCCAGAATTACTTAAAGCTCTTGGCCTCCAAATCATTGAGGAAAATAGCTCCCTCTTTGACATCACAATTTACACTGACGGTAGCCAACTTGAAACTGGACTGTCTGGCAGTGGAATTGCTATCTACAAAGATAAGATCCTGGAAAAAATCTCCCTCTCCCACCCTAGACATCTTTCAGTTTATAAATCAGAACTCTCTGCTATAGATACGGCTCTAAAAGACATCAACTCACCAAGCACAATAATAATCTACTCCGACTCAAGAGCAGCCATTTATACCCTTCAAAGCTGCTTCTCCAGTCAAGAACCTCTCCTCAAGAGCATTGCTAAGTCTGTAAACCGACTCCCAGCCAACAGCTCAGTCACAGTGCAATGGCTTCCAGCTCACGTTGGAATTCCTGGTAATGAGCTGGCAGACTCTGGCAAAAGCTGGAGCTCTTGGCCTACCTGAAGCAAGAGAATCCACCACCCAACTAGACGAAAGAGACCTCCTCCGTACCATCAAAACCCAATGCTTGCAGGAATGGAAATCTGATGCTACACATGACTGGTACAGAGCAGGAGGGACAAGCACCAATTATGTCCTCCCAAGAGAACAACAGTCTTTGATTTCCAGACTTAAGTCTGGTCATCTACGGACAATGACTTTCCAGAATGGTTGCAAGGTTTTCCCACTATGTACTAAGTGCAATTCTCAGCCTGCAACCCCAAGACATATTATTGACTGTATTGACTCATCCATTGATGAGCTCTACTCTTCCCCGGCAGACACCATCAAAAGTCTCAAGCTTTACAAGCTTGATACCTTAGTGTGATTGAGTGGAGATAAGAAAGAAGAAGAAGACATAATTAATTTAACAATTTTGTGAATAAAATATATACTTTTATTTATAATATATTAAATTTAACGTAAATTTAAACGGAATAACTATATTCTGTGAGTCACAGTGAAAAAGAAGAAGAAAATAATGTTATTGAGAATTATGGCATAAGATTCGAGATATTATCATACTGGGTTGGGAGGTCTATTTTTCTATTAATACTAAACTATTAAACAAAAGTTTTTTTCTTAAAATTAAAGAGATACCTCGACCAGTAAATCTAATTATTATCTTGACGTTTGGACAAAATAATTTTTGTTCTCGTCAGGAGCAAATAAAAATTGACGCATTTGTGGCAAGGTGTGTTAAAAATTATTCTAGGGTTTTTTTTTATGATATCAGTGCTTCAAGGAATAATCTTTGTCAATGTTGTCTTTTTTTTGCATACAAATGCTCTATATTTTTATTACAATTCAATTTGTACAGAAGTAGTAAAGAAAAGTCAAACTGCTTTCTACATGTGTAGACATGGTTCTCTTACAGTATAATCAGTTGATTACTACCCACCATGATGATCATGGGATAAGTATCATCACAAGTAATAAAGCTCTACTACTACACCTGCATAGTGAGGGGAAAGTTGGGATGTGGCAATGCCTCTAGTGGATTGTTAAACTCAATAATGACCTCCCTAAACACCCACCCACCATTGTTGTTGTTGTTGTTTCTTATCCCCTTGTGTAAAGATTACACGAATTCCATGAGTTCATGCTCCTCGAGCTGTTTTATGATAAGCAGTGGCCTCTCCCAAAGGTCCTGTTTAGTGCATCTGATGCAAGCCAAAATGTGTTCTGGAGATGCAGGTGCCAAGCTACATTTTGGGCAAGTAGACCCACCATTGTAAACTCAACAGATGACTTGAACCAAACTGACCCACAACCTCCACAATAAGAGACCAGAAGTATCCATCAGGCAAAGTCAGACTTTCACCAAAGTGTGCCTGGATCATGGTGCCATGATCAACGAATGCTGCACCCCTACACCCTTTTCCAGGACCTTTGGGAGAGGCTGCTGATTGCAATAGAATAGCTTGAGGAGCATGAACTTATGGAATTTGTGTAATCTTTGAACAAGGGGATAAGAAACAGCAACAACAACAGAAGTATCCATGTTTTTCGACAATGGTCTCTCATGGGAGGTCCTACTGTAACTTTGTTCCCCTTTTTAAAACAATTTTATTGCATTTTCATTGAGGATTTCTGTAGCCTTTTTTAAGATACTCCCCTGCAAAATCATTTGACTCTGGCTCATTGAATCTTTTCTATATGAGGACAGAATTCTCTTCAATTTCGAAATCTTCATAGTAGCAGACACAAAGTTATTCAATATAATTTTTATGTTGAAGAAAAACTAGTCAATGGGATTTTAGACTGAACAAGATGCTAGGCTTATTGCTGATGGCAGAATAGAATTATATATTTTAGTATATATTCTCTCAGGCAGTTGAATCACCTATGAGCTCTGATCAAACTAGAGCTAAAAGAAATTTAAGCTATTTTTGACTAGCTATGGTTCTACTGCCCTTATTGCGGTGATAAAATAGTGGGAGGGCGAAACCACTAGGAGGTTTCATCACTGATGAGCCAGGGGCACTTTCATTCTTTTTATCATCCCAGTAAGGGCAGTAGAGAAAATAAATGTCTTATAACAGATGTCTTATAACATATAACTAAGACAAGGTATTGTGGTCCTGTCAACCACATCTCCTAACTACTGCTTGCAAACCTTTTAGAAAAAGCCTTCTTGGCAAATAAACCGATTTTCATTCTTTGCTTGGATCTGCAACAAATATATCAAAACTGCAATCAAAGCTATTTTAGGGAGGATTTCTGATGAGAAAAACATGATATCTGAAAGAATGAAGGAACTAAGAGAGTGAACTTACGCATACCACAAACTATTTTAATTGTTATTCTATATAATGATAAAGCAAAATTTGGATTATAGATTATAATACAAGAAAATAAGACCTAATCCAAATAATTTATCAGCGTGTGATGTTTCGGCAACAACATTGTCACCATCATTAGACAAATCTTTTTCATTAGACATCTTTTGTCTGATAATGGTGACAATGCTGTTGCCGAAACGTCACGCACTAATAAATTATTTGGATTAGGTCTTATTTTCTTGTATTCTTCTATATAAATAAATGTGGGTTTTATTTCGACTTAGAGCGCTATGTCCCACTAGGAACACTTGCACTTTAAAGGTAAACTAAACATGAAAAAGAAAAAAAAGATCATTTGAAATATGTAAAAGAATTAGCATGCAATTCAGCTAGATGAAAAGAGAAAAAATCAACACAATTGAAATATGTACAATGGCTTTGTGTGCTTGATTGTTTTGTATATACCTTTCCACAATATTTGACGGATTTGGATTAAACTTTGTTGCAATATAGAGTTGGGTCTGAAAGGTGTTTCTCATATTACCCATAATTCTAATCCTTTATTAGTAATTCATTTAGGTTAGGTCTCTTATTATACCTTGTGATTCATATCTAGAAACCTTATTAAAATGATCATCAACTTGATTCTCCTAAAAATATGAACTAGAATTTGCATAACTGGCCTATATGGAAATGTAGAGTGTAAAAGAAAACAAAATGATGGTATGACTTTTAGGTTGACCTATCTCTTCTTTGGAAAACCTTTTGACATTTTGAACAAAAAAAGCTACAATCAAAAATGGTGTGTGAGATTTATGCATGTTATTTATATATACAGTTAAACCTGTCTATAGCGCCCCCTCTTGGGACTCACCAAAATAGGGTGCTATAGGGAGGGGGTGCTTTAGACAGGTCACTTTTAATGTAAATCGCATCGTACTACGTATTTAAAATCGGGCGCTATAGAGAGGAAGGTGCTATTTAGAGGGGGCACTATAGACAAAAGTTAAACTGTATATGTATATTAAATTAAATATTTTTTACTGTCTCTGACTGCAATGAACAAATATTTGAAAAGGTTGATCAATTGATGGTCTATCATGGCTTCCCAGCAGTTTCATCAGTTTAATCTACCAGACCACCAGAAGTGATGGTTTGGAGGCATTCTTGGTGAAAGCATTTAAAGAAATTATAAGCATTTTGGGAACAGTAAGAAACATTACACTCTTTCACAAACAAAGGGGAAACCAATATATAAGACATCATTTAATTTTAATACAGTTGAATCTCCCAAGAGACTACCTAAAAACTTGGCTAAATCCGGTCTCTTCTGTGGTCTAATCAGAGACTCTGCCATGGCAGTCAAGTCTTGAGGAGTTTGTCAACCTAAACAGAGCCTCTGATGAGAGGCCATTCCAAGAGGGACCAAGTTTAGCCATGTTTTTAGGAGATCTCTCATGAGAGATTCTACGGTATGCCATTTTAGAGTGTCATCTTTTCAGCAAGAAAGAGAGCAATTCTCTTGCATTTAAAAATGTAGGAGTATAACCTACGTGGGGCTGCCAGAGAAACTGGCATTCTCACTGGACTCTGGGGTGGGGGAGGAGGGGCCCTGGAGAGTCGCTAGGTTGGGGTTGGCTCCGATACGCAGCAGCTCCATGGCACAGTCGCTGTCCTTGATGCAAGCGAGGTGCAATGGAGAAAGGCCTTCTGTGTTGCGTTCATTGAGAAGAACTTGGGGCAGGGGGATACGGGAACCCAAGGCCTGAGCATATGCCACAATTTAGGTACACTGTCTTATTTTTCCAGATATTACAGAAGGAAGAAAATCAGGGTTTATGATGGTGTAATCATGATTTAGGTGCACTGTCTTGTGTTTCCCGATATTAGAGAAAGAAGAAAATCAGGGTTTATGATGGTGTAATCATGATTTAGGTGCACTGTCTTGTGTTTCCAGATATTAGAGAAAGAAGAAAATCAGGGTTTATGATGGTGTAATCATGATTTAGGTGCACTGTCTTGCGTTTCCAGATATTAGAGAAAGAAGAAAATCAGGGTTTATGATGGTGTAATCATGATTTAGGTGCACTGTCATGTGTTTCCAGATATTACAGAGAAAGAAGAAAATCAGGGTTTATGATGGTGTAATCATGATTTAGGTGCACTGTCTTGTGTTTCCAGATATTACAGAGAAAGAAGAAAATCAGGGTTTATGATGGTGTAATCATGATTTAGGTGCACTGTCTTGTGTTTCCAGATATTAGAGAAAGAAGAAAATCAGGGTTATGATGGTGTAATCATGATTTAGGTGCACTGTCTTGTGTTTCCAGATATTACAGAAGGAAGAAAATCAGGGTTTATGATGGTGTAATCATGATTTAGGTGCACTGTCTTGTGTTTCCAGATATTAGAGAAAGAAGAAAATCAGGGTTTATGATGGTGTAATCATGATTTAGGTGCACTGTCTTGTGTTTCCAGATATTAGAGAAAGAAGAAAATCAGGGTTTATGATGGTGTAATCATGATTTAGGTGCACTGTCTTGTGTTTCCAGATATTAGAGAGAAAAGAAAATCAGGGTGTACTAAGACTAAATAAATAAACTAGGAGTGAATGGAGTACTTGAGTTAGGTAGCTACACCTCGCCTGAGAGATCATAGCCTTAGAACATGGCTACTCCTATGTGACTCTCACATTGGACTATGTTGGTCTTTTTGACTTTACAAAGATGGTCAGCCAGTCATTTAAGGGAGGTGGCTATACATCAGATTTTAACATGTTCTGAAGTTTTTCCTGCATTGTTTCACATTTTGAAAAGCTTTGTAATCAGCTTTTTTTTTTTCTAGTGGTTACATGTTAAGAACACCTTTCTTTATTTTTTTTTTTTCTAATTTTGGAATTCCTTTGCATTCTTTTTTGAATTTGATGCATGAATGCAAAAATATTCTATTAATGTGTGTTTGGCAAGAATGAACATTTATGTGAAATTTTATTTCTAAATTTATTGTTTTAAAATAGTGATCTGAAACATGGTAAATATTTTGCCGCATTAAAAAATCTATTTAAGTTAAAATTCTAAGTTTGTGTATATAACACAGCTTAGTACAGTAGAACCTCCATGAGAGGACTCATACTAGAGAAACCTCTCTACAAAAGAGACAGTTTTCATTTGCAAAATTATCATTTTCATTATTTAACAACTCTCTGGTAAGAGGACACCTCTCCCCCTAAAGGACACTTTGTAATTAATGTGTCCTTTACAGGGAGGTTCTACTGTATTTTAATTGGAATTTATTATTTTGGAACTTAAAATTAGGGCGCTTTATATGGGTAGTTTGTTCTATATTTTTAAAATCTCAAATTCAAATTATGAAAATGGTATTTTCATTGGAATGGAATTACCTTAAGTTCGTTATAAGTGAAGGTTTGCTATATCCTGGGTTTATTTTAGTGGGGTTTTACAGTATTGCTTTCTTATTGGTAGGCATTTCTGTCTGGAATTGTCCTTTTTTTTATATAATGAATCTCTTAATTTTCACTCTTGAGAGAATTTTTTTTAAATAAAATCTAACAAAGACGCAGTAAAATAATTAGGGTAACACGAGTTTTACTTTAACAATCTGCCTAATGCATTTTGTCTCATGATAGTAAATAAGAAAATTGCTGTGCACTTTTGGATTTGAGACATTTGGAATCCAAATTTGAAAGCTCCCTCTCAAGGAAATAGATATTTTGGCCTAAAAACACACAAGAAGAAAGTCTCTCACAACTTACCTGTACATATTCTTTGCCGGCTTTTGCAGCAAAGTGGAAGATAGAGTTGCACTCAATGTCGAGTAGATCTAGGCGGGGTGTCGAGAGAGATAAGATGGCGGACGGTGGCAAGCTGCTTGGCTTTGAGGGCACAGTGGAGAGGGGTCATCATGGAGGAGGTGCAGACATCATTGAGGTGGCTGTCACACATAAACATGTGGCTCCAACATGCTCCTTGAACACATTTGTTTAACTAAAAGTTCTCTATTCAAGAAAATAAGACAACGGCAAAATTTCCATAAAGTAGCCTTTGATGGAGGTTCTACTGTATCGCAACAATTATGGGGGGATCGGTGGACGAATGGTCTAAACAGTTGGTTTTTGACCACTAAGATGAAAGGCCATCTCTTCTGGCAAAATAGATGCTAAATATTTATAGTGTTTTTTAAGCAGCAATGCTATTCATCATGTTGGAAAAGTTCTTCTGGTGTTTCTAACAAATCTCCCTACTTGATTACCAAAAATTGCTTCCTTCCTCAGCATATAATAAATTATTAATAGATTGAAATTTTAAGGAATAAAGAACTTGATAAAGCATAATTTATATTATAGATACAAGAAAATAAGACCTATTCCAAATAATTTAATAGTGTGTGACATTTCGGTAACAGCATTGTTACCATCATCAGACAAAATAATTTTAAAAAATGATGTGAATTTTTATTTTTATTCTTTTGTCTGATGATGGTAACAATGCTGTTACTGAAACATCACACACTATTGAATTATTTGGAATAGGTCTTATTTTCTTGTATCTATAATCCAAATTATGCTTTATCAAGTTCTCAATTCCTTAAAATTTCAATCATTTATTAGTTTTTTTATGCTGAGGAAGGAAGCAATTTTTGGTAATCAAGTAGGGAGATTTGTTAGACACACCAGAAGAACTTTTCCAACATGATGAATAGCATTGCTGCTTAAAAAAACACTATAAATATTTAGCATCTATTTTGCCGGGAGAGGTGACCTTTCATCATAGTGTGGTCAAAAACCAACTGTTTAGACCATTTATCCCTCCTTTAATTGTTGTATTGTGAAACAGTAGAGAACTTCCATCAGAGGATACTCTATGGAAATTTTGCTGTGAAGATATTGATCAATAATAATAAAGTACACCTCTCCCATCAAAATAGATGTTAAAACTGAGCACCATCTATTGACAGTTTCTACAAATTAGTGGACTCAGAGGTTGGTGACATTGCCACAATACCAGCCTTGGCAAATTGAGAAAAGCACCCACTACCTGGAGACTAGGTTTCAGTCTAGTGGCTGTTGTCAGTTTGTGGAGATGAACAATAGATGGCGTTTATTTTTTGTTTCTATTTTGATGGGGAGAGAGGTGACCATTACTCTCCCTAAAGGACATTTTGATTTTGCAACCAGGTGTTGTCCTTCAAAGAGAGAGGTTATAATGTATGTCCACAATATAAATATGATTCAACTGGTGAAAATAAATTCTCAAAATGATTCTTGATATTTCTGCTATAGAAAAAGTGAGATATATTTTGACAATGGACTCTGGTGTCATCTCAACAACCATTGTTGTTAGCTAATTATTCTCTATACACGAGTTGATTACCCTGAGACAAGAAGAACCCTAGCAACAAAGTATGCCTCAAGGACAAGAACACTGACAGGCCGCCATCACCTCAGAAGTATGGGCCAAACTGTGCACCATCTTCTCAAATAAATAACCCTCTCTTATAAATTCCTGCAACTTTCCTGCTTCAACAATATCTTGAAGAGGTAAAGCCAGAGCCATACTTCATGTTTGATCAGGTCAGTGGAGTTTTTTTCAACTTAATCAAATAGGAGAGGGGGGTCGGTGGAAGGCTGGTTAAACCGTTTGGTTTTCGACCACTACGACCCGGGTTCGATTCCCGCATTAGACACTTTTTTTTGTTTAAAAAAAAAAAAAAAAAGAAATGCTCCAATGGCCCCCGATTCTTGCAAAAGTCCAACCCCATCAGCGAGTGCAAGTAACCAAACAGGGCTCTGGCACATTTGTAAGTGCAAAGTTGAACTGCTTTTCACATATGTAAATATGTGGTGCGCTTACAGTAAAAGCAGTCGCTAACTACCCACCAATGATTATCATGGCTTTGAGATAAGAAAGAAGAAGATCAAATAGAGGAGACACCAAAAAAATAATCTCCTGATCATTCAACTAAAAGTTCCTGATGGCTTGTGCCATCTATCAGAATAAATACCAACTAATCACTTTTATTTTTAATTATTCCAGAATTGGCCAAATACCATTTCTTGATTAATCAAGAACGCTAACCATGTATGTGTTTTGGGACTGTTGGCTCTCATCAACGTGGTGCAAGCTGTACCTCAATGATAAAAAAAAGCTGGTCTTTGGGGCAACTGTAAACTAGGTAAAAGTGTACCAGGGGTGGTATCAATACCACATACAGATTATTTTATCTCGGGTCCTATTACAACTCAACTTGACACAAGGCATTAGACCAAATTCAAATAATATAAAATAAACGTTACACACTATTTATTTATTTGGATTTGACCTAATACCTTGTGTTTATAATCTATAATCCAAATTATGCCTTATCAACTCAACTTGACATTTTGTTAACCTTTTTGAATTCTCTGGAAGGAGATATCTTGTCATTGATGAGTGTTCCTGTGGAGTCAGGCAATCATCCCACATTGGCTGAAAGAGAATTGGCCCATTACTCACTCTATTCTTTCTTCCCCCAGCTGTTGAGGCATCTGGCATCCTCTGTTTGGAATATTCTTGAAATTTTATTTTCTATTTTTGGGGGGTTTTAATATCTCTTCTTCCCTCTTACCATCCATTTTGTGATAAACTAATAAGATTGCAAATTAATCCATACTAAACTCTGCATTTAACGTTTTTTTTTTTTGCCTCTGTGAAAAGTTGTATATAGGCCAATATATTTTGTTAAAATAGTTTATTCAATCAGACTATTCCCAAAATATCATAGAAATAGGTGAGAGAGAGAGTCTGTAGAACTACTATAAATAATAATTTATAAAAATCACCTATTATATAACTCCGCCTTTGCCGGTCCCAAGTCCAGATGAAAAAGGAGGAGGGGGAGCAGTAACAAGCTCACTAAAAAACCTGGGCTCAGCTGGCCCGGCTAATAGTACCCTGTAAGGGCTCCTAATCCAGGGATACAGGAGGAGCGGCTGCACATGGCGTCTGTTCCTCATGTCGGAGGCGGCCATTTATTTTGGAGCTAAGTCGGCCTGCCACTGAGTAGTGCTCCCAGTCTTAATGACAAAGGCAGACGCATTCTACTTCACCCAGTGTGGAGATAAGAAAGAAGAGAAGAAGAAGACCTATTTTATTATATTTTGGGAATAGAGTATGATTGAATAAGATAATGATAAGGCACAATTTGGATTATAGATTATAAACACATGGTAATAAGACCAAATCCAAATAAATAAATAGTGTGTGATGTTTCGGTAACAGCATTGTTACCATCTTCAGACAAAAGTACTGGTACTTATTACCTTGTGTTTATATGATTGATTTGAATAAAAAAAAAAGAGAGAGTTAAAAACTTTTTAAAATCTACAAATCCTCTATTCAGCAAGCAATGTCATCAATTGTGGGAGGTTCCTCTAGAAGCTACCTGAGAACAGTTTCGTTGGAGAAGGCCTCGATGAAGCCGAAGTGTGCGGCCACATGGGCCACAGACCAGTTGGGGTTCTCCCTGGTCACCAGACACACCATCTCCAGGGTATCTTTGTTCATCAGCTCGTAGGGCTTCAGATCTGCTAGTAGGGGCACCACTTCCTTCAAAACTGTGAACACTTGCAAGGCCTCTGTCCCTTCCTGCGTGCGGTAGAGGCTGCAACAAGGACAGTTTAGCACTGTGTGGAAGACATTATATCTGTGATAAAGAGTGGACAATTTGGATAATAGAGATAAGATGACCAAATAAATATCTTAAACAAAATATAATGGCTTTATCAACAACAAAAACAACAGCTTTATTAGAACATTTCCGTCCTGTAAGGATAACGGCTTTATCTTATGAGTAGAATACATAGCTAGAATACATAGTGTTGTTCAAGTCCTTTTTTTCTTTCTATTTTATTATCCAAGTACATAGAGACCATGATAATCATGGTGGGTAGTTTGATAACTCCTTTTACTGAAAGTATACCACATGTCTATACATGTAGAATGCAGCTCAATTTTTCACTTACAAGTATGCAAAAAAGTCCTATTTAGTTACTTACACTTATTGGTGAGGTTAGACTTGTTCAAGAAACAGGGACCATTGAAGAAGTGCTAAATTTGATCCTGGGTTGTGTGGTATTTGAATGGACTATTTTGTGATTCATCCACCAACCATCAATTTTCCAGTAACAAGTATTTCAATATATTAAGCATATATAGATCAAGTGTCAGTACAGTCATGTCTGAGATGGGGAAACCAAGGCTGTATTGATAACTGAAATGTCATGGTTGGAAGAATACTTATTTGTTGGCCTTGTGAAAGATGATATCTTGTTGTGAGGTGGCATATCCCCAATGTAAACATGAATGCTGGGAAGAAATAACCATAATGGTTGTTTATTTACAAATTTATTATTATTATTAACTCTGCCACAGAGATAGCGGGGCCATTGTATTGACCACAGGCCAGCTCAGTGCTTACTGACTCAGATCTTAGGCGCTCAATGGCATGAAGACAATGGCTCCCACTCTACATCAATATGACCATTGACCAGGGTATCCTCAACACCCTGAAGACAAGATGATACAATTGTTACCCCAAGAGTAAGCATCCAACTGTAACAAACCCACCTTTTCAAGCTATTTTTTCCCCACAATGATTCTCCCTAAATTCTTATCTCTAAAATTTGCAGTAAAACCCATTGTAACAGCAACTTGATTATAAGATCATAATTCTAAGTCCCAAGTTTCAAATGCAAAATATTTTAATTCTGATCATAACACAACAATGAAGGATAATAATTTTTAAAATGTTAACTTACACCAATTATCCATTATCTATATTAGACCATTATCTGGTCTAATTCCCAGATGCACTGTAGCATGGAGATTTCTTTAACAGATTTTAAGCTATTGATATATAAAGAAAGGAGGATTTTTTTTCCTAAAGATACAGTAGACCCTCTATGAGAGGACACCTCTCTACAATGGACAGTCCTCATTGTCTAAATTATCATTTTTTACTAAAGAGCAACCTCCAGTAAGAGGACACCTCTCTCTAAAGGACACTTTGGTTCTGCAACTAAGTATTGTCCTTTACACAAGGAAGTTCTACTGTATATAATCCTGCCAGTAATAGCAAATATTTCAGAAACCCTTGTTGAGAGAAGATTGCCAAATTCTAGGAAAGTGTAAGTGAAAATTTATATAAACTGCAACTCTTTTCATTTTAGGTAGATCAGAGGACTTTCAATTTTAAAAAGACAATGTCTTCACCAAAAATATTTTAAACCTGAGAAGGTTGCATATTTTAATAATAAAAAAAAAAAAGAAATGAATTTTGTGTATTTTAGACTTTCCTTTCAGTAAAATGTAGGATGAAAGCTGATAATAAAGCACAAGATTTTGACTCTCCAATATGCCACAAACCCAGAAATTTACACATGACCCGATTCTAAAAACTGACACACATTCTGTAACATAATTTAAATGATTAAAACACAAGGTAATATAAAAGTCTAAATAAATAAATAGTGTATGACGTTTCAGTAACAGCATTGTTACAATCATCAGACAAAAGTTCTGAATCTAATGACTATTGGATTAAATGTGAATAAACTATAACAAATCTAGAAAAAGGCATCTCCTTATTGTGCAACTGAACCTTATCCCAGTACAATGTCACATTTGTTCTATTTTTTCATATAATAAATCTATTTACAAAAGAGAGAAGAGTGAGTAGATTATAGAGAAGTTTGATGCTGTGTAGAAATGTATTGCTGCAGGAATGAGACAAGTAAAATTTATTAAAATTATTATTTTTAGAACTATACAGTATTTCTTATCATGAATATTATTTAAATAATATCTCTACAGACCTTACTGCAATGGTGAAAGTTATTAAATGAGAGGGCTTGGCTCATCAGTGGTGTACCCTCAGCAGTTTCACCAAATTAATCTCCATTTATAAATGAAACAAGCTAAGACCAAAGGTAAAAGCGATGAGTTTCTATATTGACGAGGTATGAGCTTGGCAAGTGTTCAGACAATAACATCCTTCAAAAGACTGTGATACCTGTAATATATAAATTGTATATATGGTTTGGACCAAGGACTTGGTTGTTGTTGGTGTGATGTAATCAAGATATAGCGTGAGATATTCATGTTTTTATTTCTTATGATAATTCTGTAAAACGACATTTGAAAACTATCCCGCATTTATTTCAAGGAGAAATAACGATTATTTCTAACCTTTGGAATGAGGTATGAAAGGGTGAATTGTGAAGGGTAATGATAAACGGAAAAATAAAAGTGTCCAGGGATTTTTCCGTTTATCATTACTCTTCACAATTCACCCTTTCATACCTCATCCCAAAGGTTAGAAATAATCATTATTTCTCCATGAAATAAATTTTGAATTTTCGTTGAAAAGAAACACATGCGGGATAGTTTTCAAATGTCGTTTTACAATCACTAGCCGCATTATATTATATTATGATAATTCTGTAATAATAAAATATTATGCAAATATATAACTTTTCAGTAGCATACAATCTCTTTTAATGAAAAACTATACTACTTAATATAATTAAATATTAGGTAGAAGAGTACATAACAGTGGCAACGAGGATTCAAAGAAAATGGATTGTAAGTTATCAAGTATTGAAGAATTTAACCCTAATAATGGCAACTCTTTTTCAAGTTATTTGGAAAGAATTGTTGCAAATGAGGTGACCAAAGAAGAGAAAAAGAGATTGTATGCTACTGAAAAGTTATATATTTGCATAATATTTTATTATTACAGAATTATCATGAGAACATAACAATACCAATACAAGAAGCTAGAGGAAGTTTCACATGTTTCTTGTTAAGGCACAATTTGGATTATTCTATATACAGTTACGAGCGTCATGCGTGGCCTCTGTCACGGTTTGCTTTTTTTTTGGAATGGCGCCCTCCTATTGGTCGGCTACGATCACGCCACCTTTGCCCCCCCCATTTCTGTAACTATTGTGTTGGAGCGGGTTGCTCCTTAAATAAATGCATATATTAGTTAATAACCAAATGGAATCCTCTTTCTTTTTCCCAGTAAGAGACGCCTACGGAAGCCAACAGTACATAGACAGATAAAGCACATAGCTATTAACTAGGCTATAGTTATTAACTAAAATATGCATTTATTTAAGGCGCCAATTTATAATTGTAACAAATAGTATTTGAATCTGTTGAATTTAAGATATATCACAGAATATTTTATCAATAGATTTTTATAAATATAGTTATCATCATCAATGGTTGTTATTCTTCTTCTTATTTTAGTTTTACATATGTATGTTTGTATCTAAATGATAAATAAAGTTTTATTAAATTAAAACGTATTTGTTATGCATTGATTGAATATAATAAAAAACCAATAATTGGTAGCAGACCGTGGTTGATAAAAGTAAGTAAATAAAATATTTTCCTGAAATCTAAAGCGGTACGTAATTAAAATAAGAACATTCAAAATGGCGGAAAATATAAGAATTCCTGAATTTAATGGAGAAAATTTCCATAGCTGGAAATTCAGAATAGAAGCCTTCCTTGAAGGAAAGGGATTAAAAAGGTATTTATATGAAGACCCGCCACAATTAGATGATAAGACAGATTGGAGTATCAAGGATGCCCAAGCAAAAGGAATAATGACTAGTGCAATGAATGATAGTCAAGTAAGTTTAATTTTGAATTGCAAAACTACAAAAGACATTTGGAACTCAATTCATAGAAGATATGAAGGAGATATAAAAAAACAAAAAATTGAGGCTAAAAATAACCTCTTCAGAATGCAGATGAAAAAGGATGAAAATTTAAATCAGTTCTTACTTAGATCAGAAAAATTACTAGAAACTGCAAGGATATTGGGAAACAGTATTGAAGAAGAGGAATTTGTAGATGCATTTATAAAGGCTTTACCAACAAAATACAATATCATAGTGATGCAATTGAGCAGCATTAGTGATCCAGGAATTCTAGACATAAGAAGAATTGTACAACTTTATCTAGAGAGATACAAATTTCAGGAAAAAGAAGAAAATCCTAATGCATATAAAATGTTCACTAAAGAAAATGTGCACTTTAATAGGAATACAACATTTGAAAATACAAGACCTAAAAGGAAGATTCAATGCTTCATATGCAGTAAATATGGACATAAAGCAAATGATTGTTGGTACAACCCAAAAAACAAAGGAGAAAATTCCACAAGAAAGAACAATGGACCACAATCAAACACACATTCTTGGAAAACAAGACAAAATGTGCCCAGAGCTACAGCTGCTAAAGTAAAAGAAGAACAGACATTTACCACAATCAGTAAAGAAGAGGAGATAAAGGAAGATAAATATCAAGGTTGGATTCTAGACAGTGGAGCAACTTGTCATATGACATCCTCTCTTGAGCAAATGAAAGACATTCAACCTGATGAAAGAAAAATTGTTCTAGCTGATGGGAGCTACACCAAATCAAATTACATAGGAAATGTGAAACTAAATGGTGTGAATCATTTTTTAATACTAAATAATGTTTTACATGTCCCTAGTTTAACTGATAATTTGATTTCCGTAAACAAACTTGTACAAGAAAATAACAAAGTGATTTTTGATCAAAAAGGAGGACATATTATTGATCAAGCTGGATATACTATAATTACAGCAAACAAAGTAGGAGACCTATATTTTATAAAAGGAAATAATAATAAAATAGATATCACTTTCAAAGTAACTAATATCCCATGGGAGGTGTGGCACAAAAGACTTGGACATATAAATGATCAATACATGGAAATAATGAAAAAGAATCAATTAGTTTATAAATTTGACTACAATGAACAGAAATCAATGGAAAATTGCATCAGCTGTATAAAAGGAAAGTATTCAAGAAAACCCTTTAAGACAGTTACTGAAAATCAATCAAACCAGCCACTTGAGCTACTACATTTGGATTTGATAGGTCCAATCAAACAACTCTCAATTGGATCTGCAAAATATGTTTTAACTATAGTAGATGATTTTTCAAGAAAAATATTTGTTAAATTTTTACATTCAAAATCTGATACTTTAGAAATATTCAAAGAATTTTTAGAAAGTACTGAAAACCTATTGAATAAAAGAGCTAAATGCATAAGAAGTGATAATGGGCTTGAGTTTGTAAATCAAGAATTTGAGAATTATCTGAAAAATAAAGGCATTATACACCAAAAAAACAACTATTTACACTCCACCGCAAAATGGCATAGCAGAAAGGGCTAATAGAAGCATCATAAATGGAACAAGAACACTACTTGTAGAATCAGAGCTTCCCACCAAATTTTGGGCAGAAGCCATGCATAACTTTGTTTATACTAAAAATAGAACACCAAACAAACATAATTTGAAAATAACACCTGAAGAACTCTTTACAGGTAAAAAGCCTACAGTGGCACATCTAAGAACATTTGGTTGTATTGCTGAATTTTGGATACCAAAAGAAAAAAGAGCAAAATTTGACATGATTACACATTCAGGTATATTCATGGGCTACTCATCAAACAGAAAGGCATATAGAATTTTTAACCCAAACACTTATTCAATAGTTGAATCAAGAGATGTAAAATTTATAGAAAATAAAAAAGGAGTATCATTACTAAAGAGTGATCAAAATGAAGTACAGGACTATTGCATCTTTAAGTTTCCAGAAGAAAATTTTGATTATGATTCAGAAAATAAACCATCAGAAGAGTCCAACATTCAAGAACTTGAAGAAGCTACACAACAACAACAAAATAATGTTGTTCCCTACCTCAGGCCAAGTGCAAGAAATAAATATTATTGTGAGCTTTCTTCAGATGAAGAAGAATTATCAGATGATTCAAGACTTGATCCAACATTTGATCCTACAGAACACAACCTTTTTGCCTTGGATGAAATTCCTATACCCAACTCATATGAAGAGGCCATTAATAGCAAAAATCCAGAATATTGGATTGAGGCCATGCAAAGGGAAATGAATTCTCTACAAGAACATCAAGTTTGGGACCATGTTTATCTACCTAAAGGGGTAAAACCCATAAAATCTAAATGGGTATATTCATCAAAGGTTGATCCATCAACAGGACAAACTATCTTCAAAGCAAGACTTGTGGCTCTTGGATGCTGCCAAAAGGATGGAACCTACTTCCAGAATATCTGCTCACCTGTGATGAAAAGTGACAGCTTTAGAACACTTTTAGCATATTGTGTGTTACAGGGTTGGAGCTTAATACACTGTGATGTACAGACTGCATTCCTATATGGAAAATTAGATGAGGACATTTACCTACTTCCACCTCAAGGATATCAGCCTACTGATGAAAATCTTGTCTGTAAGTTAAACCAGGCATTGTATGGGCTGAAACAGTCAAGTAAGGTATGGTACAATACTTTTTCTGATCATTTGGTTAAAATAGGGTTTACTAGATTTAATTCTGATAAATGTTTATTTGAATTTAAAATTGGAAATTCTAATCTTATTTTAGGCCTATATGTTGATGACATGATAATAATTTACTCAGATATCAATATATTAAATGTGGCCATAGGCAAAATTGAATCAAAGTTTAAATTAAAAAGAAATGCTGATAATTTTACCATTTTAGGATTTGAGATTACTCAGCATGAAAATAAAATAACTCTAAAACAAGAGGGCTATATTAACAAATTATTACAAAAATACCATATGCAAGATTGCAAAGGTGTTTCTACACCAATGGATGTTAACACAGATTTTGGAAATTTCCACAGTTCTAAAAAGATAGATCAGCATAAATACCAAGAACTTATTGGTAGTTTGCTTTATTTGGCATGTAAATCTAGGGCAGATATAGCATTTTCTGTTACTGTTTTAAGTAAATACAATACAGATCCTAGAGAAATTCACTGGAATGCTGCCAAAAGAGTATTAAGATATTTACAATTCACAAAAAAATTAGGTTTAGTTTATACTGTGGGTGACACCAAGCTAGAAGGCTTTACAGATGCAAGTTGGAATTCAAAGAATTTTAAATGTTCATTTGGAGGTATAGCCTTTAAATTTGGAAATAATCTTATTTCTTGGTCATGTAAAAGCTTGCCAAATGTTTGTCTCTCAACTACAGATTCTGAACTTTATGCTTTTACACTGGGTGTAAAGACAAGTATTTACATACGATATCTGATTGAAGAATTAACTGGCAAAAATTGTAAGCCAACAATATTTTGTGATAATCAATCAGGAATTACTTTGATAAAATCTGGACAAACTAGCAATAAATCTAACCACTTGATTAGAACCATCAATTTTTTAAATACCAACTTATGTGTATATAATAGCTTTGATATTATGTATATAAATACTGATCAAAATGTTGCTGACATCTTAACAAAACCCTTAAGTAAAGGGAAATTTCATTATTTTTTAAATTGTTGCAATATTATCTCATAACTTTAACTACTGAACTTTAATAAAATTTGAAAATATTAGCCTATAACTAAAGGTTATTGTAACTTGAATAATATAAGGCATATTTTACTATATTCATATGAAGTGTTAACAGATTGTTGACTTCATTTAATCATATGTTTCAAATTAAATTGTAATATTATTAGTTTAAATACTTGATTTTATATCTTTTGTCAAATATTGCTTTATTCAAATATTTAGGCTTAACAATACCTAAAAGTTGTAAACAAATAAATGGGGATGTCGCCGCCATCTAGATGACGTCATTGTTATGACGCAATGCTCGGCCATTCCAACTACTACCTTAGTTACCTGTCTATACTTATAAATTTTAAAACCATGATAAAATATTCAGCTAGATCTTACGGGGGCATTTGTTGAATTTAAGATATATCACAGAATATTTTATCAATAGATTTTTATAAATATAGTTATCATCATCAATGGTTGTTATTCTTCTTCTTATTTTAGTTTTACATATGTATGTTTGTATCTAAATGATAAATAAAGTTTTATTAAATTAAAACGTATTTGTTATGCATTGATTGAATATAATAAAAAACCAATAGAATCAAAAAATTCAATCGGGTAAAACACGGGCATTGCTCGGGTCATTCGGCTAGTAGATTATAAACACAAGGTAATAAGACCAAATCCAAATAAATAAATAGTGTTGTGACGTTTCAGTAACAGCGTTGTTACAATCTTCAGACAAAAAAGTACTGAAGTACAAAAATACTTACATTCAGGACAATTCAAGACAATTCTGTTACCGAAACGTCACACACTTTTTATTTATTTGGATTTGGTCTTATTACCTTGTGTTTACAAGTTTCTTGTATTTGTATCACAGCCTGTTGAAGGACGCTATTGTCCGAGAGCTTGCACCTCTTCAATAAAGAAACTCGTCACTTTTACCTTTAGTCTCTTCTTAGCAATGTTACCCGGCAATTCCTTCTATTGTAATGAGATTTACCTGAAGCAGGTTCGGGAATTGTTGGAGAGGACGGGCTCCAGAACCAAGTCAAACTTGGGCTGGGCATCCCCCTGACTGAAACTGCGGTAGAGAACAAGGCCTTCTTGCCGGACCACCACGTCCTGGGACACATAGGTCTCCGGCCGGGCCTCAATCACTACATACTGGCTGTCTGCAGACCCATGCCGCAGCTTCTCATAGAGCTCCCGTAGGAAGGCCATCTGACACACACACATTTCTTCTATCGTAAAGATAGAGGCTACCTGGTCAGCATTCATAGTTCTTCAAATAAAGAGAATAATTTCTAACGCTTTGCCAAATGTTTTCATTTTTGTTCGCTCCTGATGAGGACAAAAGATTTTTGTCGAAATGTCGAGACAATAAAAAGATTTACTGGCCGAAATGTCTTTTATTTGAAGAAGATTTATTTTAGGTGAAAAGCGGGAAACAAACACTTTATTTTGGACAATGACTTTCCAGAATGGTGGCAAGGTTTTACCACTATGTACTAAGTGTCAACCTGCAACCCCAAACCATATCATTGACTGCATTGGTTCATCAATTAATACACATTCCAGGCAAAAACCATCAAAAGTCTCAAACTCTACAGGCTTGATACCTTAATATGATTGAGTGGAGATAAGAAAGAAGAAGAGAGAGGAAACAAAAATACAAAAATTGATATTATTTAAAGAACAATTGACCCCCCGTTTTTCCAAAGTAAAGGAGGACTCAGAAACCTTGCTATTCAAATTCCTCAGCCTTCTTTTTAATCTCCATTTAATCATATTAGGGTGTTTAATCTGTGGATCTTTAGTTTTTTGATGGTGTCTGCTAGGGATGATTCCACAGTAAAAAACCATCAAATTACTCAAAATAAAGATATGAAATAAATTCAGTTAAACCTGTCTATAGCGCCCAATTTTAAAAATTAAAATGTAAACATTTTACATTAAAAGTGACCTGTCTATAGCACCCCCTCTCTATAGCACCCTATTTTGGCGAGTTCCCAAGAGGGGGCGCTATAGACAGGTTTAACTGTACCTTTAGGTGGCTTCTTTTAGACGGGGACTAGAATCCAAAAACCTCCAGCCAGGTAAATTGACTGTGTTGGCAACATATTTAGAAAGAGCTATCTCCTAGTTGCATAACTTGGAAGGTTGCTGAAAGCTTGCACCATCTGCCTGAATAAATATAAATGAATCAATGCTATTACAGAATATATTGAGCAAATATCCTTTCCTTGATAACTCACAGATTATCTTGATTTATAAAGAATGGGTATTTGGCTAATATGTGTTCTAAAATTACAAAAAAAAAAAAAAATCTCCTTCTTTCTTATCTCCACTCAATCATATTAAGGTATCAAGCTTGTAAAGCTTGAAACTCTTGATGGTGTCTGCCGGGGAAGAGTAGAGCTCATCAATGGATGAGTCAATACAAACAAAAAAAATAATGAACAGATTCATAGATATCTGTTCAAACAGATGGTGTATGGTATCAGAAACTTTCAGTTACATGACAAGGTGATGCCTTTTTTTTTCTAAAGGTGTTTAAAATGCTATCATGTCTGAGACATGACTGACTTGAATAAAGCCCACCTTAAGCTGGCTCTATCATAAAATTTATTAGATGTTCCCACGATAAAGCACAATTTGGATTATAGATAATAATAAAAGAAAATAAGACCTAATCCAAATAATTTATTAGTGTGTGACATTTCGGCAACAACATTCTAAGAAGAATATTTCAAGTTGTCTTAAAAAACTATTTTTCCTTATCTGTTATCTTGTTTAAATACTTGATAACAGTACTATTTAAGAACTTGCTGTGGTATTTTTTCTCATTTACTGATGATGGTGACAATGTTGTTGCCAAAACGTCACACACTAATAAATTATTTGGATAAGGTCTTATTTTCTTTTATTAGATGTGCCCATGTTGTCCTGTACTTATCTAGACAGTGAATATCCACCTGTTCTAGGAAGAAAGCTGTATGCTCTATAAAAAGAAAGTCACATCTATCAATATAGATGTTCAATTTATACAGCAATTAGTTTGAGCATTTATTTTGATGGGAGTGGTTACTTTTTTGGTAGACTATTTCATATAGAAAAAGTTCAAGTCTAAAAGATATTGAATTCCAGCTATGAGTGAGTGACCCATCTGCTAAGTGCATCCACTTTGATAAAATCAAAAAATAAGTTTAGCTGGTAAAACTCAACTTCTAATCTACCTTTGAGGGAAATAGATTGGCACTATCCAGGTTTTAGTCTGTCTATCATAGGAAATTCTATCTTACATCAACTACAAACTTTTACACTTAGGAGTAATTTTCCCACCAAGTACAACTTCCAACCCCATCATTGACTGCATCTGCTTATCCATCAATGAGCACTACCCAGCAGACACTATCAGAAACCTCAATGTCTTCAGATTTGAAATTTCAATAGGATTGAGTGGAGATAAGCAAGACACTTGTGGTTGTAAACAATATATAGGTATATGCGTGTATATGTGTGTATATATGTATATATTTTTAAATTCAATGATGTAACTGTAAATAAAATTCAAAGAATATCTCTATATGTAAATAATATTTATGAATCTTTCTAAGTTACTTTCTGTGTATCTTTCCATGTTGAATATTTTCTTTGTTATATTTGTATGTGCATTTAGCGCAAGTGTCCCTAGGGGGGAAATAGCGTTTTGAATTGAAATAAATAAATCCATTAAATAAAAAGACACTTTAAAAAGTGTAATAACTATCAAATACAAGTAAAGTAAGGATGTTATTTTGCTATCAGCACTAAAGTACACTCATTGACTGAACTTAAGGAAGTTTCATATTTTGGATGTCGCCAGTAGCCTATTTATTTGAAGGAGACAGAGACAAAATTATGTTCACATTTGGTTATCTCATGTGTCTTCAATAAAAATCACTGTTTTGAAAATAGAGCAATCCATATATAAATCTTTAATTAAAAAGGCATATATTGGATCAAACAATAATTTATTTTACCAATATTTCAGTTGGCTGACCGCCAACCTTTATTAATATTTTATAACACCTTGATAAAGGTTGGCGTTCAGCCAACTGAAATATTGGTAAAATAAATGATATTTTGATCCAATATAGGCCTTTTTAATTAAAAATCACTGTGTATCAAATATTTTTCAGAGTTATTGTAGGAATCCCGATATACATGCTAAAAGATACAACTTTCTTAAGTTTTGTCTATGAGTGTATTTGTAAATAATTCTACTGTCCCAAAGCTTACTTCCATTATTTCCTTAAATACCTTCACCAAGCATTCCTTCAAATAGTCTATAGTCTAAGAGAGGAAACAGTCCATTACAATACAATATTATCTGTCAGATAAACTAGTAAAACTACTGGAACTATTGATAGCCAGGTCAAGATTTTTCTGATTACAGTAGAGATATGCAGTGTGTGTATAGGAAATTATTTCTTATACGAAAAAAAAGTGGCATTATATTAAAAAAAAAATAAGTTTCATTCTTTCAACTTGAAGGTATAACAGTTGTTATCTAGATTCTTTAACACTCTTGAA
Source organism: Cordylochernes scorpioides (assembly GCA_030710605.1). Taxonomy (NCBI): domain Eukaryota; kingdom Metazoa; phylum Arthropoda; class Arachnida; order Pseudoscorpiones; family Chernetidae; genus Cordylochernes; species Cordylochernes scorpioides. Next base: position 40,125,269 of record CP092864.1, read on the forward strand.
CATTTATCACCTACTGTGAAAAGAGCCGCCCAAAAAAAAAAAAAAAAACCTCTCATCTCATCCATCGGCAGTCAGATAAATGACTGTTATCTGCGATGTGTCAACATTGACACTCCTCTCCTGCTATCTCTGTTCCTTTTATTTTGTCTTATAAAAACAATCTTCTTGAGTGTGGCTACAACTTTTACTGGGATTACATAGACACTACTGATTTTTGACATCCATGACACCATAATCATGGAAGGTAAAGTAGGCGACTGTTTTTACTGTAAGTGCACCACATGTGTCTACACATGTGAAAAGCAGTTCGACATTGCACTTACAAATGTGCCAAAGCCCCGTTTGGTTACTTGCACTCGCTGGTGAGGTTGGACTTTTGCAAGAATCGGGGGCCATTGGAGAATTTTTTTTTTTTAATCATAAAAAAGTGCCCAATGCGGGAATCGAACCCAGGTCGTAGCGGTTGAAAACCAACGGTTTACACCATCCTTCCGCCGACCCCCTCTAAAATAATAAATTGATAAGGTACAATTAGATTATAGATTGTAAAAACAAGGTAATAAGACCAAATCCAAATAAATAAATAGTGTGTGACATTTCGGTAACAACTTTTAATTCTAAGAATAATATTTTAGGGTTCATAGAAAACTATCTTCTTCTTATCTGCTATCTTGTTTACACACTTGATAACAATTAATTATTTAAAACATGCTGTGATATATTTTCTCATTCAATACTTTTGTCTGAAGATGGTAACGATGTTGTTACCGAAATATTACACACTATTTATTTATTTGGATTTGGTCTTATTACCTTGAAAATTCACTTTTCCCTGGAGCCCTGATTAATTTTACTCTTATTACCTTGTTTTAAAAATAATAAATTGTTTGATTGAATGCACCTATAGGGCAGGCAGTCAACTTGCCATGGTGCCCCTGCAAGTAACTTCATCCATGAAGTGAAACTAAGTGGTGTCTGGCAGTACATATCACATCAAGTTAATCATCCCATTTAATAAATTCTAATTAACTCCGCCCTTGCCGGTCCCAAGCCCGGATGAAAAAGTAGGAGAGGGAGCAGTAACAAGCTCACTAAAAAACCTGGGTTCAGCTGGCCCGGCTGATAGTACCCTGTAAGGGCTCCTAATCAAAGGATACAGGATGAGCAGCGTTTGTACTCCATGTTAGGAGCGGCTGCACATGGCGTCTGTTCCTCATGTCAGAGACGGCCATTTATTTTGGAGCTAAGTCGGCCTGCCACTGACTCCCAGTCTTAATGACAAAGGCAGACGCATTCTACTTCAGCAAGTGTGGAGATAAGAAAGAAGAAGATAAATTCTAATTGATAATGGGAAGGAACAAGGCAGTGAAGAAGGACATTCAAGTTCTTGCAAGTTTTTCCTTTGTAACGAGATATGTTCATCTTGTAATCTAGTGATGCTTTAATGCACTAATAAAACAGGATAATGGGAACTCTAACCTGATAATGGTAAGATACAAGATAACAAGACCAAATAAATAAATAGTGTGTGACATTTCAATAACAATGTTGTTACCAATCATCAGACAAAAGTACTAAATCTATCTGTCTATCTATATATTCATTACTTTTGTCTGATGATGGTAACAAAATTGTTATTGAAACATCACATACTATTTATTTAGTTGGTCTTATTACTTTGTGTTTCTTATTTATAATCCAAATTGTACCTTATCATGGTAAAATGCTGTTATTTAAACAATACCTAGATAAAAATAACTTGGATGTTGCTTTGTTTGCTTCTTTTATATCTTCTCTAAATACGGGGAACATTCTGAACACAATTCTCATTGATAATGCACAATTTGGATTATAGATTATAAACACAAGGTCATAAGATCAAATCCAAATAAATAGTGTGTGACATCACATACTATTTATTTATTTGGATTTGTATTTTGTGTTTACAATTTTCATCCTTTGATTGTTGCTTATTTCAAGGAAAGGTTTACAAATGTTGGACCCCAAGCCACTCCACTCTTTAGTTGAGAGATGAACAACCACCAACCTTATGAAGCAGCACCATGTTGAGACTCACTGAGGGAGGGAATGATATCAGCATGATGAGTTGTCTCTAGTCATGGAAGTAATCACATGACACATGTGAATGACACCAAAACTTGATTGGATTCATTCTTGTAGGTTTGTGCCATTTTACTTCTGTCTACAATCTAAGTTATACATTTTATTGTAGATGTGATAAACCACAATTTGGATTATAGATACAAGATTTTTATTCTTTTGTCTGATGATGATAACACCCGCTGTTACTGAAACGTCACACACTATTAATTTATTTGGATTAGGTCTTATTTTCTTGGAGAAATAAATCACATAATTACCACCCCTTTTACAATAATGATTAGGTACAATTTGGATTATAGATTAGAAGTACAAGGTAAAATGACCAAATCCAAATGAATAAATAGTGTGTGACATTTCAGTAAAATCACTGTTATAGAAATGTCCCACACTATTTATTTATTTGGTCTTATTACCTTGTGTTTTACCTTTCAATTATAAGGTCTGGTTTTTAGAACAATTTCTTCCAATTAACAGCAGTTTTAACCATTTATATAGCTGTCTGATGTGCTAATGTCTGTTGGTAACTAGTGCTGGTAGCATGAAGAAGATCACAATTAACACAATTAAAAAAAAAAAAAAAGACTGTGTGTTTTCCAAAAAAAAAGTCAAAACTTGGTCATGTAAAGCTAGCAACAATGTTTACTAACCTTACTACCATCAACTAGAGTTAGAATGAAATGCTGGGAAATCAGGCTACATTATTATACAAAAGGATATATTCATTAGTACAAAAAGGGTTAATTAAAAATATATTTTTTAGTGCAGATTTGGCATTTATTTTAAAAACATTAGTTAAAAAATATATATTTTTTACTTTGAAAATCTCAGTAATATTTTTTTGAGATCAAGGTAATAAGACCAAATTCAAATAAATAAATAGTGTGTGACGTTTCAGTAACAGCGTTGTTATCATCATCAGACAAAAGTCACACACTATTTATTTATTTGGAATTGGTGTTATTACCTTGTTTTTATAATCTATAATCTAAATTGTGCTTTATCATTTTTTTTTTGGGATGTTACTTTCTATTTAATATATAAACACCTTTTTAAACTCTTTTGAAAAACATAAATATAGCTACAATAAGACCTAATTCCAATTTGTTGGATTAGGTCTTATTTTCTTGTAGCTATAATCTATAAAGGGCCACACAACATTCGATCACGAATAAAATGATATTACTACTATAATCTATAATCCAGATTATGCTTTATTATATAACTATAATTAAAGCTATTTTTACAGCCTTTATAACTGCAATAAATAAAATTGATTTTTTTTCACTTTCCCAGTCAGCCCCAACTATACCTTCAAATAGGATTCCTGCCTACCTGTGGGTCCACAAAATGGGGATTGACAACAGCAACTGTGGATTTAGACACCAAGATATGTGTATACTCCACTTCACCATTTCACAATACAATGTACTTCTTTTGTAAAAAGAAAGGAAAAAAAAATCTTCCCAATCTTTAATTATAGGATGTTAGGGAAAAACATTTCCTTCTTTTCCTTTTTGAAGGGTATGGCCTTGCTCAAGAAAAGAAGAAGGCCTTGGAGAGAAATTCATTTGAATCAAAGAAAGAAAATGTAGTTTTGAACATTTTTGTTCACTTTTATCATATAATAGCCGTTGTATCAAACATGATACAGCAATATTGTCATCATCATTTTTTGACTAAAAAACAACTATTTTTACCAAGAACTTGTCAATTTCAATTTTTCTTGGTTAAAAATGCGACAAAAATCTCTTCCAGATTTTTCTCTATGTCCTGTTAAAACACGTTTTACATGTACATTAGGTCAGCTGATATTACCTCCCATCTTCCCCACTAGAGGCTCTGCTTGTGAGCAAAAGAGCAAATTTTCAAATAATTCGAAGAATATTCGGGATAGAGACCTGAAATTTTCACTATAAGTTTTTCCAGATTTTATTATATATACTGTTAAAATTTCAGTCAGATTAGTTACGTATTGTGGACATAAACACAAGGTAATAAGACCAAATCCAAATAAATAAATATTGTGCGACGTTTCGGTAACAGCGTTGTTACCATCTTCAGACAAAAGTACTGAATGAGAAATTTTACCACAGCATGTTTTCAAATAGTTCCTGTTATCAAGTGTGTGACTATACTTTTGTCTGAAGATGGCAACAATGCTGTTACTGAAACGTCACACAATATTTATTTATTTGGATTTGTTCTTATTACCTTGTGTTTATAATCTATAATCCAAATTGCGCCTTATCAGTATTGTGGGCATGTATAGCCGACAAACATACAAACAAACATACATACACTGACTTTTATATATATAGGGATTCTGAAAGATCATCTGTGAATCATTATTCATCTTTAAATATTTAAAGTCACAAGGTAATGAAATCAAATCTAAATAAATAAATAGTATGTGATGCTCCGGTCTTATTACCTTGGGTTTCTAATTTAAAATTCAAATTGTGCTTTATCAAATATTTAAAGTGTAAATTTATTATAATGAATATTTTTAAACCTTTCCTTTTGACAAACAAAATACAGACAAACCTATTTGATTCAAACATTTGAAGGGAGTGTTTAAATTCTGATATCACATATTGAATTATAGTCAGTTAAAAGGGTGTTAGAAGTGGAATTTGAACCCATGCCCACATCAGTGGACCAGAACATTCAATTCCCACTACAGGACAAGATTTACTCTTTAGTTTGGCGCCCCTTAGACCACTCAGTCATCCTGACACTATAATGTATAGTCAGTTAAATTAACAATTTTCTGGTTTGACATTTTTTAAGGACAAGACCAACAATCTTGCACATTCATCCTTTTTATTTAAAAGTCATTACTTATTGGTGTTTATATTTGTAATAAAAATAGATGAATAAGAGTTTTAAAATAGTAAATGAGTCATCTTGTTCTGAGTTTGTGAAACTTGACATAACTTGGGCCAGGATGAAGCTTATCTAGTCATGTTGAGCAATGACAAATTATTTTTTTTCCTTCCTTTTATATAGGCTTGGTCTCTTTGGTTTTCATAGTGTCAGGAATGTGTAGAGAACTATTCAGATGCACTAAAAGTGATGTTGATGAACTTTTTTTTCTTAAATCAGAAAAAAAGTGCCCAATGCAGGAATCGAACCCAGGTCATAGCGGTCGAAAACCAACGTTTTAGACCATCCTTCCACCGACCCCCTGGTGAACTTGTTCTTCATGGGACCATAGGACCACAAGTTCCAAGATGATTGATGAAGAGGATTTTGGAGAGTTGGCTAAGATATCTTCTTTTATAATAGAAACGTCTAATATTCCCATACAAAAGGTTTATAGAAAGAAGAGTGAATTGAGAGGTTCTAATTCTAGCATGGTCTATTCTGGGTGAGATTTCAACTCAAAAAGGCTGATCATAGGCATTCCCTTATATAAATTTGTAGGATGTTTGAAACAGGCTCTGGTAAGATGCAAAACATGGCGCAGGAACAACCTGGTGCAACAAGTTCAGTTTCACTAAAGGATTCTTCTTCTAAAGCTTTCTCAGAGTGACTTCAATATCAGAAGATTCCAAATGGTATCGAAACAAATCACAAACCAGGTTTAAAAATCAAGAATTAAAATCTTTTTTTTTACAACTCTGAAAAGAAGTATTAGGTTTCTTTATAATTTAATAGAATAAATTCAAAAGATTTCCATCATGAGTGGGTAAATGGGGTAATGCTGCACATGACTGGTACAGAGCAGGAGGGACAAGCACCGGTTCTGTCCTCCCAAGAGAACAACAGTCTTTGATTTCCAGACTTAAGTCTGGTCATCTACGGACAGTGACTTTCCAGAATGGTTGCAAGGTTTTCTAACTATGTACTAAGTGAAATTATCAACCTGCAACCCCAAGACATATTATTGACTGTATTGACTCATCCATTGATGAGCTCTCTACTCTTCCCCCGGCAGACACCATCAAAAGTCTCAATCTCTACAAGCTTGAT
>CP092864.1:40134004-40257823 GCA_030710605.1 Cordylochernes scorpioides
ATCTGTTATTTGAGAGAATTGAAGCTCCATTTAGATTTTTTTCTATTGCTAGCTGTAAATAAATTGGACAAGACTTTTATGAGGCAGAGAATGAAATTATGTAATTATAAAAGAACTAATACATTTTAAAAGGTTGGACTGTTAGATCGAACCTAGCAACAAGGAAACTAAATATATGAGAACTAGCGGACGTACCCGGCTTCGCCCGAGGTTTTACACGAGTAAAGGTTTGTCTAACGAACATTTGGTAAAACAATTCTCTATAAACTTATAAAAAAATATATATATTTTGATAATTTGAAACTCGTAAATTTGAATCTCTCGATAAAGTGAACATTTTTTCCCCGGTCCCTGTGTGCCGTGGCATCCTGAATTTTGTCTTTCATAATTTTCTACATTACAAAATCATCGTTTTATCTAGTGAACATATTTTCCCGGTCCCTTGAAAAATACTCGATAAGTTGAATAAAGTCATGGTCGTGAATCTCTCGATAAAGTGATTATTTTTTCCCGGTCCCTGTGTGCCGTGTCATCCTGAATTTTGTCTTTCCTAAATTTCTACATTACAAAATCATCGTTTTATCTAGTGAACATATTTTCCCGGTCCCTTGAAAAATACTCGATAAGTTGAATAAAATCATGGTCGTTTATGGAAGATGGACGTAGTTCCCGGAGGTCACCCGCCCCCCGCGCGCCAGGACCTCTTGATCACTCTGATTGTGATTGGCCGGCGGCCGGACGGGGGGGGGGGGGGGGTGGGGCGGAGGAGGGGGCTCTTGATCCCTCTGATTGGTCGGTGGGAACTTGGAATGTCCAACCAACTGGCCGGCGGCCGGACGGTGGGGGGGGGGAGGGGCAGATCTCCGTTGCAAGATGGCGTTGCTTGCGAGTTAAAGCTACAAATCTGCAAATAACTCTAAGGATATTAAAGATATTCAAGAAATTATTTTTCGTAAACCTTTCCGGAGATACACCTAATAATATCCCAAAATTACACGGCGATTGGATGTATGGTTTTTGAATCCATAGAGGACACACACACACAGACATTCAATTTTATATATATAGATAAATTAATCTTTCTCGGAGAGTTGAATGAACAGTTAATAAGCTGAAACCACATTTCAGAATTAATCGAAATATGAGAAAAATTAAGGTAAATGTGAAATTTCAAAATTTTGCTCAATTAAATTATTAGCGCCGATTCATTGGTATAAAAGTGGAAGACACAATACAAGATAATATGTTAACTGAATGAACTCAAAATATTTACAATTTAAAATTTGAATAGAGAGTACAGTAAGAGAAAAACAATCTAAAGGAGAAAAGCCTAGCGAGGAGTCGCACTGATCAAACACAGAAACATATTAATGTTTTATTCCCCTAGGTCTTTGTAACTATTAACTTTTCCTGTGTATATAAAAGGTTTATTATATATATGATATATGGCATGATAATATGATATATTTGGTGAATATATTTTAGAAGGATGTATTCAGTATTTTGAGTATTTGTTTCGCGAAAGGACGAATTTCAAAAAAATGTTAATGATAATAAAAATAATTATTATGGTATTAACAATAGTATATAATTAGCATAAACACATAGCTTGGAAGAAATTAAAAAAAAAAAAACATCAGGGTCTGCTGGAATGGATGGTTGCCCAATTATTTGCTTATATAATTGTTGTTCTTACTGAGTGTGTCCTGAATTTACCCGCGAGTACCTTTTTACCTTAGAATATATGTATGAAATTTTAAAAAATGCATTAAAAATTAAATAATATTTATTATAATTATTATTATAATCCAGTTTCGCCCAGGTTTTCCCTAAATGAATGCTTTCCTAAATAAGAATGCTTTAGCAATTATTATTAATTATCATATATCCTATTTTATCACTCTAAATTGTAAAAATAATAATTTGAAACACAAATTAATCAAGGTAATAATGGTACATTAATTAGAATCATTATGAGACTTTATTATAGTGATAAATAATTATAATAAATAATTATAGTTGTAAGATCCGTTCTTTTATTTTAAACCTAACGTAATAGAATTTTAGCTCACAACGGTTTTTTTTTATTTAAACCTAACGTAATAAAAAATTTTTGCTCACAACGTTTTTTTTTTTTTTTTAAACCTAACGTAATGAAAATAAGATATGTGATGGTACTAATTTTTTCTTGATCTCAGGGTTTTTGTGGGCCTACTTCCTGCAAATTACTTTGCAGTTTTCGGGAGACTCTGCCCCACGTTAAGTGGCGCCAAATGTAAGATCCGTTCTTAGCGTCCCATTTGGGGACATCCCTATGCCAATCCTGACTAACTCAGTGGACCAAGTTTTTTTTTTTTTGAACGGGACGCGGACGAAATGGCCGACCGGTGGGAACTATCCAGTAGAAACGGTATGTTAACATCTTTTTTTTTTTGTTAATTTTGAGCTTACTTTAATATGTCAGAAAGACATATTTTAACTTACTTCGATAGGTATGAAATTTTCATATTTTTTGCCCTTTGTATGAGGCCTTAGAGTTTAAAAGGAAATTAGATTTTATGTTCATTAAGTACGGCCTGCAAACGAAAGTTTGTAAGAAATTTACCAAGGTAGAACAAAGCGTCATGTTCATTATGTATTATTTGGTAGGTTTGCCAATTATGGCATGTTTTTTTTTATGTTGAGAAAGGCATATTTATGTTCCTAATAAGTATAAAATATCATTCTTGCTTGAAATCCTTAAACAATAAATTTTATCCATGTAGAATTACCCATGATTGAGATTTGTACACTGAGATAACAATAAAACCTTTGAGTTATTATTATTTTAAATGTGTGTGTGATACCTTTACCCTGAAACAAATTACATATTAAGTATTAAACATGGATCTTTTGTGTTCGCTATATCCTATTACGTGTGTATCTGAGTTTTAACCCAAGTTGATGTACAAGTTGATGTAAGCATTTGGCGTGTGTTACATTTTCTGCACATATATGCTAAAAAAAACTTGGTCCACTGAGTTAGTCAGGATTGGCATAGGGATGTCCACAAATGGGACGCTAAGAACGGATCTTACATAGTGATAAATAAATAATAATTAAATTCGTCTTATTGTTTTATTCAAACATTAACTAGGGGAGAAACTGGGTCATTTAGTGTCAATATATAATAATAATTATTAATCCAAAATATGCAAAATGACTTATTTGTTTAATTTTAGGTTTTTAATAGCTTTTGTGTGTTTCAGCTACCTGAATCAAAAATATTCCAATGGTTTATTCAGTAGTTTTGGTGGAAAAGAGTAACAGACATCAATTTATCTTGACAAGAATATATTCAGTAAGGAGTATATGTTTTCTCGAAAACATTGTTATAATGAATGTTCGTTAGACAAACTTTCATAAAGGTAAAAGTCGATCGAATTCGGGTACATTCGCTCTAGTAGTCTATTAGTAATATTTAATTTAAGTATAAAATTTTATATTTCAAATTGAAATCAATAAAATAAATATATATTTATTTTTGACCTTTGACTAGTTTGTTTTCAAAAATATTTATTTGCTTTTTTATATATATATGTTTTCCCCATATAATCTTATATTTATTTCATTTTTTAGTTCATTAAAATTATATATTTTAAAATAAAAATTATTACTAGAAAAAATCCGGCATAAGTTTTTAAAATATATTTTATTTATATAAAATCGAAAATATAAGGTAATTATCCTTCAAAAAATAGTATATTCTTTTTTTCAAGGTTACTTGTTAAATACTTTCTCGAATAGTAAAATATTATTTTTGATGAGTTTAATACGAAGTATTTTGTAATCCATACAATTGATAACTTTTAAAAGGTTAAAATGAATTTTCGTTTTGGTTTAAATCGAGGCCATTTAATTTTTTTTATAAAAATTCAACTTTTAACAAAACAATTTTTAAAATAGAAGACCTTGCAACATTTTAAATATAAATATGCATCATATTAATTAATATATTTTAGTTTCTTTTTTAATTTTTTAGGGATTTGTCAAAAAATAACTAAGCGTATTAGACAAACATACATATTAGAATATTATTCAATAAAACTACTGTATGTTTCAATTCATCTTACGTTTCTAATTCTAAAGAATATAATGGATTTAACAACATTTTTAATTTCAAAATGGAGAAATGGTAAAATCCAAAAGTAATGAAATTAGGTTACATTTTGGAGGAAACTGTTAATAGAGATGACTATCTATCAATCATACTGGAACAAATATTGGAATCTAAAAAAAAAAAAAAAGAGTACGAATAAGTATTTAGTTCTCACATTGTGTTAAATATTTAGATACTTTGGAGAGGTTTCTGAATTAGCTGCCTGGATTACTAAACCAAAATCTAAACCTAACCCAAACTAACCAGTACTAATCTGTCCTTACCTAACCTTGTCATGACCTGTAACCATATTAAGTTAGATTATAGTTTTAGTCTCTTCTTTTTTCTTATCTCCACTCAATCATATTAGGATATCAGGCTTGTACAGCTTGAGACTTGACAACCATCATGACTGGGGGAAGTAGAATGTGTCTGCCTTTGTCATTAAGACTGGGAGCACTACTCAGTGGCAGGCCGACTTAGCTCCAAAAGAAATGGCCACCTCTGACATGAAGAACAGACGCCATGTGCAGTCACTCCTAACATTGAGTGAAAACGCTGCTCGGTACAGGCCATCATAATCAGTAATCATCAGTGGGAAAGTTTTAGTAAACCAGGGAACTAGTTCTGAGACCTTCTAATACTTTGCCATCTTTAAACCTTAATTCCCTCCCTGACCAGATGAATCAAGTTCATTCATCATTGGTCAGAGGGGATCTAAAGGTACAGTAGAACCTCCATGGGAGGACACCTCTCTATAAAGGAGAGTTTTCCTTGCCAAAATTACCAGTTTTACTAACTAGTAACTCTCCAGTAAGAAGACACCTCTCCCTGGTGGTGGTGTCTTGTCCAATACATGGAAAGGGAGATGTCATTGCCCAGTTAGTCAGCCACATTTCAGAGTTCCCTGTAGGCCTTCATGGTTACTGTAGCGGCTCAGGGCTCATGACACTGTACTTCACCTTACAGGGCAGTCCCTTACTAGACACCTCTCCCTAAAGGACACTTTGGCTGTGCAATTAGGTGTCCTTTACAGTGAAGTTCTACTGTATTTTCAACCTTACATCTTAATTAATTTGATTTTTTTCAATATTTTTTGTCAAGTACAAATGGCCCTTTAACCAGATGTTAGTTGGAAGTGTCTTTGTTAAAACATGGTGCTACAAACACCTTAACATGAGATTCCACTACATGAGAGGGAGTAGATTCTCCTGATCATTTCTATTTCTATACTATGCCTGAAAGTATTTAATATGATGCAGTACTCTGTGAGAAGCCTCCTCTCTATAAAGGATAACTTTCATCAACCAAATTACAATTTTTACCAATTATCAACTCTCTGGTAAGAGGATACCTCTCCCTAAAGAACACTTTTGCTTCGCAACTAGGCATCTTTTACAGAGAGGTTCTACTGTACGTGCCCAATGTTTTGCCTCACCTAGATTTTATCATCTACTTACATGCTTCCTGCCTCTCTCCATTTTTATGTACTTGACTAATTTTGAATACTTCTACTAAAAAGATCCTAATCTTTTTATAAACACAAGGTAATATAAGACCAAAACCATATAAATAAATAGTGTGTGATATTTTGGTAACAGCAATGTTACCACCTTCAGACAAATTTACTGAAATTACACTATTTATTTATTTGTATTTGGTCTTATTACCTTGTGTTTATGATATGGCACAATTTGGATTATAGATTATAAACCCAAGGTAATAAGACCAAATCCAAAAAATAAATAGTGTGTGACATTTTGGTAACAGCGTTGTTACCATCTTCAGACAAAAGTGCTGAATGAGAAAAATTATACCACAGCATATTTTAAATAGTTACTGTTATCAAGTGTGTAAATAAGATAGCAGATAAGAACTTCAGTACTTTTGTCTGAAGATGGTAACAACGCTGTTACTCAAACATTACACAAAATTTATTTATTTGGTTTTGGTCTTATTATCTTGTGCTTATAATCTACTAGCTGATTGACCTGGACAACGCCCGGGTTTTACACGATTAAATGTTTTTATTCAAACACTATTCGTTACAATTAGAAATTGGAGTCTTGATTTCACTCTTATGAAACATCCCGCTCCAAACTTTGTGTCTGAGAAGCGATATTTTTATAGAGAGATGATCTGGCTTTGTGTCTTCTTCTCGAATGAATGTTTTTCTGTTAGAATTTTGTTCCTGCATACTAAAAGTGAACTGGCTTCACCCCTGGTCTTTGCTTTTTGGAATTTTTCCCGATATAATTTTGTATCTGATAATCAAACATGATACAGCAATATTGTCATCATCATTTTCTGACTAAAATGACTAAAAAAACAACTATTTTTGCCCAGAACCTGTCAATTTTATTTTTTATTGGCTAAAAATCTGATGAATATATTTTCCAGATTTTTCTCTATGTCCTGTCAAAACACGTTTTACATGTACATTAGGTCAGCTGATATTACCTCCCATCTTTACTGCTAGAGGCGCTGCTTGCGAGCGAAAGGACAAATTTGCAACGCAATTTGCAAATAAATCGAAGAATATTCGGGATAGAGACCTGAAATTTTCACTATAGGTTTTTCCAGATTCTACTCTATATACTGTAAAAATTTCAGTCAGATCAGTTACGTATTGTGGACGTGTATAGCCGACATAGGAACAAACACACATACATACATACATACATACATAACTGACTTTTATATACAGTAAAACCCCGCTAATACGAACCCTGGATATAACGAACCTTCCCTTATAACGAACCCACGCCGATTCCCAATTCCATTCCATTGAAAATACCATCGTTATAACGAACTTTGCGATTTTTGAATAACGAACTACCCCTATAACGAACCTATTTCGGGTCCCAAAATGATAAAATCTATTAAAAATACTATGCTTATAACGAACATAGAATTGTAATTAAAAAAAAAAAATTAAAAAACAAAATTTTAAGCATGTTTCAACTCGCGGATCGCGATTTCAAAACAATAAATTTAGCGGCATTGTTTGTTTGATTTTTGCACTTTATTTTTTCTGTATGTTGTATAAATTTTTACACATTATACTTTTTATTAAATAGAATATCTTTGCATCCATTAAATTTGAAATATAAAAAATGCAAATGGCTTCCAAAATGAAGAAAACAAAGGCATTTTAAAAACAAAAGCGTTATTTATTAAATAAAAAAAAGGCCATTTTCAGAACTTTTCAAAGTGAAACAACATAGGCAAAATGTTAAGAACATATTAAAATAAGAGAATATAACTTTTCTATTATAAAAGATAAAATATAAAGTTATTAAAAATTGTTACAAAGAGGAATCAACCTCAACTTTTGCCGCGATCGCGATCGTACGTTTTAAGGCAAAAAAAAAAAAAGTCCAAATAAACGGTCCCGTGATTAAATAAAAATTATTTTTATGGCATTAACTATGGTGATTTTAAAGTCAGCAATGTTTTGCATGACAGGTTTAAAAAAAAACGAAATCTAGATCTAGAAGAATATGGGGAAACATGAAATGGAAGAAAAACACTAACTTTATTTGAATGGTGCAATGCTTGGAAGAATGCTTTGAAACAACAAAGTATTAGAGCCATTTTTTCAAGTAAAAATTGTATTATATAATGTGATAATGATGTTTTAAAATCATTTCATATCTTTGAATATATATTTAATAAAACTTTGCCTAGGATTTGTCTTGATTTTTAAATTAGACATAGAGGTACATGTATGTTAATGATAAGAAGAACCTATCATCTAATGATTTCTATTATTATTTAGTATTAATATAAGGAATTTGTCAATTAAGGGAATTAAAATAAAGTGACCACTATTAAGAGGCAGCCTCTTCTTGTGTGTATGGCTGTTTTTTTAATTATATGTCCTAAAATTTTGAAAAGTAAAAAAAAATAGCCAAACCGTGGCTATAGTGAACCAAAAGCTCTGTCCCATTGGGGTTCACTATAGAGGGGTTTTACTGTATATAGGGATAATCCAAATTGTGTGTGCATTATCATGCTAATCTGTTTTTCTTTGCTATTCTTATTTTTTTGCTTCTTCCATCCCCATTTATAAAGTTTCCAAAATAAGGAGTACACTCATTCAACATGCCTTTAATGCTTATTTTGCAATCTTTAGGTGCAGGGAGTCATTGATTGTTATGACTTTTTTTTTTTGTCTTGAAATTGAAGCTTGTTCCATAAATGTGTCCCTCCCAAACTCTTTAATTCTGTTTAAAACATCTGTTTCAGATCCTTTCTCTTTCTTTTTTTATTATAAATTTAAATGCACAATTTGGATTATAGATTATAAACACAATATAATAAGACCAAATCCAAATAAATAATTGTTACCATCTTCATCATTCAGTACTTTTGTCTGTACCGAAACGTCACACACTATTTATTTAGATTTGGTCATATTACCTTGTGTTTATTATAAATGCAATGTCACCTGCATATCTAATATTCTTAAAAGGTCTTTTCTCTTCACAGAAAAATGTTTTTCCTTAGAGGTCTTCTTAGAAGAATTTTTTTTCAATATAAATATTAAAGAAGATGGCGGCCTTATTCATTCTTGTAGGACTATTTGGATTATAAACACAAGGTAATAAGACCAAATCCAAATAAATAGTGTGTGACAGTTTTAGAACAGCGTTGTTACCATCTTCAGACAAAAGTGCTGAAGTTCTTATCTGCTATCTTATTTACACACTTGATAACAGTAACTATTTAAAAGAGGCCGTGGTATAATTTCTAATTCAACACTTTTGTCTGAAGATGGTAACAATGCTGTTACTGAAATGTCACACACTATTTATTTATTTGGATTTGTGGTCTTATTACCTTATTCTTGTAAGACTGTTCACATGAATCCATATCAAAGTTCATCATCTCTGACTTGAAACATAACTGTTTGGTCCAGGTTTTATTATATTCTATAAGCACAAGGTAATAAGACCAAATCCAAATAAATAAATAGTGTGTGATGTTTCGGTAACAGCGTTGTTACCATCTTCAGACAAAAGTACTGAAACATTCAGTAAATTCATTCAGTGCTTTTGTCTGAAGACGGTAACAATGTTGTTACCGAAACATCACACACTATTTATTTATTTGTATTTGGTCTTATTACCTTGTGTTTATAATCCAAATTGTGCCTTATCATTATATTCTATATAAGGTCAGTTCTGCTTTGACTCTTTTGACCCTCAAAATCAAATGGACAGATGACAAACAGGCAACAATAATCTGATGCATTAACCATTGACATTATAGACACTTCAATAGATTTAATAGTTTTTTCTTTTTTTATATTCAGTAGAACCTCCATGAGAGGACACTCTCGCTAGTGAACACCTTCTACAAAGGACAGTTTTTTTCATTACCAAAATTATCATTTTTACTATTTAGCTACTCTCTAGTAAGAGGACACCTCTCCCTTCCTCTGTATTTAGGTGTCCTTTACAGAGAGATTCTACTGTATATATTTCCTTTTCTCTATATATACTGCCCCCTTCCTACTTTATTCAAATAATTTTTTTTTTGCTTATCCCTAGTACACGTGGTACAGGCCATGATAATCATGGTGGGTAGTTAGCGACTGCTTTTACTGTAAGCGCACCACATGTCTACACATGTGAAAAGCAGTTCGACTTTGCACTTACAAATGTGCCATAGCCCCGTTTGGTTACTTGCACTCGCTTGCAAAAATCGGGGGCCATTGGAGCATTTTTTTTTTAAACAGAAAAAAGTGTTCAATGCAAGAATTGAACCCGGGTCCTAGTGGTCGAAAACCAAACGGTTTAACCAGCCTTCCACCGACCCCCAATTCAAATAATAAAAGGTAATAAGACCACAAATCCAAATAAATAGTGTGTGACATTTCAATAACAACTCAGCTAACGAAACTTCACACACTTTTTGTTTATTTAGATTTGGTCTTATTACCTTTTATTTCTAATCTATAATCCAAAAAATCCTAATATGATTGAGTGGAGATAAGAAAAATTTTTGCTATTTGATAGACCGGAAATCTGGATATGAAAATATGGTCTAAGCAAGTGTCGAATTAAAGAGGTTATCCTATCAATTAGTCACAATTTGGATTATAAACACAAGGTAATAAGACCAAATCCAAATAAATAAATAGTGTAAGATGTTTCAGTAACAGCATTGTTACCATCTTCAGACAAAAGTACTGAATGAAAAAATATATCACAGCATGTTTAAAATAGTTACTGTTATCAAGTGTGTAAACAAGGTAGCAGATAAGAAGAAGATAGTTTTCTGATAATAATATATTAGGGTTCTTAAATAGAAAACTATATTCTTATATGTTATCTTGTTTACACACTTGATAACAGTAACGATTTAAAACATGCTGTGGTATATTTTTACAAAATTAAAATTTATTGTTTCCCAGCACTTGCTGAATTATTCCCATGTTATCTAAACAACACCTGTCTTTCTTTTATCTTCCCTGGCCTGGGGAATCTAACCTTTTTTGAACAACCTTGGTGGAGTGCAGCACCTTGGTACTTTGCTATAGTGCATTGCGGCTTGTCTGTTTGCTACATTCATTTTTGGGTTTGAAAATCATAAACTTTGGTTGGTAACCCGTAAAACCATATTCTCTCTATTTTTTCATTCAGTACTTTGGTCTGAAGATGGTAACAACTCTGTTACCAAAATGTCAAACACTATTTGTTTATTTAGATTTGGTCTTATTACCTTGTGTTTATAATGAGATAACTTTAGGTGTCTAATCTATAATCCAAATTGTATCTTCTTAATAAAAATGTTTTTCAATCTTCACTGAACAACAACAAAAGGATCCAAGTAATCTCAACTGTAATAAAGGTAAAACTGCACCAAACAGGATTGAATGTTACTAAGAAGAGATAAAGACTAACCGTGATGAGTTTCTTCATTGAGAAGGTAAAAGCTTGGAGAGATTTTGGACATTGACATCCTTCAAGACTAAATAGGATAGATTGTGCAATACATTGGATGCTGGTAATCAACATCAATTATTTTTTATTATAACTCTGCCTGTCCCAAGCCCATATTAAAAAGGAGGAGGGGAAGCAGTAACAAGCTCACTAAAAAACCTGGGCTCACCTGGTCTTGCTGATAGTACCCTGTAAGAGCTCCTAATCCAGGGATACAGGATAAGCAGTATTTGTACTCCCAGTTAGGAGTCACTGCACATGGCATCTGTTCCTCATGTCAGAAGCGGCCATTTCTTTTGGAGCTAAGTCAGCCTGCTACTGAGTCGTGCTCCCAGTCTTAATGACAAAGGCAGATGCATTCTACTTCACCCAGTCATGATGGTTGTCAAACAGACACCATCAAGGGTCACAACTTGATACCCTAATATGATTGAGTGGATATAAGAAAGAAGAAGAAGAACATCAATTATCATCAGCACCCTCTCTAGTTACAGACGGTCAGAGTTCAACTGTAGGTTCATTTAAGAATGTCTGCTTATCTTGTTTCTTATCTTCTCACCAGCCATAGATAAATGCTTTATTAAAATGGACTCCGAGGTAAGAAAATGTAAGGTAGCGTGCAGTGTAACTTTATTTAGATTCTATCATGTTGATGTAAATATAGATTTATATACAGTTTAACCTCTTTAATTCAACACCCCAAGTACTCAGGGTTTTCAGTTTAATTAAAATAAGTGTTGTGAATAAATTAAAGCCATCAATATAAGTGTTGAATTAAATTCGTTTTTTTTTATGATTCCATCATAACTTCACTGCTAGTGGACATTTCTCTCTCTCTCTCTGTGATTTGATTCCATTGAGACTTTTTTTAAATCAATTTTTTTCAGAGAATGTTTCATGATTAACTTTTAGTGATGGATAAAGTTGCATTAATTAAGCTAGTTGGGATTTAAAAAAAAGAATAATAGTAAGTGAGGAATTAAGGAGTTATACTGATTTGTTTTGGAGTAAGTTTCAAATTCTCTGAGGAATCCTTAATGGTTGTACATAATACAAGAAAATGAGACCTAATCCCAATAATTTATTAGTGTGTGACGTTTCGGCAACAACATTGTCACCATCATCAGACAAAAGAATAAAAATGAATTTTGTCTTTTATTTATTTATTTTTTTGTCTGATGATGGTGACAATGTTGTTGCCGAAATGTCACACACTAATAAATTATTTAGATTAGGTCTTATTTTATTGTATTATAATCTATAAACCAAATTGTGCTTTATCATGGTTGTATATAGTAAGTATTAATATGATGCACTAGCGCGCCATCTGTTATCAAAATTCGAAACTATTTTAAAGCCGTAAGATTCTTTTTGAAATTAAACAATTTCTACTGCCCTTACTACTGATGAGCCAGGCCCTCCCATTAATTTTTCCATTGCAGTAAGGACAGTAGAAATTGTTTAATTTCAAAAAGAATCTTACAGCTTTAAAATAGTTTCGAATTTTGATAGTAAGTATTAAACCTAAGTAGTTGATGATGAGATGTAAGAAGACTTTCTGTTAGGCTTATGTATCATTTGTAAATGCCAGTGTTCTTATTCTTTGATTTATTTTGTATCTTTTTCTTTTCCTCATATTTATCCAGACCAATCTGTTTATGAGATTGTCTTAATTAAGTTTGGAAGGCTGGTTAAACCGTTTGGTTTTCGACCACTACGACCCGGGTTCGATTCCCGCATTGGACACTTTTTTCTGTTTAAAAAAAAAAATGCTCCAATGGCCCCTGATTCTTGCAAAAGTCCAACCCCACCAGCGAGTGCAAGTAACCAAACGGGGCTCTGGCACAAAGTCGAACTGCTTTGACATGTGTAGACATGTGGTGCACTTACAGTAAAAGCAGTCGCTATAACTACCCACCATGATTATCATGGCCTGTACCACGTGTACTAGGGATAAGCAAAAAAAAAAAAAAGTTTTCCCTTTTCCCATGTATAAAATTGATTATTACCATTAAATGTGATTAGCTTTTACTCTTTTTTTATTTGCAGACTCTGCGGTAAATTCATGTATAAGAAAGTTATTTTCCTTGGATTTACTTGGATCCACCTATTTATAAGCTTGATTGTCTTAATTAAGTTTTCCTCTATACAAATTTCTTTACTGCCATTAAATGTGATTATCTTTTTCTTTTTTATTCTTTTCATTTGTAGACTCCGTGGTAAATCCCTATATAATACTATATGTCTTATTAAAGGCTTTTGTGTGTGTGCGATCCATTCTGTTGAGATTGAAGAATGATCTTTAAGATGATGATGCTCCATTTATGTGTATATAACCATCCAGTTTGTTTCTTTCATCATCTTTCTAAATGTTCCACCCACCTATCTCTGTTGTTGTTGTGTCCATTGAAGAGCCTCAGATGTCTTTATGCATCTCTATCACAGCAGTCGTAATATCCTCATCTTGGGTGTGTAAAAGCTGCAGCTTTTACACACCCCAGATAGTGGACATTGTCTTCTTCTTCTTCTTCTTTCTTATCTCTACTCAATCATATTAGGGTGTCAGGCTTGTAAAGCTTGAGATTTGACAACCATCATGATTGGGTGAAGTAGAATGCGTCTGCCTTTGTCATTAAGACTGGGAGCACTACTCAGTGGCAGGCCGACTTAGCTCCAAAAGAAATGGCCACCTCTGACATGAGGAACAGACGCCATGTGCAGCCGCTCCTAACATGGAGTACAAACGCTGCTCATCCTATATCCCTGGATTAGGAGCCCTTACAGGGTACTATCAGCCGGGCCAGCTGAGCCCAGATTTTTTAGTGAGCTTGTTACTGCTCCCCCTCCTCCTTTTTCATCCGGGCTTGGGGCCGGCAAAGGCGGAGTTGTGGACATTGTGACTGCTGTGATAGAGATGCATGGAGACATCTGAGGCTCTTCATTGTACACAACAACCTATCTCTGTCTTCAGATGACTTTCATTCTTTCTTCCATATTCTCTCCCTGGTTTCTCCTCCTTAGAAGGAGTTCTTATGACTTGACCTCACCCGGATGGTTTTCCAGACTCCCCCACCCATGTTGATATGGACCGTATTACTGACTTCAAGAGTTCGGTAAGTTGTGGCTGCACTCTCTAGATGAAACCTCCTCTTTCTCTCCAGACATCTTCCACTATTGGTCTATGGAGGAATTTGTGATGCAGCTATGCAGAAAAATGAATGAAAGTTTGTAAAATGGTTCTTTTTAAAATGTGAATTCATAGCACAAACTAATTATTCATCGACATTTTTTTGTCAATTTTTAAGTGTGACTGCTCTCCAATGAAACCTCCTCTTACTCTCTTTCCAGAAATTGAATCTTCCACTGTTGGACTATGGAAGAATTTGTCATCCAGCTGTGCAGGAAAATTAATTAAAGTTTTTAAAATGACTATTTGAAAAATGTGCATTCATATCACAAGCTAATTATTTGTCGACATTTCTAATGTGACTGCTCTCCAAATTCCTGAACCTTTAAGTAAAAAGTAAAAAAATGTAACAGCCCTAACATTGTCAGCATGCAAATTTACCATTTCGACGAAAGGTACAGTTGATAAAGATGGACACAGTTGGTAAGACCAAACAAGTGGCTACAGTAACAGCCTTTTTACCATTCTCAGATCTCATCTATGCTCGCAACTAAATACTCCACGTCTGGTGAGAGTAGCATTGATATTTGGAAAAGTCGAATCCTCTGCAATATATATAAAATAATAATAATAAAAAAGCACATGTGCTTTTGATTAGGATATGCCTTCATTATTTTAAATAAAATAATAAATAAAATAGAGATTCCGAGGAAAAGTTTCTTGCTTTGTTATATATTTTATTCTCAAGCTTCCAGATTTTACAAGCAATACTACAGGAGTATATGATAAAATGGATCTTAAGAATTAATCATATTCTCCTGAAAGCTTGAGAAGAAAATATAAAGCAAGAAACTCGTCCTTGGTATCTCTATTTTATTTATTATTTTATATACAGTAGAACCTCCCTGTAAAGGACAACACCTAATTGCAGAGCCAACGTCTCCTTTAGGGAGAGGTGTCCTCTTACCAGAGAGTTGCTAAATTATTATTATTATTTTTTTTTTTTTTTGCTTATCCCTAGTACACGTGGTACAGGCCATGATAATCATGGTGGGTAGTTAGAACTGCTTTTTACTGTAAGCGCACCACATGTCTACACATGTGAAAAGCAGTTCGACTTTGCACTTACAAATGCCAGAGCCCCGTTTGGTTACTTGCACTCGCTGGTGGGGTTGGACTTTTGCAAGAATCGGGGGCCATTGGAGCATTTTTTTTTTTTAAACAGAAAAAAGTGTCCAATGCGGGAATCGAACCCGAGTCCTAGTGGTCGAAAACCAAATGGTAATTTTGCAAATGAAAACTGTCCTTTGTGGAAAGGTGTCCACTAGCAGGATGTTCGCTAAAGGAAGGTTTTACTGTATTGCAGAGGAGATTTGACTTTCCCAATATCAATGTTACTCTCACCAGACCTGGAGTATCTAGTTGTTTGATGTCTGAGAATGGTAAAAAGGCTGTTACTGTAGCCACTTGTTTGTTGTTGTTTCTTATCCCCTTGTGTAAAGATTACACGAATTCCATGAGTTCATGCTCCTCGAGCTAGCCACTTGTTTGGTCTTACCAACTGTATCCATCTTTATCAACTGTACCTTTCATTGATATGGTAAATTTGCATGCTGACAATGTTAGGGCTGTTACATTTTTTTACTTAAAGGTTTAGGAATTTGGAGAAAAGTCACATTAAAAAACATGACAAAAATGTCAACGAAAATATATAAGCAAGAAATTCATCCTTGGAAACTGTTTTATTTATTATTTTAACACTGATATTGTCATACACTTTTCACTTTTGAAAAATCTGGTCTTGTTATCCTTTGATTTTTTTTTTCAAAAATCTGTAATATATAAATTGTGGGGTTTCTGATAGATATTAAAAAATGTTTTGAAAGGGCTATTCCAAATTCTTGGGTTTTTTGTTGGTTTCTACTGATGGTTTGCTAACTCCACTTGTGACCTTCATTTTTTTTAAATCCACTACTAGTCTGCCATGGCCATTCATGTAAAAACCACCCCTGTGTTTAGAATTCTTCCTCTCCTTTGTGGACTCTCTTTAAAGGCTGAAATCCATGTCAGACTTTGTTATTAGAGAGTTGTGTGTGGAATATCTTGTGATAACTATGAAATGAATACAAACCTTGTGGAAATAGTTTTATTTTTTATATTCTATAACTTTCATGTTGCTTGTGCAGTGTCTGAGAAGTCTATGTAATGTGCATTTAAAAAAAAAAATACTAGAACCATTTATTTTATTAAGTTAAGAAAGGGGATCAGTGGAAGGATGGTCTAAACCGTTGGTTTTCAACCGCTCCGACCCGGGTTCGATTCCCACATTGGGAACTTTTTTCTGATAAAAAAAAAAAATGCTCCAATGGCCCTCGATTCTTGCAAAAGTCCAACCCCACCAGCGATTGCAAGTAACCAAACGGGGCTCTGGAACATTTGTAAGTGCAAAGTCGAACTGCTTTTCACATGTGTATACATGTGGTGCACTTAGAGTAAAAGCAGTCACCTTCTTCTACCCACCATGATTATCATGGCCTGTACCACGTGTACTAGGGATAAGCAAAAAAAAAAATGTTATTGAGTAGTTATAAACAAAAATTGTTCCTTATCATAGATATGAAAGTATTTGACAAATTACTGTACCATGTGTGTGGGAGACATATTTCCAGGATATATTATTGATTAATATCTTTATTTAATAGAGTAAACATGTTCTGATAAAGCACAGTTTTGATTATAGATTAGAACTACAAGAAAATAAGACCTAATTCAAATAAATTAATAGTGTCTGACGTTTCGGTAACAGCGTTGTTACCAAAGCATTACACACTATTAACTTATTTGAATTAGGTCTTATTTTCTTGTAGTAAACATTGAGGTGTTTTTTTTTAATGCTCACTGAGACTTCTTAGCCCCTCCCCCCATATTCATGAATATTTTAAGCATTTTTCTACTATATAAAGAAAAAGGCATCTCCTGATTATGTAACTGTGTCCTTTAGGGAGATGTATCCTCTTACCAGAGAGTTGCTAAATTGTAAAAATGGTAATTTTGCAAATGAAAACTGTCCTTTGTGGAAAGGTGTCCGCTAGCAGGATGTCTGCTAAAGGAAGGTTCTACTTTATTGCAGAGAAGATTTTACTTTTCCCAATATCAATATTACTCAGAATAAATATCCAATAATTGTTGATTTTTTAATTATTCCAGAATTGGCCAAATACCCTTTCTTGATTAATCAAGAAAAGCTAACCACATACACGTTTCCAGCTGTTGGCCCTCATCAGCATTGTGCAAGCTGTACCTCAGTGGCCAAAAAAGCTGGTCTTTGGGGTAAAATATGTAAAATCATGAAACAGGTATTTAGGTCAGAAAGGCGTGAGAACACTAAACTAGGTGTATTACAAAAGTGAAATTGTACTGGGATCAGTTGGATAAATAAAGGAATCTCCTTATGGTGCAACTAAAAGTACTGATGGCTTCTGTCAGAATAAATATCAACTAATTGCGCTGATGTTTAATTAATTTGGACAATTCTGTAATAATATATATATATATAGTGTAAAAACTATATAATAAAAATATAACAGTGATACTACATTTAAAAAGTAAAACAGTGATACTACATTTAGTTTGATTAATAGTGCATGGTTCTGTCTTTCTCTCTTTTTTCTAACTATCATATATATTCTCACTTCTATTATTCTATATATAGGATTAGAGTATGTCTAAATGACGTGTAAAAGCCGATACAAAAGACGTTACGTTGTTAAATTTTATTGTTATTAATTATAAATATATAATTAACTAGAGGATGTTTTAGAAGTAAAGGATTTTTTTTTTCTCTATCTATACTAAATAATAACAATTAACAAATTTTATAATTTGAATTTAAATAATCAAAATAATGAAGATAATTTTAATAGAATACTTAACTATAAAACTATACAACTATTTATTTTTATATATATATATATATATATATATATATATATATATTGAAAATCAACAATTAGTTGGTATTTCAGTCATCAGCAACTTTCAGTGGCACGATCAGGAGATGCCTGTTTTCTTTATTTATCCACCTGGTCGCAGTACAATTTTACTATTTTTCACATTCTATATACAGTTACGAGCGTCATGCGTTCTTAATTCTTCAGTTTTCATCTCTGTCACCGTTTGCTTTATTTTTGGAATGGCGCCCTCCTATTGGTTGGCTACGATCACGCCACCTTTGCCCCCCCCCACTCGCTTTTTCGTTTTTGTAACTATTGTGTTGGAGCGGGTCGCTCCTTAAATAAATGCATATATTAGTTAATAACTAAATGGAATCCTCTCTTTCTTTTTCCCAGTAAGAGACGCCTACAGAAGCCAACAGTACATAGACAGATAAAGCACATAGGCTATAGTTATTAACTAATATATGCATTTATTTAAGGCGCCAATTTATAATTGTAACAAATAGTATTTGAATCAAAACATTCAATCGGGTAAACACGGGCGTTGCCCGGGTCATTCGGCTAGTACTTCTATATGTTGCATGTCATCAAAAAAGACTAACATTTAGTAAGTGCAAACTTTGCAAACAAGCTCGCTAAAAAATCTGGGCTCAGCTGGCCCGGCTGATAGTACCCTGTAAGAGCTCCTAATCCAGGTATACAGGATGAGCAGAGTTTGTACTGCATGTTAGGAGCAGCTGCACATGGCGTCTGTTCCTCATGTCAGAGGCGGCCATTTCTTTTGGAGCTAAGTCGGCCTGCCACTGAGTAGTGCTCCCAGTCTCAATGACAAAGGCAGACACATTCTACTTCACCCAGTGTGGAGATAAGAAAGAAGAAGAAGTGCAAACTGAACCTGGTACAACCTAGGAAGACATCGGTGTAACTTATAGTCCAAGCAGTCACACAACTCTCTTGACATTACAGTAGAACCTCGATGAAAGGATTCTTACTAAAGTAAAAATCTATTAATATTTGCTTCGAGCAATGCTCTTCCACAAACAAGAAAGGAAAGCGGAAGAGCATTGCTTGATGCAAATATTTATATGTAATGATAAAGTACAATTTGAATTATAAGATTATAGCTACAAGAAAATAAGACCTGAAATAAATTAATAGTGTGTGATGTTTTGGTAACAGCATTGTTACCATCATCAGACAAAAGAATAAATATTTATTTATATTATATCATTTATTCTTTTGTCTGATGATGGTAACTATGCTGTTACCGAAACGTCACACTATTAAATTATTTGGATTAGGTCTTATTTTCTTGTAGCTATTTATATATAATTCTACTGTCCTAAAAGCTTATGTCCATAGTTAACTTACATACCATTTCTGAGATTCCATCCTTCAATGTAGCATATATAAGCAGAATGATTCCAATACAGTATTAGAGCTCTAAAGAAGCGGTCTGGTAGATTAAATTGGCGAAACCGCTGGGAGGGTTCACCACTGATGAGCCAAGCCCTCCCAATATATTTTTCATCGCAGTAAGGAGAGTAGAAGTTTGATTGATGTGTGAAAGAAACATTCGCATCTTAATGTTTCCATTTGCTGTATGTAGATGGGGTGTTATTGCCTTATATTAACTTATGCCTAACTGGCCTTTTCCTTATTGTTTGTGGAGGAAAAATCTATACAATAGACAAATTTTCATCACTAAAATAGCCATATTTTACCAATTAGCTGCTCTCTCTGGTAAGAGTAATCTCTCGAAAGGACATTTTGGCTTTGTGTCTAGATGTCCTTTAGAGAGATTTTTTACTGTACTTCATGTGTCATATGACAACCATCATGACTGGGTGAAGTAGAATGTGTCTGCCTTTGTCATTAAGACTGGGAGCACTACTCAGTGGCAAGCCGACTTAGCTCCAAAAGAAATGGCCGCCTCTGACATGAGGAACAGACTCCATGTGCAGCCAATCCTAACATGGAGTACAAATGCTGCTCATCTTGTATCCTGGATTAGGAGCCCTTACAGGGTATTATCAGCCGGGCCAGCTGAGCCCAGGTTTTTTAGCGAGCTTGTTACTGCTCCCCCTCCTCTTTTTTCATTCAGGCTTGGGACCGGCAAGCTTTACAAGCTTGATACCCTAATATGATTGAGTGGAGATAAGGAAGAAGAAGATGTGTCATGTACTTACAAGCACTCACAACCCAACAACCATGATAACCTGTTTACTATATGTAAGAGTTTGACTCACTCTCTTAACTTCATTAAAATAATTTAATATAACTTACAATAATTTGATAAAATAATCCCTTGAATCAATATTAAAATAAGAACATTAAGCCTCCAGGGAAAAGGTTATAATACACAATTTGGATTATAGATTATAAACACACAAGGTAATATGACCAAATCCAAATAAATAAATAGTGTGTGACATTTCGGTAACAACGTTGTTACCGAAATGTCACACACTATTTATTTATTTGGATTTGGTCTTACCTTGCGCCTCCAGGGAAAAGTTTCTTTTTAAATATTTTTTTTTAAATTATAAATCTCTCAATCTTTCGGGCAAGAAAACCCTTCTACAGAAGAAAATATTTTAACTCTTTATTTTATTGGAAATTTAATGTAAAATATTGTCTCCTGTAAAAGGGTGTTCTTGTCCGAAAGTTTGAGAGATTTGAATATAAAAATATTTAAAAACGAAACTTTTCCCTAGAGGTCTAATGTTTCTTATTTTAATAATTTAATAAATCTCACAGTTGTTAGTACAAAACCCAACTGTTTAGAAAATATAGAACAACAGTAGAACAACCTCCATGAGAGATCACTCTAGCTAGAGGACATCTCTCTATAAAGGATAGTTTTCATTTCTAAAATTGCCTTTTTTTACCAATTAACAACTCTCTGGTACACTAAAGGATACTTTAGCTCAGTAACTAGATGTCCTTTTTACAGGAGAAGGGGGGTTCTACTGTATAGGGTTATTGTTACAAGTCAAATGCCAGTTTTCTTTCTTCCTAAACCTTTAAAAAAAATTTTGTCCTAATAATTTTTCAAAGCCTTTTTTTTATCATTGGTATAATCATTTATTACAGTAGAACCTCTCTCTAAAGAAGACCTAGTTGCAAGTTTATTTTAGAGAGGCAGTTAATTAATTAGTCATTTTGGAGATGGAAACTATCCATTTTAGAGAGATGTCCTCCTCTCATGAAGGTTCTACTTCTTCAAGAACTTCAAACAGACCCAAGTGTTAAATATAAAGGAATAGTTCGCCATTTCTAAATGATATTTGAAACTACAGTTAAACCTGTCTATAGTGCCCCCTCTAAATAGCGCCTCCCTCTCTATAGCGCCTGATTTTAAATACGTAGTATGATGCGATTTACATTAAAAGTGACCTGTCTATAGCACCCTATTTTGGTGAGTCCCAAGAGTAGGGTGCTATAGACAGGTTTAACTGTATTTAGCGAGAATAATTCTTTCTACAAATAAAAAAATATTCCAACTGTCATTTCTACATCACATATCTTCTATGATGTTTTTTCTGTTAATCAAAAGAAAAATTCTCGCTAGTTTCAAAAACATGAAATATTAGCATAGATTCTATCATATTAAAAATAAAGAAGGCATCTCTCCTGACCACGAGCACATGTGCTTTTTACTATCATATAGTAAAAAAATTTGCTATTGATATTTTTGCTACACTCAAAACTGCATTTGGAAATGTAAACTATAACATGTTTCTCTTAGTTTTTAAATGAAATTATTTTCAACTGCCCCCTTATACTGTAGGGATAAAATTATTGAGAGGACCTGACTCATCAGTGGCAAACCTTTCCCATTATTTTTATTATTGCAATATGGGGACAATAGAAAAATTATTTCATTTTTTGGAAAAATGAAGAACATTATAAATACAGTTAAACCTGTCTATAGCGCCCCCTCTTGGGACTCATCAAAATAGGGTGATATAGAGAGGGGGTGCTATAGACAGGTCACTTTTAATGTAAAATGTTTACATTTTAATGTTTAAAATCGGGCACTATAGAGAGGAAGACGCTATTTAGAGGGGGCGCTATAGACAGGTTTAACTGTATTTTGGATTTTCCTTAACAGATGGTATGCTAATGCATCATGTTCAAATTGAATTATTTACAAAATTCACCTAATGTGTCACATGGACAGATGCACATTGTCACATATGTAGATTTCAGCAGAAGGAAATTTAACACTGGTGAGTGGGCCATATGTGAAATACTTCTATGTACTGATAAGGTACAATTTAGATTGGGAATTATAGAAATATAAGGTAACAAGACATGAATAAATTATGTGTAACATTTTGGTAACAGCATTGTTACTGATATGTCACGCTTAATTTACTCATTTTGGATGTCTTGATGGTCTTTGTTACCTTATATTTCTATGTACTCTCCACCATGCTGACCTATAGCTAGTATTCTATGTTTAAGAATCAATAATGTTTAGGTACAATTTGGGGATTATAGATTAGAAACAGAAGATGATAAAATCCAAATAAATAGATAAATAAATAAGTCGGTGGACGAGTGGGTAACACCCTCGGTTCCAGACAGTCATGAACCGGGATTGAATCCTGCGTTAAAATTTGTTTAATATGTGAATAACCTTCACATATTATTCATTGTTCAATTATCATGAACTAGGTTGCTCTTGCTGAGCGGTACCTATTAATGTGATTTGAACCAGACCAAATAAATAGTGTGTGATGTTTCAGTGCATTTTTTCCCGAAACATCATAGAATATTTATTTATTTGGATGGGGGGTTGGTGGAAGGATGGTCTAAACCGTTGGTTTTCGACCGCTACGACCCGAGTTCAATTCCCATATTGGACACTTTTTTTCTGGTTAAAAAAAAAAAAGCTCCAATGGCCCCTGATTCTTTCAAAAGTCCAACCCCACCAGCGAGTGCAAGTAACCAAACGGGGCTCTGGCACATTTGTAAGTGCAAAGTTGAACTGCTTTTCACATGTGTAGACATGTGGTGCACTTACAATAAAAAGCAGTCGCCTACTTCTACCCACCATGATTATCATGGCCTGTACCATGTGTACTAGGGATAAGCAAAAAAAAATTTTTTTTGGATTTGGTGTTATTGCTTAAATCATCAATAGTTAGTGAGAGAGAACGGCTCCAACCTCATCTTCCTCTATCTGGGGATTTCCTCAAGGATCTTAGTCACCAAATGAGAGAAGGAAGGGCAAATGTCACTTCCTCACCCTGTGGACAGGATGTAGGGATTGGCAACCTACGGCTTGTGAGCCACATGCGGTTCTTTGGATGTGAAGTTGCATGTAGTACTTGCATAAAGTTTTTATTTGTGCGAGTACTATTTATTGTTGGCAGGAAAAATTTTGTGGCTCTTTAAAAAACTTTGAAATTTTGGAAATTGTAATTTTTGACTCTTCTGCCATGTTACACTTCCATTTGGAATATTTAACTTAATATTATGATTTTTTTTTTTTATACACTGAAAATGCTTCATTTGCCTTTTTAAGTTTTTCTGATTTTTTTTTGAAATTGGCATCTATGAATGTGGATAATTGAGAAAAATTTTTTTGCTCTGTAAGGAAGCCAAAGATATACCACACACACAAGTAATATTTATAAAGAAAATTTATAAGAAATTATATGAATTAATATCAGTGTGTCATAACAACAACAATTACGGGGCTCTGGCAGATTTGTAAGTGCAAAAGTCGAACTTGCTAGGGATAATAAAAAAAAAAAAAAAACATTCAAATTAATAAGAAAAATTGATTATTTTCCAGATAAAAACTTGTGAAAATGGTTTTCTTTTGTATTAGCAATGTTATTCTAAGGAAGGGGTGATTGATGAAGGAATCCTGTGCCCAGATGATGATGTGGTAATGAGATGAAAATTCTGCCAAAGGACAAGTCGTCTCGGCCTCCTGTCCGCCACAGCCTCCTCTCCCGCTTTCGACTTCGCAACTCTCACTTGTCCTCGTGGCTTCCCTCGGTACTTCCTATCTCTCTTCCTTCCTCACTTACTGTCCTGTGTTGTCCTTTTCTTCCTGCTCTACTCCTGGCTCACCCCACCCCAATGCTTTAAAATAATTTTGGTAGCATTAACACCCGCAAAATAAATGAAGTAAAAAAAAGCCTCTCCTGATGATGAAAGTTATTGATGAATAGATATCAACTATTTGGTAATTAAATAAAAAAAATCTACTTATATAATTGCCTTATTCTGTCTGTGTGAAGTTCACTGTGTGAAGTTCACGGATAGATTTTGGTCAGAATGGATAAAATAAAAAAAGTGTCAAGGGATGGGAATCGAACCCACGACCTTCCGCTTACCGGGCAGATGCCATGACCACTAGGCCACATGACCACAATTTATAATTGTATCAAATAGTATTTGAATCAAAACATTCAATCGGGTAAAACACGGGCGTTGCCCGGGTCATTCGGCTAGTTTAAGAATATATGGACCAAATACACATTCTTAATAAATCAAGAAAAGCCAACCATGTATGCGTTTCAGGTTGTTGGCCCTCATCAGTTGAGTTTAGAATGTTCCTCGATGATTTAACTCAACTTGCAAAATGGTTTCCTTTATTGAGACAATTGATGGCACCTAGATCTGCCAATTTTCTTTGTCCATTAGCACAGTAGAGTGTAGTCTTATTTGATTTAACACACTCTTCCTTAGAGACCAAATTAATCTAGTGAGTGACATATGCTAACAATGCTAAATCCAAATTTATTAATTGTTTTGACATTTTGGCAACAGCGTTTTTTCCATCATCAGACAAAAGTACTGAAAGGTAACACTACTGTGTTACTGAAACATCACACACAATTTTTCAATTTGGATTTGGTCTTGTTACCTTGTGATTCTAATCAACGATCCAAATTGTACTTATACTTAATCTAATTGAGCAAAACTTGAGATGGGCAAATATCTCCAAAGCTATTACAGATTTGACCTCTCTAGGTTTGGAGATAGTAGAGCTATTCATGATCATCATTTTATATCATTTTTGAAGTAATTTTTATTAGTCCTGAATTCTCTAAATGTACAAATTTATCATAAAATTTTCAAATTTTAAATTTGGTTAATTTTTATAAAATTCTAATTATTATAAGTGATTTTATATTTTTGACAATAATCACACAATTATTTATAGTTCTAGTTCATACTACCGATTATTTGTATGAAGGTCAGCTGTTCATTATGCCACAAACAGTTGATCTTATTTTATAAACAATTCTATTCTATTTCAGACCATTTGTACACTTGCATTGTTAGCATAATTGATTAAGTGTACAGAACTTCAGATTTCAATGTGTGTCTGAAACTTTGTCAACTTGCATTATCATCGGGTTTGAGCAAGGGAACCAAATTTTACACTTCTAGGTGCTCTGTAAGTATAATTGAAAATTGATTACAAGATTTGAGAACAAACATACAGAATGACAGATTAGCAAGTTAAATAAAAGCTTTTAATAATTATTGAGCACTCTATATGTACATATTTCCATATACCATTAAAAATTTGTATTTCTATCCCTCCTTTTCTTTCTAATCTTTTTTCTATATCTTTCAGGAAAATCTGTTGCTGTTGTTTCTTATACACAAATTCCATGAGTTCATGCTCCTCGAGCTGTTTTATGATAAGCAGCGGCCT
The DNA here is from genome assembly GCA_030710605.1 of Cordylochernes scorpioides. Taxonomy (NCBI): domain Eukaryota; kingdom Metazoa; phylum Arthropoda; class Arachnida; order Pseudoscorpiones; family Chernetidae; genus Cordylochernes; species Cordylochernes scorpioides. The sequence continues at coordinate 40,159,875 of CP092864.1, forward strand.
CTCCCAAAGGTCCTGTTTAGTGCATCTAATGCAAGCCAAAATGTGTTCTGGAGCTGCAGGTGCCAAGCTACATTTTGGGCAAGTGGGGTAGATTTTGTTATTATTTTCTATCTTCAATGGCTTGAGATGGCCTGTTCTAAATCTTGTTAGTGGAGAATTTGTATATAAGACTAATGGTCTTAATGCATCAAAACGATGCATTTTATGATCTTTTCTGCTCAAATCCTAAGTTTTGGATCGGTAAGATCACCATTATATTAGCTTTTAGCAAATTCTGATACCTAGCCAACCTGGACAGGAAAGTTACATCTTGATACAATTTGGAAAGAATAAATATGTTGAAAGGGAATTGGGTAAGGAGAGGAATATATTATTGCGATGGAAGTTAAGAGGGAAATGATTAAAAAGCATTTTTATCTATTTTTACCTTATTTACTTATCCCTATCTAAATGTTTACCAACTTTAATATCCTTTGTATCTTTCATTAGACTCTTACTGAGAAATGGCCAGAACTGAAAAAGCTCTATTAAAATTTTATTTTTTAAATGTTGCAGTTTAAGTCAGTTAATTATTTTTATCAACACAAGGTAATAAGACCAAATCCAAATAAATAAATAGTATGTGAAGTTTTGGTAACAGCATTGTTACTGAAATTGTCACACATTATTTATTTATTTGGATTTGGTCTTATTACCTTGTGTTTATAATATATTAATCCAAATTGTGCTTTATTATTTTTATCAATAAAAATATAATTGGATGAGGCTCTAAAATATTCATAGAATTATCAAAGCGTCAGATAAAATTATATATATGAATAACTATTTATATGAATTGTGGAAGAGAATTGTTTGTGTTTTATTTATTTTTAAATGGGAAAATTTTACTTTGCATTATAAGCATTTTGGATATAACAAGCGTGTCTCTGGAACGGATTATGCTTGCAAACTGAGGTACCATTGTACCTTGTGTATATGCTGTATTTAACCTTATTAACAGATTATAATTCAATAGACCTACTCTAATTCAGATGTTTCATCAAATCCTAACCACTTACTTCAAACAAACTTTTCTGATTGATAAGACGCAATTTGGATTATCATAAAGATAGAGGCTGCCTGGCCGGCATTCATAGTTCTTCAAATAAAAGACACTTCCACCAGTAAATCTTTTTATTGTCTCAATTGACAAAAATGATTTACTGGCCGAAGTGTCTTTTATTTGAAGAACAATTTGGATTATAGCTGCAAGAAAATAAGACCTAATACAAATAAATTAATGATTTATTATTCTTTTGTCTGATGATGGTAACAACGCTGTTGCCGAAACACACTATTAATTTATTTGGATTAGCTGTTATTTTCTTGTAATCTTTTCTGATTGTATAATGGTGAGATATCTTGACAAACTTCCTAGCACAGTCCATCATTAAGATATCTTACTGGTTGTTTGAGGCCTTTCTTTCCCATTTATTTATTGCTCTCTCTCAAACAATCACATTACAGATCACTGGCACTTTTCCTCCTTCCTCTTAACTCTCAATTTAATTTTGGTCTGGCTTCTTGCCAGATGATTGTAAAATTCACCTACCACAGCCTCATTGTCAGTTCCTCTATCTCTTCAGACCTATCTTCCAATTGGGAAATCTTTTCTTCTTCTTCTTCTTTCTTATCTCCACTCAATCACACTAAGGTATCAAGCTTGTAAAGCTTGTCTGCCGGAGAAGAGTAGAGCTCATCAATGGATGAGTCAATACAGTTAATAATGTGTTTTGGGGTTGCAGGTTGAGAATTGCACTTAGTACTGTTGGCTTCCGTAGGCGTTTCTTACTGGGAAAAAGAAAGAGAGGATCCAATAAAATAATTTAGTAGTGTTTATTAGAACAAAATCATAATAGTGAACAACACATATAACAGAGAGTACCGTCGTCTTCCGGGTATTCCTTCTACTGGGGAGCTCGGATTCTATATTCTGTGCGTTTATAATCTGTTTATCTGTGGCTCTCTGGTCGGGATGGCGCCTACATTCGGCCATTCCTGGATTTCAATCGTCCTCGATTGAACCTTGCGTTGCAGGAACGTCGTGGGTTGCGTCGGGGGGTATCTTCTACTTCTGGCTCCTCGTCCGGACTTTCTTCTGTAGCTGAGTCATCTTCTTCACTGTGCCAAGACTTCAGTTGGCTGATATGGGCCGTTGTCGTGTAGAACCGTCCACTGGTTCTTTCGCTTAACTGAGTCACTCTATACGTGTCGCTTGGCAGAACCTCGGTAATTATCAAAGGTCCTCGATATTTGGGTTGTGCCTTGGTTGGTTCACCCGTCATTTTGGGTACATGCCTCATCACTACAATTTCTCCTACTTCGAATTGGATTGTACGGCACCTCTTCTTATCGTAGTATGTCTTCATAATTTCTTGTTTGTTCTCAATTTGGGATCTCACACTCTCTTGAATTCTATCCGGCTCGGTCCATGGGTCCACGTCTTCGTCGGCTAATCTTCTAAGTATCCCATCGTGGAATCGAGGGGAATAGCCGTGGAGTGTTTCGAACGGTGTTTTATTCGTCGTCTTGTTCACCGCATTGTTCAGGTCTCGCTCTACCTCCTTGATCTTCAGGTCCCAATCCTTCCGTCGCGGATCCTCGATACTGGTTGCTATAGTGGACAATACTGTTCGGTTCACTCTTTCGACCATCCCGCTCCCTTGCGGATGTTTCGTAGAGTTCAGAGTATGATGTATTCCGTTTCCTCGACAGAATTCTTCAAATTGCCTTGAGGTAAAACATGACCCTCTGTCGCTGATGATCTTGTCGGGTAGTCCGAAATCGTTCACAAAACTTTTCATTACCTTCAGGACGTTCTGCGTCGATGTATTCCTTACAGGGCTTAATCGGACAAATCTTGTCAGATTATCGACAATCACTAAAAGTTCCTGGTTACCTTTTGTACTTCTCACGAAGGGGCCTACGTGGTCCATGTGTACGATGGAAAACGGTCTCTTGCCTGACTTAATGGGATGTAGGAAGCCTTGTTGTTTTCCACCGGGAACTTTGTTAAATAGACACTCGAGACACATAGCCACATGGCGTCGAACGTACCTCTTCATTGAAGGAAACCAGTACAATTCCTTAATTTTGTTGACAGTCCTATCAGTCGCAAAATGTCCCATTAGATCATGGAATTTGACAACTAAGCTTTTCCTCATACTTTTGGGTATAACATACAGGGCTCGTTCCTCTTCTCCATTTTTCACCATGCGGAAAAGTCTGCCTCCTTTGTAGCTGTAGTCGTTAATTCTATTTTGTTCTCCTACTGTCCTATCACACGGGTCCTTTCGAAAGATCTGGATCAGGTCTCTCAATTCAGGGTCGGAATGCTGAATCATCAAGATTTGTTCTTCCAGTGTGATTGTGAGGCACACTTCAAGGTTTTTCTCCACGATTTCCTCCATCGTGTCTCTAGGGTCGTCGACTGGAGCTCTACTCATTCCGTCTACGTGGGCCATCTTCTCCCCTGGTTTATGTCGAATTTCGAAATCGTATTCCTGAATCAGATTGTACCATCGCGCTATCTGAGGATTTGTAGTCTTCTTCGCGTTCATGTAGACCAGTGCTTGGCAATCTGTAACCACTGTAAACTTGATTCCTACGAGGAACTGACGTAGTCGATCCAAGGTCCACACTATCGCCATCAGCTCCAATTTGCTTGAGTGGTACATCTTCTCGGCCTCTGTTGTCTTCTTGCTCACACAGTAGACCAAGCGCCATTTGCCGTCTTCGTCCATCTGTAGCACCATTCCTGCTAATCCCTCAGCACTCGCGTCGCAATGTACTTCTGTCTTGAGTTCAGGGTTGTAATGAGCTAGTACCGGATATTCGACCAGATCCTTTCGTAGTCCTCCAAATGACCTTCGCTGTTCTTCCTTCCATTCAAATTGTGAACCTTTCTTCGTAAGTCTGCTTAGCGGTTCTGCTTTCCTCGCGAAGTCCTTTACAAATCGTCTGAAGAAGTTCGTCAGTCCCAGAAAGCGTCGTATGTCGTGGACATTCTTGGGTTCTGGAAATTCTTCTATCGCTTTGATCTTTCTTGGGCCTGGCTTAAGTCCGCCTGTACTGATGACATACCCTAAGAACTCAACTTCCCTCCTTCCGAACTCACATTTGGAGGGTTTCAGTGTCAACTTCGCTGATCTTATTCTTTCGAGGACTTCCCTCAACCTTTCGATCATCTCCCGCCAATCCTTTGCCGGGATAATCACGTCGTCGAGATAGCAGAATGCCTTCTTGTTCAGCAGCGGACCTAGGACAGTGTGCATCAGTCTTTGGAATTCAGCTGGTGCGTTGGCGAGTCCAAAAATCATCCTTTCGAATTGACCTGTATCATCTGGGGTGATGAATGCTGTCTTTAATTTTGCCTTATCGGTCAGTGGTATCTGCAGATATCCATGCGCCAGATCCAGAGTGGTGAAGAATTTCGCATTCCTTAGGCCTTCCAGAAGGTCGTCTATCCTTGGTAATGGGAACTTGTCCTTAACTGTTTGAGTGTTGAGTCTCCTATAATCTACCACCAGACGATGATCTCCAGTTTTCTTCCTCACAAGTAGGACGGGACTAGCGTAGGGTGATCTAGTTTCCGTGACTATTCCATTGTCCTTCCACTCTCTGACAATCTCCCTGATTGCTTCGCGTTCACTTGCAGTCGTCTTATACGGTCTCAGACAGACTGGCTTGCTTCCATCAACCTCCTTAATGTCCATCTTGGTGACATCGGTGCACCCTAATTCCTCCATGCCAAGAGCGAAACAGTCTCTATACTCGTTTGCTACATCTAGGATTTCTTGTCTCTCTTTCGAAGTCAGAGAATGATTGACGTTGATGTCCTCAGGCAGTATGGGACGCTTACGTTTCATTTGGTCTTGTCCTTCCCTCTTCTCTTCATTTTTAGTCTGAAACGAATCCTCTGCGACGTCCAGGTTAACAACAATATCATCAAGGTTCAGTAGTTCAACCCGCCCTACACATTGGTTCTTCCTTACTCTCAACTTGCCCTTGCCAGCTGAGATGATGGGTACGGTCGTCTTTCCGTCGACCACTTCCAATAGGGAATCGACACAGGCGTCATCTACTCCTGTGAACAATACATATCCGTCCTTTACCTCGTCTGTGATTGCACTTGTAAAGTTAATGGAGTCGCTCTCCAACTGAACAGTTTCGGTTGCTCTCAGTTCGATGCGACGCGACTTGATTTCCTCTTGCAGATTAGTAAACGGAAATTCGGATGAATAGCCAATATGCAAGTTTTTACCAATTCTGGCGAAGGATACGTAGGGCAGATCTGTCCATGTTCTTCCAATTAATAGGTCATAGGGTTGGGCATCATCGTTGACAATGAATACAGTGATTTCCCTTCCGACGATGCCATCAATCTCCAGGTCGACTGTCGTCTTCCCAACGGTCCTGGCAGCTGGTGCAGTCTGGTTACCGATGCCGTACAGACTAGTCGAGTCTGGTTCGATGTCGACGCTGATCCTCCTTGCGACCGATTCTCTCATTAGACAACTGCTGCTCCCGGTGTCTATCATTGCCTTCACGGTTTCCTTGTTGTCGATCTTGACGTCCTTCAAATATACATCTGGCGGGACAGTCTCCAGTCCTTCGACTTCCAGGTTGGCTACTTTTAGTCCTTCTTTGGGTCTTGTGCAATTCCTTTCCTTGTGTCCCGTTTGACCGCATCCTCGGCATGTCAACGTAGTCCTGGGTGCTGGGCAGTCTCTGGCAATGTGTCCAAACTGATTGCAGTTGAAGCACTTCGGTTCTCCCTTGTCGTTTCTGATCGTACGGTTGACCATTCTTCTCAAGGTGTTAGGGTACGTTTCACTGATTTCGTTCCTTGCAGCGTCTTGACCCGAAACATTCGTTCCTTGTTTAGTCTCTTTAACTTCGCTTTGGTTGGGGAATCTCGCAGATTTCTGCTGAAACGACGGTGGTATGAGGTGTTTCGCATTCCAATGCGGAGGTCCCATCTCAGTGCGAACATTTTCGTACTCGTCCAGTTTATCCGCCAACTCATCTGGGTTGTTTAACTTGGTCCAATCGTCAATGAGATGATTACGCAGCACATTTGGAACTTTTTTCTTTAGCTGGTTAGTGACGGACAAATCCTTTAGGGCGTCGAAATTTTCCACGTTCATTCCTTCGATCCATTCGTTGAAATATCCTCGCAATTTGAAAGCGAAGTCTCTCCAGGAACCCTTTTGAGATCTCTCGTGCTTCTCGAATTTTTGTCTGAATTGTTCGGGGCTCAACTTGTACCGTTTTAGGAGCAACCTTTTCACGAACCTATAATCGCCGCTTTGTTCTTCTGTTTCCCGAGCGATTAATTGAGTCATTTCGTAAGGTAGCAATCCTAGGAGGCTGAACGCCCATTGGTCTTCATCCAATCCTAGTCGCTTTGCCTGTCTTTCGAAAAGAATTAGGTAAAAACTCAAATCATTGTCCTTCGACTCGTACTTGGGCATCAGTTTACGTATCTCGTAGTGTGCGTCATTGCTGGTACTTCGAGACGTATCGTTGTTTCCGCGTGTAGTCTGGATGCGCAGCTTCTCAAGCTCGAATTCCATTACCATTTGTTCTTTTCGTTCCCGTTCTATACGTTCTGCTTGCTCTGTTTGTGCTGTTTGTTCCATTCGCTCCCGTTCTGCTCGTTCTGTTTGTTCCCGTTCCTCGATCAGAGTCTCCAACAGTTGCTTTGCGAATTCTTCTTCGTAAGATTGACTATTCAGGATAAGGCGTTTTAAGTCGACGATCCTGCTCTCTGGCGGTACTACCTCGCCGAGTTCATACGCCAACTTGCTCAAATCGCATTTCCTTACTTTCGCTAAGTAAGTCATGTTTTTCAAAAGGAAAAATAAACAAGGCAAAAAAATTTTAAAATAAACAAATAAAGCTGACTAAACCAGATACGTACTGTTTCAATTATTTCTTTAAACGAAATAAACTTTTCTTTGGTAATTTTGAGACAATACTTTTTTTTTGTTTCTTCAATTTATTTTAAAAATACTTTCTTTAGAATACTTTACTTTACTTTAAAATACTTTCTTTAGAATACTGTACTTTACTTTAAAATACTTTCTTTAAAATACTTCACTTTACTTTAAAATACTTTCTTTAAAATACTTCACTTTACTTTAAAATACTTTCTTTAAAATACTTCACTTTACTTTAAAATACTTTCTTATCGAGATGATTTTGCAATAATATTTTACCGAGGTGACTTGTAATAATACTTTTAGGAATAGGTAATTAAATTTCGTACATACCATGCAACTCCTCTTACGTTGATCGGTCACCGCGCCACGTCCTTCTCGTTTCCAAATTATTCCAGTGAATCTTCAATTTTCTTCAGGACTATCCCACTTCTGAATTTCTGTTGGCTTCCGTAGGCGTTTCTTACTGGGAAAAAGAAAGAGAGGATCCAATAAAATAATTTAGTAGTGTTTATTAGAACAAAATCATAATAGTGAACAACACATATAACAGAGAGTACCGTCGTCTTCCGGGTATTCCTTCTACTGGGGAGCTCGGATTCTATATTCTGTGCGTTTATAATCTGTTTATCTGTGGCTCTCTGGTCGGGATGGCGCCTACAGTACATAGTTGGAAAACCCTGCAACCATTCTGGAAAGTCATTGTCCGTAGATGACCAGACTTAAGTCTGGAATTCAAAGACTGTTGTTCTCTTGGGAGGACAGAACCGGTGCTTGTCCCTCCTGCTCTGTACCAGTCATGTGCAGCATTACCTCATTTACCCAATCATGATGGATATCTTTTGAATTTATTCTATTAAATTATAAAGAAACCTAATACTTCTTTTCAGAGTTGTAAAAAAAAAGATTTTAATTCTTGATTTTTAAACCTGGTTTGTGATTTGTTTCGATACCATTTGGAATCTTCTGATACTGAAGTCACTCTGAGAAAGCTTTAGAAGAAGAATCCTTTAGTGAAACTGAACTTGTTGCACCAGATTGTGGCTTGGCAGACTTTTCAGCCTTAATTCTCTCCTGCACCATCTTTTGAATTTTACCAGAGCGTGTTCCAACCATCCTACAAATTTATATAAGGGAATGCCTATGATCAGCCTTTTTGAGTTGAAATCTCGCCTGGAATAGATCATGCCAGAATTAAAACCTCTCAATTCACTCTTCTATCTGTAATTTTTTTTTTTTTTTTATGGGAATATTAGATATTTCTATTATAAAAGAAGATATCTTGTAGCCAACTCTCCAAAATAATCTTCATCAATCATCTTGGAACTTGTGGTTCTATGGTCCCATCAAGAACAGGTTCATCAACATCACTTTTAGTGCATCTGAATAGTTCTCTACACATTCCTGACACTATGAAAACCAAAAAGACCAAGCCTATATAAAAGGAAGGAAAAAATAATAATTTTTCATTGCTCAACATGACTAGATAAGCAAACACTTCATCCTGGACCAAGTTATGTCAAGCTTCACAAACTCAGAACAAGATGACTCATTTACTATTTTAAAACTCTTATTCATCTATTTTTATTACAAATATAAACACCAAGAAGTAATGGCTTTTAAATAAAAAGGATGAATGTGCAAGAGTGTTGGTCTTGTCCTTAAAAAATGTCAAACCAGAAAATTGTTAATTTAACTGACTATACATTATAGTGTCAGGATGGCCGAGTGGTCTAAGGGGCGCCAGAATAAAGAGTAAATCTTGTCCTGTAGTGGGAATTGAATGTTCTGGTCAACTGATGTGGGCATGGGTTCAAATCCCACTTCTAACACCCTTTTAGCTGACTATAATTCAATATGTGATATCAGAATTCAAACACTCCCTTGAAATGTTTGAATCAAAAAGGTTTGACTATATTTTGTTTATCAAAAGGAAAGGTTTAATAATATTCTTTATAATAAATTTACACTTTAAATATTTGATAAAGCACAATTTGATTAGATTAGAAACACAAGGTAATAAGACCGGAGCATCACACACTATTTATTTAGATTTGATCTTATTACCTTGTGACTTTAAATTTTTAAAGAGGAATAATGATTCACAGTTGATCTTTCAGAATCCCTATATATATAAAAGTCAGTGTATGTATGTTTTTATGTTTGTCGGCTATACATGTCCACAATACATAACTAATCTGACTGAAATTTTAACAGTATATATATAGTAAAATCTGGAAAAACTTATAGTGAAAATTTCAGGTCTCTATCCTGAATATTCTTCGAGTTATTTGCAAATTTGCCCTTTTGCTCGCAAGCAGAGCCTCTAGTGGTGAAGATGGGAAGTAATATCAGCTGACCTAATGTTCATGTAAAACATGTTTTAACAGGACATAGAGAAAAATCTGGAAGAGATTTTTGTCGCATTTTAAACCAAGAAAAATTGAAATTGACAAGTTCTTGGTAAAAATAGTTGTTTTTTAGTCAAAAAATGATGATGACAATATTGCTGTATCATAAAAGAAAACAAGACCTAATCCAACACACTAACACACTAATAAATTATTTGGATTAGGTCTTGTTTTCTTTTATTATAATCTATAATCCAAATTGTGCTTTATCATTGCTGTATCATGTTTGATACAACAGCTAGTATATGATAAAAGTGAACAAAAATGTTCAAAACTACATTTTCTTTATTTGATTCAAATGACTTTCTCTACAAGGCCTTCTTCTTTTTCTTGAGCAAGGCCATACCCTTAAAAAAGGGAAAGAAGGAAATGTTTTTCCCTAACATCCTATAATTAAAGATTGGGAAGATTTTTTTTCCCCTTTCTTTTTACAAGAGAAGTACATTGTATTGTGAAATGGTGAAGTGGAGTATACACATATCTTGGTGTCTAAATCCACAGTTGCTGTTGTCAATCACCATTTTGTGGACCCACAAGTAGGCAGGAATCCTATTTGAAGGTATAGTTGGGGCTGACTAGGAAAGTGAAAAAATTTCAATTTTATTTATTGCAGTATAAAGGCTGTAAAAATAGTTTTAATTATAGTTATATGATAAAGCACAATTTGGATTATAGATTATAGCTACATGTTTTTTTCAAAAAGTTGAAAAAGGTGTTTATATTAAATAGAAAGAAACATCTCAAAAATTTATTTCTGAGATGATCAGAGTAAAAAAAAAGCATTTTTTAACAATTTTTTAAAAAATAAATGTCCAATCTGCACCAAAAATCTTTTTTTTTTTGTTAATTAACCCTTTTTGTACACAATGAATATTTCCCTTTGTATAATAATGTAACCTGATTTCCCAACATTTCATTCTAGCTCTAGTTGATGGTAATAGATGTAGTAAACGTTGTTGTTAGCTTTACATGACCAAGTTTTGACTTTTTTTTTGTTGGAAAACACACAGTCTTTTTTTTAATTATTAGCTGCATTAATTGAAATAAGGCACTACTTTATGCTACCAGCACTAGCTACCAACAGACATTAGCACATCAGACAGCTATATAAATGGTTAAAACTGCTGTTAATTGGAAGAAATTGTTCCACCAACCAGACCTTATAATTGAAAGGTAAAACACAAGGTAATAAGACCAAATAAATAAATAGTGTGGGACATTTCTATAACAGTGTTGTTACTGAAATGTCACACACTATTTATTCATTTGGATTTGGTCATTTTACCTTGTACTTCTAATCTATAATCCAAATTTTACCTAATCATTATTGTAAAAGGGGTGGTAATTATGTCATTTATTTCTCCAAGAAAATAAGACCTAATCTTAATAAATTAATAGTGTGTGACGTTTTGTTAACAGTGTTGTTATCATCACCAGACAAAAGAATAAAAATCTTGTATCTATAATCCAAATTGTGGTTTATCACATCTACAAGAAAGTGTACAACTTAGATTCTAGACAGAATTAAAATGGCACAAACCCACAAGAATGAATCCAATCAAGTTTTGGTGTCATTCACATGTGTCATGTGATTACTTACATGACTAAAGAGAACTCATCATGCTGATATCATTCCATTCCCCAGTGAGTCTCAACATGGTGCTTCTTCATAAGGTTGGTGGTTGTTCAACTAGAAAGTGGCATGGGAGTTCAACATTTGTAACCCTTTCCTTGAAATAAGCAACAATCAAAGGATGAAAATTGTAAACACAAGGTACAAATCCAAATAAATAAATAGTGTGTGATGTCACACACTATTTATTGTAATTTGGTCTTATTACCTTAGGTAGTTTCTCTCTCAGCTAGAGAGTGGAATTGGGGTCCAACATTTGTAAACCCTTGCTTGAAATAGGCAACAATCAAAGGATGAGAATTGTAAACACAAGGTAATAATCTATAATCCAAATTGTGCCTTATCAATGAGAATTGTGTTCACAGAATGTTCCCCCTGTTTAGAGAAGAGATAAAAGAGGCAAACAAAGCAACATTCAAGTTATTTTTATCTAGGTATTATTTAAATAACAGCATTTTACCATGATAAGGTACAATTTGGATTATAGATAAGAAACACAAAGTAATAAGACCAACTAAATAAATAGTATGTGATGTTTCAATAACAATGTTGTTACCATCAACAGACAAAAGTACTGAATATATATATAGACAGATAGATTTCGTACTTTTGTCTGATGATTGGTAACAACATTGTTATTGAAATGTCACACACTATCTATTTATTTGGTCTTGTTACCTTGTATCTTACCATTATCAGGTTAGAGTTCCCATTATCCTGTTTTATTAGTGCATTAAAGCATCACTAGATTACAAGATGAACATATCTCGTTACAAAGGAAAAACTTGCAAGAACTAGAATGTCCTTCTTCACTGCCTTGTTCCTTCCCATTATCAATAAGAATTCATCTTCTTCTTTCTTATCTCCACACTTGGTGAAGTAGAATGCGTCTGCCTTTGTCATTAAGACTGGGAGCACTACTCAGTGGCAGGTCGACTTAGCTCCAAAATAAATGGCCGTCTCTGACATGAGGAACAGACGACATGTGCAGCCACTCCTAACATGGAATACAAACGCTGCTCATCCTGTATCCCTTGATTAGGAGCCCTTACAGGGTACTATCAGCATGGCCAGCTGAGCCCAGGTTTTTTAGTGAGCTTGTTACTGCTCCCCCTCCTGCTTTTTCATCCGGGCTTGGGACCGGCAAGGGCGGAGTTAATTAGAATTTATTAAATGGGATGATTAACTTGATGTGATATGTACTGACAGACACCACTTAGTTTCACTTCATGGATGAAGTTACTTGCAGGGGCACCACGGCAAGTTGACTGCCTGCCCTATAGGTGCATTCAATCAAACAATTTATTATTTTTAAAACAAGGTAATAAGAGTAAAATTAATCAGGTCTCCAGGGAAAAGTGTATTTTCAAGGTAATAAGACCAAATCCAAATAAATAAATAGTGTGTGATGTTACGGTAACAACATTGTTACCATCTTCAGACAAAAGTATTGAATGAGAAAATATATCACAGCATGTTTTAAATAGTTAATTGTTATCAAGTGTGTAAACAAGATAGTAGATAAGAAGAAGATAGTTTTCTATGAATCCTAAAATATTATTCTTAGAATTAAAAGTTGTTACAGAAACGTCACACTATTTATTTATTTGGATTTGGTCTTATTACCTTGTTTTTACAATCTAATTGTACCTTATCAATTTATTATTTTAAAGGGGGTCGGTGGAAGGATGGTCTAAACCGTTGGCCCCCTATTCTTGCAAAAGTTCAACCTCACCAGCAAGTGCAAGTAACCAAATGGGGCTTTGGCACATTTTTAAGTGCAAAGTCGAACTGCTTTTCACATGTGCAGACATGTGGTGCACTTACAGTAAAAACAGTCGCCTACTTTACCCACCATGATTATGGTGTCATGGATGTCAAAAATCAGTAGTGTCTATGTAATCCCAGTAAAAGTTGTAGCCACACTCAAGAAGATTGTTTTTATAAGACAAAATAAAAGGAACAGAGATAGCAGGAGTGGAGTGTCAATGTTGACACATCGCAGATAACAGTCATTTATCTGTCTGCCAATGGATGAGATGAGAGGTTTTTTTTTTTGGGCGGCTCTTTTCACAGTAGGTGATAAATGTTCAAGAGTGTTAAAGAATCTAGATAACAACTCTGTTATACCTTCAAGTTGAAAGAATGAAACTTTTTTTTTTTTTTTATATACACTTCCTACACACACACCACACATCCCTACTGTAATCAGAAAAATCTTGACCTGTCTATCAATAGTTCCAGTAGTTTTACCAGTTTATCTGACAGATAATATTGTATTGTAATGGACTGTTTCCTCTCTTAGACTATAGACTATTTGAAGGAATGCTTGGTGAAGGTATTTAAGGAAATAATGGAAGTATGCTTTGGGACAGTAGAATTATTCACAAATACACTCATGAACAAAACTTAAGAAAGTTGTACCTTTTAGCATGTATATCGGGATTCAGACAATAACTCTGGAAGATATTTGATACACAGTAATTTTTATTGAAGTCACATGAGATAACCAAGTGTGAACAAAATTGCTTCTGTCTCCTTAAAAAAAAATAGGCTACTAGCAACATCCAAAATATGAAACTTCTTTAAGTTTTGTCTATGAGTGTACTTTAGTGCTGCTAGCAAAATAACATCCTTACTTTACTTATATTTGATAGTTATTACACTTTTTAAAGTGTCTTGCTTATCTCCACTCAATCCTATTGAAATTTCAACTCTGAAAATCTTGAGCTTTCTGATAGTGTCTGCTGGTTAGAGCTCATGGGGCTGGAAGTTGTACTTGGTGGGAAAATTACTCTTTAGTGTAAAAGTTTTTATTTGATGTTGGCTAGAATCTCCCATGATAGACTGGCTAAAGCCTGGATAGTCCTGGTCTTTTTCCCAAAGGTAGTCTCTCATTAGAAATTGAGTTTTACCAGCTAAACTTATTTTTGATTTTATCAAAGTGGATGCACTTAGCAGATGGGTCACTCATAGCAGGAATTCAATATCTTTAGACTTGAACTTTTTCTGTATGAAATGGTCTACTAAAAAGGTGACCATCAAAATAAATGCTCAAACTTCTTTTTATAGTGCATACAACTCTCTTTTTAGAACAGGTTTTTTGATATTCACTGTCTAGATAAGTACAGGACAACATGGGCACATCTAATAAAAGAAAATAAGACCTAATCCACATAATTTATTAGTGTGTGACGTTTCGGCAACATTATCACCATCATCAGACAAAAGAGTAAATGAGAAAAAATCCAAAGGGAAGTTCTTAAATAGTACTGTTATCAAGTGTTTAAACAAGATAACAGTAAAAATAGTTTTTTAAGACAACTTGAAATATTCTTCTTAGAATGTTGTTGCCGAAATGTCACACACTAATAAATTATTTGGATTAGGTCTTATTTTCTTTTATTATTATCTATAATCCAAATTGTGCTTTATCATGGGCACATCTAATAAATTTTATGATAGAGCCAGCTTAAGGTGGGCTTTATTCAAGTCAGTCATGTCTCAGACATGATAGCATTTTAAACACCTTTAGAAAAAAAAGGCATCACCTTGTTATGTAACTGGAAGTTTCTGATACCATGCACCATCTGTTTGAACAGATATCTATGAATCTGTTCAGTTTTTTTGTTTGTCTGTATTGACTCATCCATTGATGAGCTCTACTCTTCCCCGGCAGACACCATCAAGAGTCTCAAGCTTTACAAGCTTGATACTTTAATATGATTGAGTGGAGATAAGAAAGAAGGAGATTTTTTTTTTTTTGTAATTTTAGAACACATATTAGCCAAATACCCATTCTTTATAAATCAAGATAATCTGTGAGTTATCAAGGAAAGGATATTTGCTCAATATATTCTGTAATATCATTGATTCATTTATATTTATTCAGACAGATGGTGCAACCTTCCAAGTTATGCAACTAGGAGATAGCTCTTTCTAAATATGTTGCCAACACAGTCAATTTACCTGGCTGGAGGTTTTTGGATTCTAGTCCCCGTCTAAAAGAAGCCACCTAAAGGTACAGTTAAACCTGTCTATAGTGCCCCCTCTTAGGAACTCGCCAAAATAGGGTACTATATAGAGGGGGTGCTATAGACTGGTCACTTTTAATGCAAAATCTTTACATTTTAATGTTTAAAATCGGGCGCTATAGAGAGGAAGGTGCTATAGACAGGTTTAACTTTATTTATTTCATATCTTTATTTTTGAGTAATTTGATGGTTTTTACTGTGGAATCATCCCTAGCAGACACCATCAAAAAACTAAAGATTCACAGATTTAATGTCCTAATATGATTGAATGGAGATTAAAAAGAAGAAGGCTGAGGAATTTGATATATCAAGGTTTCTGAGTATTCCTTTACTCTGTAAAAACAGGGGTCAATTGTTCTTTAAATAATATCAATATTTTTTTTATTTTTGTTTCCTCTTCTTCTTTCTTATCTCCACTCAATCATATTAGGGTATCAAGCCTGTAGAGCTTGAGACTTTTGATGGTTTTTGCCTGGAATGTGTATCAATTGATGAACCAATACAGTCAATGATATGGTTTGGGGTTGCAGGTTGACACTTACTACATAGTGATAAAACCTTGCAACCATTTTGGAAAGTCATTGTCCGAAACAAAGTTTTTGTTTCCCGCTTTTCGCCTAAAAGAGATCTGTGTGTGTCAGATGGCCTTCCTACGGGAGCTCTATGAGAAGCTGCGGCATGGGTCTGCAGACAGCCAGTATGTAGTGATTGAGGCCCGGCCGGAGACCTATGTGTCCCAGGACGTGGTGGTCCGGCAAGAAGGCCTTGTTCTCTACCGCAGTTTCAGTCAGGGGGATGCCCAGCCCAAGTTTGACTTGGTTCTGGAGCCCGTCCTCTCCAACAATTCCCGAACCTGCTTCAGGTAAATCTCATTACAATAGAAGGAATTGCAGGGTATCATTGCTAAGAAGAAACCAAAATTAAAAGGGATGAGTTTATTGAAGAGGTGCAAGCTTTCGGACAATAATGTCCTTCAACAGGCTGTGATACGGATACAAGAAACTATTGAAACCTCCTCTAGCTTCTTGTATTGGTATTATGTTCTTATGATAATTCTGTAATAATAAAATATTATGCAAATATATATAACTTTTCAGTAGCATACAATCTCTTTTTCTCTTCTTTGGTCACCTCATTTGCAACAAAATAACATTCTATTCTTTCCAAATAACTTTCAAAAGAGTTGCCATTATTAGGGTTAAATTCTTCAATATATACTTGATAACTTACAATCCATTTTCTTTTAATCCTCATTGACACTGTTATGTTTTCTTCTACCTAATATACAATAATCTTAGGTAGTGTCGTTTTTCATTAAAAGAGATTGTATACTACTGTTATATATTTGTATAATATTTTATTATTACAGAATTATCATAAGAACTAAAAACACATGAATATCTCACGCTATATATTGATTACATCATACAACAACAACCAAGTCCTTGGTCAAAACCATATATACATATTATATATTACAGATATCACAGCCTTTTAAAGGATGTTATTGTCTGAAAGCTCGCCAAGCTCCTACCTCTTCAATATAGAAACTCATACCTTCGGTCTCTTCTTAGCTTGTTTCATTTATAAATGGAGAATAATTTGGCGAAACTGCTGAGAGGGTACATCACTGATGAGCCAAGCCCTCTTATTTAATAACTTTCATAATTGCGGTAAGGTCTGTAGAGATATTATTTGATAATATTTTTTATAAAAAATGCTGCATACAGTAGAACCTCCCTGTAGAGGACACCTAATTGCAGAGCCAAAGTGTCCTTTAAGGAGAGGTGTCCTCTTGCTGGAGAGTTGCTAAATTGTAAACTGTCCTTTGTAGAGAAGTGCCCGCTAAAGCGAGGTTCTACTGTATTTCTAAAAATTTTAATTATAATAAATTTTACTTGTCTCATTCCTGCAGCAATACCTTTCTACACAGCATCATAACTTCTCTATAATCTACCTACTCTTCTCTCTTTTGTAAATTGTTTTATTATAGTTTATCCAATAGTCATTTAGTCAATAGTCATTTAATCCAATAGTCATTTTATTATATTCTTAAATAAATTTATAGAGGTTAGATGTCAATGATATAGGTCTATAACTTCTATTTTCTTCATAATTAGTTTTGCCTGGTTTTAAAATTATCAAAATAGTCATTAAATTCAATACTTTTGTCTGATCATGGTAACAATGCTGTTACTAAATCTCATACACTATTTATTTATTTGGTCTTTTATATTACCTTGTGCTTTAATCATTTAAATTATGTTACAAAGTGTCAGTTTTTTAGAATCGGGTCTCATGTGTAAATTTCTGGGTTTGTGGCATATTGGAGAGTCAAAATCTCATGTTTTATTATCTGCTTTCATCCTACATTTTATTGAAAGGAAAGTCTAAAATACACAAACTTCTTTTTTTTTTTTTTTTATCGAAATATGCGACCTTCTTGGGTTTAAAATATTTTTGGTGAAGACATTGTCTTTTTAAAATTGAAAGTCCTCTGATCTACCTAAAATGAAAAGAGTTGCAGTTTATATAAATTTTCACTTACACTTTCCTAGGATTTGGCAATCTTCTCTCAACAAGGGTTTCTGAAATATTTCCTATTACTGGCAGGATTATATACAGTGGAACTTCCTTGTGTAAAGGCCAATACTTAGTTGCAGAGCCAAAGTGTCCTTTAGAGAGATATCCTCTTACTGGAGGTTGCTATTTAGTAAAAAATGATAATTTAGACAATGAGGACTGTCCATTGTAGAGAGGTGTCCTTCAACGCGAGTGTCCTCTCATAGAGGTTCTACTGTATATTGTATAGGAAATCCTTCCTGCTCAATACATCAACAGCTTAAAATATGTTTAAGAAATCTCCATGCCACAGATTCATCTGAGAATTAGACCAGATAATGGAGAATATATATATATTTAAGTTACCTTTTTAAAAATTATTATTCTTTGTTGTCATGTTATAACCAGAATTAAAATATTTTGTGCATAAAACTTGGGATCTTAGAATTATGTTATTGTCAAGTTGCTGTATTAATGAGGTTTTACTGCAAATTGTAGAGGTAAAAATTTAGGGAGAGTCTTTGTGGGGAAAAAATAGTTTAAAAAGGTGGGGTTGTTACAGTTGGATGCTTACTCTTGGGGTAACAATGGGTATCATCTTGTCTTCAGGGTTCTCCTTGTTGTTGAGGATGTCCTGGTCAATGGTCATATTGATGTAGAGAGGGAGTCATTGTCTTCATACCATTGAGCACATGAGATCCGAGTCAGCAAGCACTGAGCTAGCCTGTGGTTTAATACAATGGCCCCACTATCTCTGTGGCAGAGATAATTCTAATAAATTTGCAAATAAACAATCATTCTGGTTAATAAATTTCTGCTCAGCATTCATGTTTACATTGGGGATATGCCACCTCACAACAAGATATCATCTTTCACAAGGCCAACAAATAAGTATTCTTCCAACCATGACATTTCAGTTATCAATACAGCATTGTTTCCCCTCTCCTCAGACTTGACTGTACTTACACCTGACACTATATATGCTGAATATTGAAATACTTGTTACTGGAAAATTGATGGTTGATGATGACTGACAAAATAGTCCATTCAAATACCACACTACCCAGGATCAAATTTAGCACTTCTTCAATGGTCCCTGTTTTTTTTAACTAGTCTAACCTCACCAATAAGTGTAAGTAACTAAATGTGACTTGTTTGCATACTTGTAAGTGAAAAATTGAGCTGCATTCTACATGTATAGCCATGTGGTATACTTTCAGTAAAAGCAGTTACCAAACTACCCACAATGATCTCTACCATATGTCCTTGGATAATAATAAAAGAAAATAAGACCTAATCCAAATAATTTATTAGTGTGTGACGTTTCTGCAACAACATTGTCACCATCATCAGACAAAAAAATAAAAAATTATATAATAATAATTTTTTTTTCAATTTTTTTTCTGCTGATGATGACAATGTTATTGCCGAAACGTCACATACTAATAAATTATTTGGATTAGGTCTTATTTTCTTTTATTATTATCTATAATCCAAATTGTGCTTTATCATCATCCTTGGATAATAAAAAAAAGAACTTGAACAAATGTATGTATTCTAATTGTAAGATAAAGCCATTACATTTTGTTTAAGATATTTATTTGATCATCTTATCTCTATTATCCAAATTGTACACTCTCTTTATCACAGGTATAATGTTTCCCACACAGTGCTGAACTGTCCTTGTTGCAGCCTCTACCGCACGCAGGAAGGGACAGAGGCCTTGCAAGTGTTCACAGTTTTGAAGGAAGTGGTGCCCCTACTAGCAGATCTAAAGCCCTACGAGCTGATGAACAAAGATACCCTGGAGATGGTGTGTCTGGTGACCAGGGAGAACCCCAACTGGTCTGTGGCCCATGTGGCCGCACACTTCGGCTTCATCGAGGCCTTCTCCAACGAAACTGTTCTCAGGTAGCTTCTAGAGGAACCTCCCACAATTGATGACATTGCTTGCTGAATAGAGGATTTGTGTACGAGATTTTAAAAAGTTTTTAACTTCTTTTTTTTTTATTTTTATATATAATTCAATTATTTATTCAATTATATAAACACAAGATAATAAGTACCAGTACTTTTGTCTGAAGATGGTAACAACGCTGTTACCGAAATGTCACACACTATTCATTTATTTGGATTTGGTCTTATTACCTTGTGTTTATAATCGATAATCCAAATTGTGCCTTATCATTATCTTATTCAATCATACTCTATTCCCAAAATATAATAAAATAGAGATTTTTATAAATTATTATTTACAGCAGTTACACACTCTCTCTCTCTCTCTCTCTCTCACCTATTTCCATAATATTTTGGGAATAGTCTGATTGAATAAACTATTTTAACAAAATATATTGGCCTACACAACTTTTCGCAAAGGAAAAAAAAAATTATCGTTAAATGCAGAGTTTAGTATGGATTAATTTGCAATCTTATTAGTTTATCACAAAATGGATGGTAAAAGGGAAGAATAGATATTAAAACCCCCCAAAAATAGAAAATAAAATTTCAAGGATATTCCAAACAGAGGATGCCAGATGCCTCAACAGCTGGGGGAAGAAAGAATAGAGTGAGAAATGGGCCAAAATTCTCTTTCTGCCACTGTGGGATGATGCCTGACTCCACAGGAACACTCATCAATGACGGGATATCTCCTTCCAGGGAATTAAAATAGGTTAACAAAATGTCAAGTTGAGTTGATAAGGCACAATTTGGATTATAGTTTATAACACAAGGTATTAGACCAAATCTAAATAAATAAATAATGTGTGACGTTTATTTTATATTATTTGGTCTAATACCTTGTGTCAAGTTGAGTTGTAATATGACCCGAGATAAATAATCTGTATGCGGTCAATACCACCCCTGGTACACTTTTACTTAGTTTACAGTTGCCCCAAAGACCAGCTTTTTTTTATCATTGAGGTACAGCTTGCACCACATTGATGAGAGCCAACAGCCCCAAAACATGTACATGGTTAGCGTTCTTGTTTAATCAAGAAATGGTATTTGTCCAATTCTGGAATAATTTAAAACAAAAGTGATTAGTTGGTATTTATTCTGATAGATGGCACAAGCCATCAGGAACTTTTAGTTGAATGATCAGGAAATTCTTTTTTTGGTGTCTCCTATTTGATCTTCTTCTTTCTTATCTCAAAGCCATGATAATCATTGGTGGGTAGTTAGCGACTGCTTTTACTGTAAGCGCACCACATGTTTACATATGTGAAAAGCAGTTCGACTTTGCACTTACAAATGTGCCAGAACCCCGTTTGGTTACTTGCACTCGCTGGTGGGGTTGGACTTTTGCAAGAATCAGGGGCCATTGGAGCATTTCTTTTTTTTTTTTTTAAACAGAAAAAAAGTGTCTAATGCGGGAATCGAACCCGGGTCGTAGTGGTCGGAAACCAAACGGTTTAACCAGCCTTCCACCGACCCCCCTCTCCTATTTAATTAAGTTGAAAAAAACTCCACTGACCTGATCAAACATGAAGTATGGCTCTGGCTTTACCTCTTCAAGATATTGTTGAAGCAGGAAGTTGCAGGAATTTATAAGAGAGGGTTATTTATTTGAGAAGATGGTGCACAGTTTGGCCCATACTTCTGAGGTGATGGCGGCCTGTCAGTGTTCTTGTCCTTGAGGCATACTTTGTTGCTAGGGTTCTTCTTGTCTCAGGGTAATCAACTCATGTCATAGAGAACAATTAGCCAACAACAATGGTTGTTGAGATGACACCAGAGTCCATTGTCAAAATATATCTCACTTTTTCTATATAGCAGAAATATCAAGAATCATTATGAAAATTTGATCCTCACTCTCTGAATATTGTGGATATACATTAGAACCTCTCTCTCTCTCTGATGGACAGCACCTGGTTTCAGAGCCAAAATGTCCTTTAGGGAGAGTAACGGTCACCTCTCTCCCCATCAAAATACAGTAAAACCCCGATAATATGAACCCCGGATATAGCGAACCTTCCCTTATAACAAACCTAAGGCGATTCCCGATTCCATTCCATTGAAAATACCATTGTTATAACGAACTTGGCGATTTTTTTATATAACGAACTACCCCTATAACGAACCTATTTTCGGTCCCAAAATAATAAAATCTATTAAAAATACTATGCTTATAATGAACTTAGAATTGTAATTTGAAAAAAAATATATATTAAAACAACAAAATTATGAGCATGTTTCAGCTCGCGGATCGCGATTTCAAAACAATAAATTTAGCGGCATTTTTTTGTTTTCATTTACATTCTATTTTTGCTGTATGTTGTATAATTTTTTACACATTATACTTTTTATTAAATAGAATATCCAACAACAACAACAAAAACCTTTATTAAGACACTATTGTCTTACAAGGGGATTCCCCTAAAGGTTATATATGTACATGAGTGAGGAGGAAAAGCAATTTAGAGGGGAGGGGGAGCAATCAGCCGTTGTCTGTGGAGTTGAGCACCTCTTCTCTCATTTTATCAATCGCCTTGAAAAATTAAAAATAATTATAAACAAATGTTTTATCCAGCAGGAGAGCATTAAAGATTTTATATACATGTTGTTCATTGTAGTGAGCTAGCTCCGAAATTTCGCGAATTTCCAGTCTCTTTTCATGTAGGAATGGGCAATGGAATAGATAGTGGACCAAATTGTCTTGGATGCCAACATTGCAGAAGTAGCAATTTAAAGGGTCGCTGTTCCAAAATCCCGTGATATCCTCGCGGAAAAGTAGCCATAGAATCCTTTGACGGGCTATAAATCGTTTAATTAAATAGAATATCCTTGCAACCATCAAATTTTAAATAGAAAAAATGCAAATGGCTTCCAAAATAAAGAAAACAAAGGCATTCTAAAAACAAAAACGTTATTCCTTAAAATAAAATAAAACGGCCATTTTCAAAACTTTTCAAAGTGAAGCTACACAGGCAAAATTTCAGAATGACAAATGACTGTCCTCAATATAAATTGCAGGTCGATAGAACAGTGAGAAGAACTCAATATCTCATCGGTTCAGAAGAGGAATGAATAACGAATTTAGTTATTTGTAGTCATGGTGATCACTGCTCTACCATATAGAGGAAACATAAAATGTTTACAACAGAATATTAGAAAAAGTATGACAGCTTTAAACGAATTTACAATTTCAACGAATAATAATCCACCCGATATTATATTACTTCAAGAACCATATGTTTTAAATAAACAGGTTATATTTGATTTAGACTCACCAATAATTTATTCAAAGACTTCAGAAATTATTTACACAGCAACAATCATTGTAAATAAAAATATAAAATTCAAAAAATTAGATAATTTTACGAATCAATTCTGTACTGCAATATCTGTCATAACCTCAAATTCGTTTGTAGTAATCGCAAATTTTTACTTTCATCCCAATTCCTGTAATGATACTCACTTAGATTTTATAAGAAACTTGATTAATACTTATTCAAATAACCCTATAGTCCTATGCGGAGATTTCAATTCCCGTCATCCAATCTGGTTCGATAAAATAACAAATTCAAATGGTTACAAATTGCAAACAATAATAAATGAAAATCACTTGTACATTCACAACGATAAAACTCCAACATGTAGAGGTGCAAGTATAGTAGATCTAACAATCTCGAATAGACTTTCAATAAATATGATCAGACATTGGACCACCTCATCACTGACGAATATTTCTGATCATTTGGCAATTCAATTTGAAATTCACTCAAAATTTAATTATATAAAAGATAAACAGAATTCTACATGGAAATTCAATGAAAAACACGCCAACTGGACAAATTTCTCCAAAAATCTCAAGTATCAAGAATTTATCAAATTAAAGAATGAGGCAGATATGGTGGAAAATTGCACGGATATTGATAAAGTTGTAAACAAACTCACGGATAACATAATAGAAGCAGCTTACAAATCATTAAAAGTAAAATCAAACAACTACGCATATGATGCAGGTATAAAATGGTGGAATAAAGAACTTGAACTAATGAAAACACATTTTCATTATGTAAGAAACTTATTTTATCACAGTAAGACTATCGATGCAACAAGATTTAAACAAGTCAGAAACAAATTTAATAATATGATAAAGAAAGCAAAGAGAAATAGTTTGAAAATTTTCATCGAAGAAAATGAATCAAATGATCCTTTTGGTAACGCATATAAAATTTTCAAAAAGCTCAAATCCTCAAACAAGCAAAAAGGACTTCCCATAATAGACAACAATCAAGAATCAGAAAAAGAAAAACGCATTACAGACATAATAAATGTATTAATTGCAGATGACAGAATTGATCAAGACAACCAACAACAAGAATTGGTTAGAAGTTACGAACCTTTTCTAAGGAATTCAAGCGCTATCCATATTGATACCGAAGAAATAGAATATCTAATTGACAATACCAATGTTAAAAAGTCACCAGGTCAAGATAATATCAGTAATAACATGATAAAATACTCAAAGACTCTGATACTTCCGGTGCTACATTCGTTATTAAATAAATGTATTCAGATGGGATATTTTCCAAGGGAATGGAAAACGACAGTATTAAAAATTCTAATGAAACCAAACAAATCTAACGTCGAATCAATAAAAAGCTATCGACCTATTTCGTTAACATCTAATCTGTCTAAGATCTACGAAAAAGTTATTAAAAAGAAAATTTATGAATATTATATGCAAAACAATTTATTAAGTCCCAAACAGCATGGTTTCATCAAGTCAAAATCTACTATTACAGCCTTGAATAATATAATCGATATAATAATGGAACACAAAACCAAAGAACTGACAGCTCTGGTCACAATAGATATTGCGGGAGCCTTTGATAACGCATGGTGGCCTGCGATTTTAAAAATAATAGATGAAGATAATTTGCCGGAAAGTTTAATAAGGACTATTCAATCATATTTCAAATCGAGGAAAACGAAATTTACATATGAGAACTTAACAATGAATAAACAAATTACAAAGGGATGTCCGCAGGGTGGCCCGCTATCTCCACTACTATGGATAATATTACTAAACGATCTTTTGATCAAATATCAAGTTCCTAATAGTGAAGTGGTATGTTATGCGGATGATGTTTCAATTATATGCTGGCACAACAATTGCAAAGACCTGAAATTAGTTATAGAACAGGCATTAAATACGATTGATGTATGGTGTAAGAGTAACAAACTTGAAATAAGTCTAGAAAAAACTAATATACTTTATTTACATAACAAAGAAAAAATCCCAATCAAATTTAATAATGAAATAATCATGCCAACTCTGAAGACCAAAATTTTAGGAATAATAATTGCAAATCACAGAAGAAAAAACAAAATAAATTTTACATACCACATAGAAGAAATAGTAAATCGTACAAAACGTTTTAAAAATTATCTCTTCTCAATTTGCGGGAAATCTTGGGGTCTAAGCACCCAGAAAAGGCTAACTTTATATAAATCCATTTTTAGACCAATACTTACATATGGAGCCGAAATTTGGTTCAAATATTTAAATAAAAAATGTTTACAAAAATTAAATTCAACCCAATATCAAATACTGACATGGTGTATACAAGCCTATAAATCCACATCATATAGCTGTGTTCATAGTTTGGCCAACATTCCTCTGATCTCAGACTTTATCGAATCCAGAATCATGATATCTGATCTGAGAAACTTATCCACAGAAGATCAACAAATTTATGACCCATTTATTCCAGGAATTATAGATACCTTTCTCAAATCAAGAATGAATGTTCTGAAAAACGAAGCAAATAATACTTTCTTAAGCTTTTTTCCCCAAGAAATCCCTAAATACTTTCGTCCAAATTTTTATAATACTCAATTTGTTACAAACCACGGAAATTTCAAAAGTTTTTTAAATAGAATAAAGGCAGTGGAGGATTCAAGTTGCTTTTGTGGTATGGAGGAACAAACCTCAAGACATCTACTGATCGACTGCCCAGCATTTCAAGATTATAGAATGAAGAATGAACTAGTTGTTTATGAATTAAACGATTTGATTTCCAATAAAAATTCATATCTAAAGTTCAATTCATTTTGTAAATACATTCTAAAATTTCTACAAAATCTGGATCTCTAATGTTTTTATTCGTTGAATAATGTAAATAACTCATGTAAATAGACTTTTCTCCTTGTTTGGCGCAAGTATCCCTTGCGGGATATAGCGCTTTGGAAATAAAATAATTGTAATTGTAAATGTTAAAATAAGAAAATAAAACTTTTCTATTATAATATATAGAATATAATATTCTATTTTATAATATAAAATAGAAGGCTATTAAAATTGTTTACAAAGAGGAATCAACCTTAACTTTTGCCGCGATCACGATCGTACGTGTTAGGGCTAAAAAAAAAAAATCCAAATAAACGGGCTCGTGATGCAACCAAATTTATTTTTTAAGCCATGAACTATGGCGATTTTAAGGCCAGCAAAGGTTTGAATGACAGGTTCAAAACAATGGGATTCTAGATTTAAGAAGAATATGTGGAAACATGAAATAGAAGAAAAACACATCAACTTTATTTGAAAGGTGCAATTCTTGAAGAGTTCTTTGAAGCAACAAGGTATTAAAGCCATATTTTCAAGTGAACATTGTATTATATAAACTGATAAATATGTTTCAAAATCATTCTATATCTTTGAATATATAATTAATAAAAATTTGCCTAGCATTTGTCTTGATTTTGAAATTAGACATAGATGTACATGTATGCTAATGATAAGAAAAATCTATCATCAAATGATTTATTTTATTATTCAGTATTAATGTAAGGAAATTGGTCAATTAAGGGGATTAAAACAAAGTGACCACTATTAAGAGGCAGCCTCTTCTTGTGTGTGGGCTGTCTTTTAATTATATGGTCTAAAAATTTAGAAAAGTAAAAAAAAATAGCCAAACCGTGGCTATAGTGAACCAAAAGCTCTATCCCATTGGGGTTCACTATAGAGGGGTTTTACTGTAGATACTAAAAATAAGCGCTATCCATTGTTCATCTCCACAAACTGACAACAGCTACTAGACTGAAGCCTAGTCTCCAGGTAGTGGGTGCTTTTCTCAATTTGCCAAGGCTGGCTGGTATTGTGGCAATGTCACCAACCTCTGAGTCCACTAATTTGTAGAAACTGACAATAGATGGTGCTTAGTTTTAACATCTATTTTGATGGGAGAGGTGTACTTTATTCTTATTGATCAATATCTTCACAGCAAAATTTCCATAAAGTATCCTCTGATGGAGGTTCTACTGTATCGCATTACAACAATTATGGGGGGGTCGGTGGATGAATGGTCTATACCAGGGGTCTGCAGCCTGCGAGCCACATGCTGCTCTTTGGATGTGAAGCTGCGGCTCTTTGTAATAGTTTCATACGCAAATATTATTTATGTGAGTACTATTTATTGTTGGCAAGGAAAAAATTTGTGGTTCTTTAAAAACTTTGAAATTTGTAAATTATAATTTTTGGCTCTTCCGACTCAAAAGTTTGCTGACCCCTGATCTATGCAGTTGGTTTTTGACCGCTATGATGAAAGGTCACCTTTCCCGGCAAAATAGACACAAAATATTTATAGTGTTTTTTAGGAGCAATGCTATACACCTTATTCCATCATGTTGGAAAAGTTCTTCTGGTGTGTTTAACAAATCTCCCTACTTGATTACCAAAAATTGCTTCCTTCCTCAGCATAAGAAATTAATAAATGATTGAAATTTTAAGGAATAGAGAACTTTTAATTAAAGAAATGTGTTCAAGGAGCATGCTGGAGGAGCCACATGTGTGTGTGTGACAGCCACCTCAATGATGTCTGCACCTCCTCCATGATGACCCCTCTCCACTGTGCCCTCAAAGCCAAGCAGCTTGCCACCGTCCGCCATCTTATCTCTCTCGACACCCGCCTAGATCTACTCGACATTGAGTGCAACTCTGTCTTCCACTTTGCTGCAAAAGCCGGCAAAGAATATGTACAGGTAAGTTGTGAGAGACTTTCTTCTTGTGTGTTTTTAGGCCAAAATATCTATTTCCCTGAGAGGGAGCTTTCAAATTTGGATTCCAAATGTCTCAAATCCAAAAGTTCACAGCAATTATCTGATTACCATCATGAGACAAATTGCATTTTGTTAAAGTAAAACTCATGTCACCCTAATTATTTTACTGCCTCTTTGTTAGATTTTATTTTAAAAAATTCTCTCAAGAGTGAAAATTAAAGAGATATTCACTATTAAAAAAATGGACAATTCTAAACAGTAATGCCAACCAATAAGAAATAAATACGGTAAAACCCTACTAAAACAAACCCAGGATATAGCAAACCTCCATTTATAATGGACCTAAGGTAATTCCCAAATTGAAAATACCATTTTCATAATGGAATTAAAAAACAAACTACCCCTATAAGGAATCTAATTTTAGGTTCCAAAATAAAAAACTCCACAATTAAAATTCAGTAGAGCCTCCCTGTAAAGGGCACATGATTTCATAGCCAACGTGTCCTTTAGGGAGAGGTGTCCTCTTACCGGAGAGTTGCTAAATAGTAAAAATTATAATTTTGTTAATGAAAACTGCTTTGTAGAGAGGTTTCTCTAACGTGAGTTTCCTCTCATTGAGGTTCTACTGTACTAAGCTGTGTTATATATACACAAACTTAAAATTTTAACTTAATAGAATTTTTAAAACAGCAAAATTTTGAACCTATTTCAGCTCACAGATCGCTATTTCAAAACAATAAATTTAGCAATAAATATTACATATATGTTCAGTTTTACCAAACACACATTATATAAATTTGTACACATTACTTTTTTTTTCAATAGAATATTTTGCATTCACGCATCAAATTCAAAAAATATTGCAAAGGACTTCCAAAATTAGAAAATAAAGAAAAGGTGTTCTTCACATGTTACCACTAGAAAAAAAAAAATCCGATATCAAAGCTTTTCAAGGTGTGAAACAATGCAGGAAAAACTTCAGAACATGTTAAAATCTGATGTATAGCCACCTCCCTTAAATGACTGGCTGACCATCTTTGTAAAGTCAAAAAGACCAACATAGTCCAATGTGAGAGTCACATAGGAGTAGCCATGTTTTAAGGCTATGATCTCTCAGGCGAGGTGTAGCTACCTAACTCAAGTACTCCATTCACTCCTAGTTTATTTATATAGTCTTAGTACACCCTGATTTTCTTTTCTCTGTAATATCTGGAAAAACAAGACAGTGCACCTAAATCATGATTACAACCATCATAAACCCTGATTTTCTTTTCTCTGTAATATCTGGAAACACAAGACAGTGCACCTAAATCATGATTACAACCATCATAAACCCTGATTTTCTTTTCTCTGTAATATCTGGAAACACAAGACAGTGCACCTAAATCATGATTACACCATCATAAACCCTGATTTTCTTTTCTCTGTAATATCTGGAAAAACAAGACAGTGCACCTAAATCATTATTACACCATCATAAACCCTGATTTTCTTTTCTCTGTAATATCTGGAAAAATAAGACAGTGCACCTAAATCATGATTACACCATCATAAACCCTGATTTTCTTCTTTCTCTAATATCTGGAAAAATAAGACAGCGCACCTAAATCATGATTACACCATCATAAACCCTGATTTTCTTCTTTCTCTAATATCTGGAAAAATAAGACAGTGCACCTAAATCATGATTACACCATCATAAACCACTTATTTTCTTCTTTCTCTAATATCTGGAAAAATAAGACAGTGCACCTAAATCAAATTACACCATCATAAACCCCTGATTTTCTTCTTTCTCTAATATCTGGAAAAATAAGACAGTGCACCTAAATCACGATTACACCATCATAAACCCTGATTTTCTTCTTTCTCTAATATCTGGAAAAATAAGACAGTGCACCTAAATCATGATTACACCATCATAAACCCTGATTTTCTTCTTTCTCTAATATCTGGAAAAACAAGACAGTGCACCTAAATCATGATTACACCATCATAAACCCTGATTTTCTTCTTTCTCTAATATCTGGAAAAACAAGACAGTGCACCTAAATCATGATTACACCATCATAAACCCTGATTTTCTTCTCTCTCTAATATCTGGAAAAACAAGACAGTGCACCTAAATCATGATTACACCATCATAAACCCTGATTTTCTTCTTTCTGTAATATCTGGAAAAATAAGACAGTGCACCTAAATCATGATTACACCATCATAAACCCTGATTTTCTTCTCTCTCTAATATCTGGAAAAATAAGACAGTGCACCTAAATCATGATTACACCATCATAAACCCTGATTTTCTTCTTTCTCTAATATCTGGAAAAACAAGACAGTGCACCTAAATCATGATTACACCATCATAAAACCTGATTTTCTTCTCTCTCTAATATCTGGAAAAACAAGACAGTGCACCTAAATCATGATTACACCATCATAAACCCTGATTTTCTTCTCTCTCTAATATCTGGAAACACAAAACAGTGCACCTAAATCATGATTACACCATCATAAACCCTGATTTTCTTCTTTCTGTAATATCTGGAAAAATAAGACAGCGCACCTAAATCATGATTACACCATCATAAAACCTGATTTTCTTCTCTCTCTAATATCTGGAAACACAAGACAGTGCACCTAAATCAAGATTACACCATCATAAACCCTGATTTTCTTCTTTCTCTAATATCTGGAAAAAAAAAAGACTGCCCACCTGAATCATGGCTTATGCTCAGGCCTTGGGTTCCCGTATCCCCCTGCCCCAAGTTCTTCTCAATGAACGCAACACAGAAGGCCTTTCTCCACTGCACCTCGCTTGCATCAAGGACAGCGACTGTGCCATGGAGCTGCTGCGTATCGGAGCCAACCCCAACCTGGCGACTCTCCAGGGCCCCTCCTCCCCCACCCCAGAGTCCAGTGAGAATGCCAGTTTCTCTGGCAGCCCCACGTAGGTTACACTCCTACATTTTTAAATGCAAGAGAATTGCTCTCTTTCTTGCTGAAAAGATGACACTCTAAAATGTCATTCAGTAGAATCTCTCATGAGAGATCTCCTAAAAACATGGCTAAACTTGGTCCCTCTTGGAATGGCCTCTCATCAGAGGTTCTGTTTAGGTTGACACACTCCTCAAGACTTTGCTGACATGGCAGAATCTCTGATTAGACAACAGAAGAGACCGGATTTAGCCAAGTTTTTAGGTAGTTTCTTGGGACATTCAACTGTATTAAAATTAAATGATGTCTTATATATTGGTTTCCCCTTTGTTTGTGAAAGAGTGTGATGTTTCTACTGTACCTAAAAAGCTTATAATTTCTTTAAATGCTTTCACCAAGAATGCCTCCAAATTTTCACTGATATTGGCACTCAAGTACTTTATTTGTGGTGGTCTGGTAGATTAAACTGGTGAAACTGCTGGGAAGCCATGATGGATCATCAAATGATCAACCTTTTCAAATATTTGTTCATTGCAGTCAGAGACAGTAAAAAATATTTAATTTAATATACATATACAGTTAAACCTGTCTATAGCGCCCCCTCTAAATAGTGCCTTCCTCTCTATAGCGCCCGATTTTAAATACGTAGTACGATGCGATTTACATAAAAATTGACCTGTCTATAGCACCTCCTCTCTATAGCACCCTATTTTGGTGAGTCCCAAGAGGGGGCGCTATAGACAGGTTTAACTGTATATATAAATAACATGCATAAATCTCGCACACCATTTTTGATTGTAGCTTTTTTGTTCAAAATGTCAAAAGGTTTTCCAAAGAAGAGATAGGTCACCCTAAAAGTCATACCATCATTTTGTTTTCCTTTACACTCTACATTTCCATATAGGCCAGTTATGCAAATTTTAGTTCATATTTTTAGGAGAATCAAGTCGATGATCATTTCATTTTAAAAAGGTTTCTAGATATGAATTACAAGGTATAATAAGAGACCTAACCTAAATGAATTACTAATAAAGGATTAGAATTATGGGTAATATGAGAAACACCTTCCAGACCCAACTCTATATTGCAACAAAGTTTAATCCAAATCCGTCAAATATTGTGGAAAGGTATATACAAAACAATCAAGCACACAAACCCATTGTACATATTTCAATTGTGTTGATTTTTTTCTCTTTTCATCTAGCTGAATTGCATGCTGATTCTTTTACATATTTCAAATGATCTTTCTTTCTTTCTATATTTAGTTAACCTTTAAAGTGCAATTATTCCTAGTGGGACATAGCACTCTAAGTCGAAATAAAACCCACATTTATTTATTTAGAAGAATACAAGAAAATAAGACCTAATCCAAATAATTTATTAGAGCGTGACGTTTCGGCAACAGCATTGTCACCATTATCAGACAAAAGATGTCTGATGAAAAAGATATGTCTAATGATGGTGACAATGTTGTTGCCGAAACATCACACACTGATAAATTATTTGGATTAGGTCTTATTTTCTTGTATTATAATCTATAATCCAAATTGTGCTTTATCATTATATAGAATAACAATTAAAATAGTTTGTGGTATGCATAAGTTCACTCTCTTAGTTCCTTCATTCTTTCAGATATCATGTTTTTTTTATCAGAAGTCCTCCCTAAAATAGCTTTGATTGCAGTTTTGATATATTTGTTGCAGATCCAAGCAAAGAAAGAAAATCGGTTTATTTGCCAAGAAGGCTTTTTCAAAAAGGTTTGCAAGCAATAGTTAGGAGATGTGGTTGACAGGACCACAATACCTTGTCTTAGTTTTAATACAACACCATCTCTTATAAGACACTAGCCGAATGACCCAGGCAACGCCCGTGTTTTACCCTATTGAATGTTTTGATTCAAATACTATTTGTTACAATTATAAATTGTGGTCATGTGGCCTAGTGGTCATGGCATCTGCCCGGTAAGCGGAAGGTCGTGGGTTCGATTCCCATCCCTTGACACTTTTTTTATTTTATCCATTCTGACCAAAATCTATCCGTGAACTTCACACAGACAGAATAAGGCAATTATATAAGTAGATTTATTTTCTACTGCCCTTACTGGGATGATAAAAAGAATGAGTAGAATGTAGAAAGAAGTTTGACTTTTTTTCTTTACTACATCTATATAAATTGAATTGTAATAAAAATATAGAGCATTCGTATGCAAAAAAAAAAACAATAACAATGTCTATTCCTTGAAGCACTGATATCATTAAAAAAAACTAGAATAATTTTTAACACCTTGCCACAAATACTTTACTTTTTATTTGCTCCTGACGAGAACAAAAATATTTTTGTTAAAACGTCGAGATAATAAAAAGATTTACTGGCCGAGGTATCTTTAATTTTAACAACAAAACTTAAGTTTAATAGTTTAGTATTAATTGAAAAATAGACCTCCCAACCTAGTATAACAATATCTCGAATCTTATGCCATAATTCTCAATAACATTATTTTCTTCTTCTTTTTGACCGTAACTCACAGAATATAGTTATTCCATTTAACTTTACGTTCAATTTAATATTTTAAATAAAAGTATATATATTTATTCTCAAAATTGTTAAATTAACTATGTAAAAATTGTGAGTAAATTTCACCCTATTTTATTATCTATTTTATATTTAGCCTTAAAATATAGACTGATCCATGCGTGAATCCTTTTGTTTTTGGATTTGCCAGTTGAAGAGCAAAATTTGCTCAAAAGCTTGAAACACCTCAAGATAAATAAATATACTATTTGTCCAATAGCTAGTTTTCTTTAAAAACTACAGTAAGTTTTTTTCACCCTTTGTGTGCTTTTGTTGTTCGGTTTTCAGGACAAATGAAGGGTCTCCTTTACCATAAAAAGTTGACATGATAGCAAAAAATTGAAGCAATTTCTTTTTTATTCTCTCTCTCTCTGATGTGCCTGAAGATGGTCTGAAACAAGTAGTCAGGTCCAAATGAATAACAATAGGTAACCCATTGTTATTACCAGTTTGCTCTCATGGCTTTGACAATTAGAAACTGGGATGTGACCATTGAGAATATCCTCTTGTGACAGAGATGACTTCCCAGAAAATTGTGTTTAAAGGAAGTTGAGAGGGAAGTTTTTGGACTGTGACAAAATAAAACCTTAGTTTCTTTAAGTATTATCAATTTCTTGGGATTATTTTCTTTTCTATTTCTTTGATCAGGCACTTTTAATGATTATCAGAAGTATAGTTGGGAATGTTGGTTTCCTTCCATATTTTACAAATGTAAGCATTAAAGCTTCTACAATACCCTGGTTAAAATACATTGTAAAATGACCAATAGGAAAAATTTCAAGATATGGATACTCTTGGTTTCTCCTGGAAGTGTGGTCATTCTTAGAAAATTGATTTAACACCAGAGAGGGGACGTTTTTATATTACAAATGTGGTAGTTCAGGGAGGAAGTGGCCACTTACGAGGCGCTTTTCTGTTCTGATTACTAATATCTTCTTTATAGCTACAAGGTAATAAGACCTAATCCAAATAAATTAATAGTGTGTAACGTTTTGGTAACAGCATTGTTACCATCATCAGACAAAAGAATAAACACACTGTGACATTTTTTCTCATTTATTCTTTTGTCTGATGATGGTAACAACACTGTTAGAGTTTAATTTATTATAACTCTGTGTATATATGTTTTATTAGATTTGACCACGAGTGCCTGGTCACGTGTGTATGAATTTATTGTATAAATAGTGTGTTTGAGAATAAAGTGTGTGTTGACTTGGAACTGTGTGAGACTGGTGTTTTCACAGTAGTTTAGCTCGGTAGACTCGCTTCATTTTGAGACAAGACCTTGGCGCTGACTATACCTCTGGGCGGAAGAATGAAAAGTGAATAAGAAGAACCAGCCAGAAAGAAGATTGGCGAACATTTTGGTCCCTCTACATCCGGATATAGGCTAGGTTCAAGTTTAAATAAGTTTAAGAAACCTAAGAGGTTTAAAGAAGTTTAAGAAACCTAAGAGGTTTAAAGAGGTTTAAGAAACCTAGAGGTTTAAAGGTTTAAGAAGTTTAAAGAAGTTAAAGTAATAGAAGAAAGAATCAAGGCCTATGCAAATTTAAGCAATCGTAGAAAAAAGAAGAATTTATGCAAATAAAGTTTTGCAAAAAAGGTTATGCAAAAAAGGTTTTTAGGAAAGTTTTGTAAATTGGATTAAAAAGGAAAAGGCCGAGGTATAGAGCGTCAAGCAATAATTCAAGTTAAGATCAAAGGGCAAGTCTAAGCCATGAAGCGGGCATTAAGAAGTAGAGCCGCTCAAAGAACGATTATATCCAAGTTGATTAAAAGGGCAGAAGCGGAGTTGGATGAAGAAACTCCTTCTGAAATTACGATAAGAACGAGCTATAAACTCATCGAAAAGTATATGGCAAATCTTCAGGATGAAGATAAGTTGATCTGGAAGTTGATGCTAGAAGATAAGGAAATTGATTACAAGGTACGAGAGGAAGAGAAGGACACAGTGATCCAGTATGATCAGAAGTGGATGGGTCTTGAGATTAAGATAAATAATTTCCTCAGCTCTCTGATGAAGGATACGGAAGCCCTCCATGGTGCTAGTTCGAAAAAGGGCTCGCAGCCTGGAACCAGAGTATGCCGATTGCCCAACTTGGATTTGAAGATCTGCGATGGAAGCAGTTTAGAAGGTGGGATGAGTGAGAAGCCAAGTGTTGTCGGAGTTACCCTGATGAAAGGAGTTGATCCAGCTTCTATTAAGGAAGATGCTGGGATTGTGGTATTATCCGAGCAAATGGTAGAAGAGACATCCACGCAGATTGCCGTTGAAGAAAGTCATAGGGCTCAAGTTGAGAAAAGGCAGTTGGCTGAAAAAAGTAAAAATGCTCAAGTTAAGAAGAAGTCTGTTGTAGAAGTTGATGAAAGTAATAGGGCTGAAATTGAGAAAAAATCCGTTGAAGCAGATGAGGAGAAAGGGCTGGATGTGGAACCAGGAATGGATTCAAAGAACACTGAAGAAGTGGAGCTGCTATATGCAGAACAAGGTACTGATTCAAAGATAGCAGAAAGGCTAGATGCAGAACAAGGCACCGATTCAAAGGTAGCAGAAAAGCTAGATGCAGAACAAGGTACCGATTCAAAGGTAGCAGAAAAGCTAGATGCAGAACAA
This sequence comes from Cordylochernes scorpioides, assembly GCA_030710605.1. Lineage (NCBI taxonomy): Eukaryota > Metazoa > Arthropoda > Arachnida > Pseudoscorpiones > Chernetidae > Cordylochernes > Cordylochernes scorpioides. The sequence goes on from CP092864.1 coordinate 40,195,628, forward strand.
GGTACCGATTCAAAGGTAGCAGAAAAGTTAGATGCAGAACAAGGTACCGATTCAAAGGTAGCAGAAAAATTAGATGCAGAACAAGGTACCGATTCAAAGGTGGCGGAAAGGCAAGACGCAGATTTAGAGAATGAGAAAGACTCAGAAGCTGAAACCAAGGACAATGAAGTAGGGGATTCTGAGACTGCTGTTAAAGGTTATGAATCGGTGAGCAATTCTAAAGCAGTAGCTGACGGCGATGATCAAGTGGAGATTTCAGATGGTAAAGCTGAGTCCATTGATGATATTGAGGAAAGAGTTGTCAGAGTTCCACCATCGAGGAAATTGGTGGAAGCGGGACAAACTGGAGAAGCGGAATTTAAGGTAACAGGATACTATTTGCCTGATCGCCCTGTATTTGAGTGTGGGTCCAGAGCGACGCCTAAACGGCCAGTATTTGACGACGCTTCCTGTCGAGGACGAAACGGATTCTCGTTGAAGCGATATTTGACCAGGAGACCCAGTCTATTGAGAGGAATCCCTGAGATAGGGATAAAACTTCGGAAGAATAAGTTCGGAGTTGTAGCCGACCTGAAAAGATATTTTCGGATGATCGCCATTAAGGAAAGTGATTGGGACTACCTTAGATTTCTTTGGAAGAAAAGGATGGACAACTGATGGTGCAATGATGCAAAGGTTGGAGAAAGTGAGGCGCTTTCTAAACAGGGTTGTACCATCCAGATCACCTATGTGAAGAGAGAACCAATAGAAAAAGGTTCAATTGGCAAATATCTTCCAAACAATAAGATGCAACTTGTATCGAAGGAAACTGTTTCTGGAGCTGTTATAACGCCAATGTTATACTCCGGCCAGTTCTCCAAAGGAGCAAGTGCCTACTCCAGCGAAAGGTCTTAATTTGGGAGACAAGTCTCCAGAAAAGTCTGGTAAAGGTGCTAGACTGGAAAGGATTGCGAATCTTGTAGATTATAGGACTATTATATTGAGCGGTTTGAGATCTCTAAAGAAGATTTCAGAGTCCTATGACAGCTCTAAGCCTGCAGACGATACCTCTGAGCCTTCAGACGATACCTCTGAGCCTGCAGACGATGCCTTAGCATCAGATCCTGATTCTTCAGAAGGTAAAGCTCAAGGTTCTCAAGAGGTTCCAGGGATTGCAGTGGAGGATTCTGACGAAAGGTCTGCAATTGAGGATTCTCAACCTTCAGAGCCTCTTGATGCGGAGGGTTCTGGAGTGGAGGCTTCAAGCGATGTAGAGGTAAGAGCTCAAACAAGGAGCCCTAAAGCCATATCTTCCAAAATACCTTGCATGAAGAAAGAAGAATCCAGCATAGACTTGGAAGAGGAAGACATTGGAAGAAACGAACCCTCTCCAGCCTCAATCACCTTCAAAGCCCTAGAAACCACAGAGTCTAAAGAAATTGATCTGACGATTTTGGGCAACATTGCGAGAGAACATTGCGCAGAAGGATTGCATTTGAACAGTCCAATGTTATAAGGACATTGGGTTTGGGATGGATCCAAGGTGAAGACTGTTTCTTCTATGAAGTTCAGTCGTTGGAAGAGACATTGGTGACTACCACGAGCGAAATGCTTTCCCATCGCCAAGTTATATGATCCCTTAAGATGGTTGGCAACTGTCCTTGTAACAGGAAAAGTAATGGTTCAAAGGTTGTGGATAACGGGAGTACATTGGGATGATCCGATGGATGAATCATTGATTGAAACATGGACTACTTTAAGAAAGGAATTGAATTTCATGGGAAGTTTGAGAATACCCTGATGGATGGGTCTCGGAGGGAATACCCAGGGAGTGCAGTTGCATGGATTCGGTGATGACTCCGAAGACGCCTATGCGGCAGCTGTTTACATAAGAATTCCCACTGACCATGGAGTCAGTGTAAGACTGTTGGCATCAAAGACTGAGTTGGCTCCCATGCGGAAGATGTCAGTTCCACGCTTGGAATTGTGCGCAGCTCTTCTGCTGACCAGACTAGTGAAATATATAATGGAAGAGTTGGATATCAAACTGGAGAGTGATACCTGTTGGTCCGATTCTACCATGGTCTTGAATTGGTTGAGAACTATGTTTGGAGATCTCCCCACTTTCATCGGCAATCGTGTGGCGGAGATTGAGTTGTCCACAAATAAGGGAGTGGCGCTGTGTTCCACAGGAGATAATCCAACGGATATTGCCTCGCGAGGAATTCTGGGGTCCGAGCTGAAGCAGTCTTCCATCTGGTGGACAGGACCTGCCTGGTTGTCAGCGGAATCCACAGAATGGCCTAGAATGCCTCCCTTGTTTGAGCACCAAAGTCAAACTGAGCTCCTGAGTATTCATGCCATCAGTGAAACACCTTCTTGGTGGCCATTGGAGACATGAGCTCGACCTTTAATGGATATATCCGAAAAGTGGCCTTAGATATTGCGTTTTTGCCATAACTGCCGCTACAGAGCGGAGCGATATCAGTCGCACTTGGGCACAGCTGAACTGAGAAATGCTCGTCGGAGAAGACTTCGGGTAATTCAGTGCCAGCATTTCAGGGAAGATGTGAGAAGTTTGTCCACTTTAGGAGCAATGAAGCGCACGAGCAAGATTTATGGTTTAGCGCCGATCCTCGACGATCTAGGAATCCTTGGAGTCGGCGGTAGATTGAAATGGGCTCCATCTATGGCATATGAACAAAAACATCCTGCGCTATTGCCTTCATCAGGAAAGGTAGCTCAGATGATTGATCGAGCAGTTCATATGCGGACTATGCACGGAAGTATGCACCTGATGCTGTCCACATGGGGACAGAAGTATTGGATGCTGAGAACAAAAGATCAAGTGAAGAGATGCATTCGAGAGTGCGTGACATGTTGTCGATACAATCGCGTCACTCCAGGCCAGCTAATGAATGATTTGCCCAAGGAGAGATTAACACCGAGTAAACCCTTTCTCAAGAAGTGGTGAAGATTGTGCTGGACCTGTGAACCTTCGAATGTCCAAGGGTAGAGGTCGAAAGACGGAAAAGAGCTACATCTGTCTAGTTGTGTGCTATGTGACCCGAGCCGTACATCTTGAATTGTTCCCAGATGCCTCTACACCCACCATCATGACGGCTTTTAAGCGAGTTGTAGCGCGAAGAGGGCACTGCACTCGGCTATATAGTGATGAAGGAACAAGTTTGTAGGAGCTGCACGACAGTTACGTTCAGGTTTCTATCTGGTTCAGGATCAATTAAGAGAACTGGCTGCCGTGTTAGCTAATGATGGAACTAAGTGGAAGACCATCTTTCCCAATGACGACGTCAATACGTTAGTATTGATAAAAGAGGAAAGAATGCCCCCTGCAAGGTGGCTGATGGGCAGAGTGGTGGAGACCCATCTTGGGAAGGACGGCCTGGTGCGGGTTGTATCGGTGCGAACACCAGTTGGAGTGCTCCGAAGACCCTTAGTGAAGCTGGTGCTGCTGCCGGTGGCCCCTCCGGATCTTGATGGTACCCATCAACGGGGGGAGGAATGTTAGAGTTTAATTTATTATAACTCTGTGTATATATGTTTTATTAGATTTGACCACGAGTGCCTGGTCACGTGTGTATGAATTTATTGTATAAATAGTGTGTTTGAGAATAAAGTGTGTGTTGACTTGGAACTGTGTGAGACTGGTGTTTTCACAGTAGTTTAGCTCGGTAGACTCGCTTCATTTTGAGACAAGACCTTGGCGCTGACTATACCTCTGGGCGGAAGAATGAAAAGTGAATAAGAAGAACCAGCCAGAAAGAAGATTGGCGAACAAACACTGTTACTGAAACGTCACACACTATTAATTTATTAGGATTAGGTCTTATTTTCCTGTAACTAATATCTTATTTATTTACTGTGAGCTCTGTAAGTCCAGCTCTGTGCTCTTTGTAAAATACCGATCAGTATGATGGTCAGTCTTGTGATTGCAGCAAGATGAAGGAGTTCCTGGACTCCAACGCTCACACCCTCTACTCCCCGGATGTAAAGATGGGAGGGACTCCACTGCACTGGGCCAAGACTCACCAGGTAGATAGCAGCAATCCAGAACCTCTATTGGGAATTTCCATATTGATATACAGCCAAACCTTTTCCCATCTCATTTCCTGTTCCTGTTCCAAAATAATTAGGTACTGCTCAAAAAGAAAAACCTAGCTTATGCTATCTACAATGAACAAAAAAAAGTGTAAAATGCAGGATTCGATCCCAGTTCATGACTGTCGGAAACTGAGGGTTTATATCGCCGGCCACCAACTATTTTTTCCATCTCATTTTGACCAGGAACTCATCCTGTACACTTTGGTTCTATTTACCTATTTGGATTTTCAATAAGTGTAAGTTGGGAAGCTACATTATAGCCACAATAAATCAACAAACCATGGGAAATGAATGGTAAATTTCATCTGTTATATAATTTTCTTTAGATAATTTTTCATATAGTTTAACATTCTCTTGAACTTAGCCTATTTATCTCTTCTTGATTTATTAGGAAGCCTTTAGGACTACCTTTTTGATCATTGAGCACCATGCCAGAAAGGGCACATATGATGGAACAAAAAAAAAAAAAAAAAATCGTTGATTAGCCCGTATTCATTTTGATGGATGGTCCCAACAAACCATCAGGAAATGACTTTTCCATAATTTTAGATATTAAGTTTCTAATTCCAGGGTGGGTTAAGATATAAACCAGGAATTTTTTTATTTCTGTCTCCCTTGATGTCATAAACAATCTCATCCAAAATTCAAGTCTCAACAACTCTTGCAAAAATCACACCCAAACATATGGCTAAACAGGCCATATAATATTTACAAGGGAATGTAAACACAAGGTAATAAGACCAAATTCAAATAGTGTTTAACATTTTGGTAACAATCTCTGTTACTGAAGCATCACACACTATTTATTTATTTGTATTTGGTCTTATTACCTTGTATTTATAATCCAAATTGTGCCCTATTACAATGGAATGTAGTTCCCCACTCACTGGTGTGGCAGCACATTGAGACCTTGGTGTCACTGGGCTGCGAGTTGGACGTCCAGAACATGGAGGGCAACACTGCCCTACATATAATGGTGACGCGCAAGAGGTTGCCATGTCTGCTGGCCTTGTTACATTGCGGAGCCAGCGTGGACATTCCGGGGGCTGGGGGCAACACCCCACTCCATCTGGCTGTGAAGGTGAGAGAATCTCTCTGCCTTACTCATTATGTAACAAACATCAGCAGCATTGGTGAATCCCTTGTCTTTATGTAACAAACATCAGCAGCATTTCAAAGTTTCCCATTGGCTCCCAAACTACAGAGGTGGGTCTTCTATAGAGTTGTTGATGGCTGTGCCCAGACCAACGACATATCTCTGGTCCATGCCCTTATTGTGTTCGGGGCGGACGTCAACGCCACCAACGACCAAGGAGACACACCACGCCACCTGGTGGCATCCACCGCCAGTGGAGAGCTGCTCTTTGCTCTTCATGCTGTTGGAGCGCGACGCTGTCAGCGCAGACTGGAGACCTGCACCAAAGGCTGTACTGTAGATGGCGAATTCAACGGCATTCCCCCGGATAAATTCGCCTCATTTGCATCACCCTGTAAGTCTCCTTTTTACAACCTGTTGCTTCGCAGTTCCTTAAATATCTCAAGTGCTGAGTTATCTTTATTTCGTGTCTCTTGAATCCTTTTTTATCAAATTCTATTGACACTAGAAGAAAATATACCAGATTCTATTTTTCAACATATGTCATAAATGATATATATTCAAGATAAATTCTCTTTCTCAATAAATATCTTAACTTTTTGAAAAGAAATTCAAACTAGTAGGTTAGAATTTTCACAGCTATCTTTAGTAAATGAATTGACACTTCAATGAGACAAGATTTGACCACTATCATTAACCAATAATCAGTGTTAACTTTTACATTCCTTGAAGATAAAGTGTCAGGAAGAGATTTGACCTGTGTTGCAGTGTATGATAGATTGTTCATGGGGCCTCTAGTATCTGCTGCCTTGCAACGTCGTCGATCCGGAGAGCCCTCGGCACCACCAGGGAAAAGGCCGGTTCGACTCCTATGTTTGGATGGTGGGGGCATCCGCGGCCTCATCCTGGCCCAAATGCTGAGCACCCTGGAGAAATTGACAGGAGTCACCCTTGCCCAGAGTTTTGACTGGATTGCCGGTACCAGCACTGGGGGCATCTTGGCCCTGGCTCTAGCCTGTGGTGAGTTTATACTTTTTCACTTGATATTTCTGTTGGTCCTGTATGAGGCAGCCAATTTTTGTATTTTCCTCCAGAAGCCAGGAGCAATGAAGAACATTATGGGTCATCCTCCTATCTTGAATTTCATCTTGGCATAGTTCACATTTCAAATAACAGTTCTTCTTCCAATATTCTGAGTGGCTTTCAGGGAAAAGAATTGTGCAAAAAAATATTTTTATTTGGATTGGAAAGATCAAAAGTTTTCAGTGATAAATAAGGGCTTTAGGTTTGTATAGTGGCCATAATAGAAGAGTTAATTATCTCTATTTGAACTTTCTGAATAGATTGTTCTATTGGTATTTGTATTATGTTAATAATTTATTTTTGTAAAAAGTAGCATTATCTTATCAATTCTTTATAAAATAAAACCCACTAAGAGTCCAAAATCTGATGGTGCGTAAAAACCCCCATTCCTGCTCTTGCCATTAATATATATATATAGGTCTCTAAAAAATAAGCATCTATTAATAGAAGAACAAATAGATGTCTAGAAATGTCATATAACATAGGAAATTTAGTACAGTAGAACCTCCCTGTAAAGGACACCTAATTGCAGAACCAAAGTGTCCTTTAGAGAGAGGTATCCTCTTACTGGAGAGATGCTAAATAGTAAAAATGATAATTTTGCAAATGAAAACTGGCCTTTCTAGAGAGATGTCCTCTCTTGGAGGTTCTAGTGTATATAAAGAATTCAAAGAACTGGGTGTGATGATGCAGGCAAGACTGCAGCGGAGTGCCGCTGTCTCTACTTCCGGCTGAAAGACAAGGTGTTTGTGGGGTCACGTCCATACGACACAGAACTGCTGGAAAAGTTCCTGCAGTCAGAGATGGGGGAGACCCGCTGCATGGCGGACATTGCCCATCCCCGGGTGATGGTCACAGGAGTGTTGGTGGACCGCAGGCCCATCGAGCTCCACCTCTTCCGCAATTATCCCTCCGCAGCCGCCATGCTAGGGACAGAGGATGATAAACCCAACAGCAGCTACGCCCGGCCTCCCAAGCCCACAGAACAGCTGGTGTGGCAGGCTGCGAGGGCCTCTGGAGCAGCCCCCTACTATTTCCGAGCCTCGGGGCCCTTCATGGATGGGGGCCTCATGTCCAACAACCCCACCTTGGATGCCCTTACAGAGATCCATGAGATTAACATGGCCTCCCGCTTCCTGGTTGGTTGACAATCTCATAACAATATACACTCAGTCTTTATTAGAGTCCCATACAGGGTTTTCCTGAACAAGATCTGTTTTTATTATAATGATAATAATGTATAAAAGAAAAATCTTTCAAGGGTTCCAACTAATATGTTGAGTCCTTCCTTTCCCTAGCATTTTCATAAAGCCATCAATTGTAAATCTCCCATGCTCACTCTCAGATATAATTTGCCCATTGAAGAGCGGGAGCTCGAGAGCTCACAGTTTTTATAATAAACTCCTTGCCAAGGGTTTTATGATCTTTTTGTAAAAGTGTTTCACAATTTTCTTATATTTGACAGTTAAAGTGCTAGACTTCTATCAAACTCAATAGCAAGGAATACAGTGAATCGCTTGGATTCTTGACAAGAAACAATTCTTTCCATCCTGATAGACATGGATTTTAATGTGCCAATTCGGCCTTATTCTTATTTTTTCATTGTACATGATATGCCTTCTGTGTGTCCATAGATTTTTTTTTTTTTTTTCAATTTTTAGTTGCGGAAATCTTATAGCACATTCCAATCTTCTCACTAAAGAATTGTGTCAGAATAAAAATGTCTACATCTAGGGAACAAGAGGCTTTTCACAAGGAAACAATACCAAATACAGTCCCAACTTTTTTGATTCAATATTCCGAGGGAAAAAGAATTTTCATCATTTGAATTATAGTCGGTTAAGATGATTATCAATTCATCAGAACATTCACTGCCAGTGGACATTTTTCTAGGACATTTTGTTGTCAACACTTAAGGGCATGTTGAATTATAGCCGGTTATATTAAAGTGAATAGGCTGAAGAGTGTTGGATTAAAGAAATTGTAAATTGTGGTATTTGAACAATTTGTTTTATTATAGTCTCAGTGTTATGAATGATGCCAATACCATATCTAGTCTGTGAACTGGTAGCAATACTGACTGAAGTCCTAGATTCTCCTATGCACCTTGCTGTGATCAAATAAAGATTGTGGTGGTGGGTGCAGAACCGGGAGGAGTTCCATCTGGAGCTGGTGGTCAGTCTGGGCACGGGCAAGCCCCCCATGTGTTCAGTGGAGTCCTGTGACATCACATGGCCCGGCTCCAGTCCCTGGACTGCCGTGAGGGGGGTCTTCTCTCTCAGCAAGATGCTCATTGACCAGGTGACCTACCTCTCTGACCTAGTATAGCTGAACCTCCAATAGGAAACACACGACTGATCCCTCCTTTAAACTGATAATCCATCAGAAGGTGGATTAGATAAAAGCACAAGTCTTCTTAAAGTACACTTATGGAAAAAAAATTTAAGGAAGTGTAAAGTCTTTGATGTCATCGGTCATCTATTTTTTTTTTTAAGGAGACAGAGCCAGTTTTGTTCACACTTGGTTATCTCGTGTGTCTTCAATAAAGGGGTCACGGTGTATCAAATATCACATTCAGAGTTATTGTCTGAATCCCGATATACATGCTAAAAGATACAGCTTCCTCAAGTTTTGTCCATGAGTGTAAGACCAGAGTTTGTCTTTGAGATAAGGCTCTATAACTGATCGCCCTAAAACTTTAGGGTAGAGATAATGTCTCTGTAGTAAAATGTTGAATATTTTTTTAACAGTATAATAGTATGAATATATTTTAGTAAGGAGAGAGAGAAATTTTTCACCCCACATTAAGACAGAATCTATTTTTATTGATTTTACATTTGGCATTTTACACTACTTCTGGTATTTCCTGGATTAAATTTTTACCAAATTGGTCTTATGTTTCTTATTGTAAGTTTTATTTCCTTAGGGTTCAAAAATAATTATTGTATTTGTGTGTCTTTGCCACAAGAGCCTATATAAATCAGCTAAGCTTATCTAGCAGGCAAAGAGATAGGGAAATGTCAAAATATGGGGGCTGTTACAGTAGAACCTCTATGAAAGGACACTCATGCTAGAGGACACCTCTCTACAAAGGACAGTTTTCATCACCAAAATTACCATTTTTACTATTTAGTAATAATCTAATAGGAGGAAACTTCACTCTAAAGGGCACTTTGGCTTTACAACTAGACCTTGTCCTTTTTAGTTTTACTGTACTATCAATATATTAGCTTGAGTAGAGCTAGTACAGGTGTAAACATGAATCTTTAAATTCAAAATGGATATATATTTTTTTACCATCAAATATCTGCTACAAGTTTTTTTGACAAATATAACTGAGCTACACACAGCCTGTATTGGTTTCACTGAGTGGGAGGAGGGGAAGCTGTATTATCAAACAGCTTGAGGAAAGTGATTTCACAAAATTACTTATTTCATATCACTCTGTATTTGTCTGTTCAGTAGTGCTTGTACAGTAGAACTACCTCCCTGTAAAGGACACCTAATTGCAGCGCCAGAGAGGTGTCCTCTTTTGCGAGTATCCTCTCATGGAGGTTCTACTGTATTAGCTACACTAAGTTGACTTTTGGGATGGGAGACTGATTGGTAGGAGAGAGATTTGATAGCCATTCCATATCGCCCCGTACCTCTCTGCTCCAGCCTAACCAATCATGGTGGTGTCCAGGCCACCCAGGCAGATGGCAGGGTGGTAGACAGGGCCCATGCCTGGTGCAGCATGATCCAGGTCCCCTTCTTCCGCCTCAACCCCCAGCTGTCGGAGGACGTGGGGCTCAGTGAGACCTCCAACCCCATCCTGGTGCGCATGCTCTGGGAGACCATGGCCTACATGCATTCCAAGAGGCAGGAGCTATCGGAGCTGGTAGAGCTCCTAGCTCCACGCTGCTGAGTCTCCTCACATTCCTCCTCTGCTAGCACTAGTCTCTCTCACAGAACAACTAACTCTACAGAATAAAAATTTTATTATTGTATTATTGTCCTTCTTCTCTGGGTAGGAGCTGGAGGTTGAAGAGGTGGCGGATGGTGGGTCGCCCGTGGGGACAGTTCTGGGTGTCACATCAGTGTGTCAACAATACAGTGGGGCCAACTGGACTGTGCTGGACTTACCCAGGGCTGTTCCATCTCTCCCATGTGGGCCACCAGCTATCACACACACAGTCTTCTTGGAAGAGGCTGCTGCTTATCCACATGCAGCTCAAGGAGCATTGCCTCAAGGAATTTGTGCAATCTTTGCACAAGGGGATAAGAAACAACAGAACTTACTCTATACAAAGGACATTTTTCATTGCCAAAAATACCTTTTTTTTTTACCAATTAGCTGCTCTTTCTGGTGAGAGGAAACTTCTCTAAGATGAGGTTAAAAATCACAAGATTATTTATTTATTATCATTTACAAAGCACGCGATATCCGTCTTGGATATTTGCATGCATACACAAGTTTGGGAGCTTTTACAGTAATTATTAATATGATTTTAGTTATTATAATAGAAATTATTAACGTATTTGTCAGTTAGTTAACGATTTAATTACCCTATAATGAATATTAGTGAACATCACAGTTAAGAACAGAAATTTAGAGCTATTTACAGCATATAACTATTTACCATTTATTACAGCCCAGGCTATCTATTACTAAAAAACATTCTACAAAATCTATTAAAATTTATATACATATATCTATTATTAACTATTTGATTTAGATAATTTATATTTATTTGATTTTTGACTCTCAAGTCCTCTACAAGTCGACAGTCCGTTAGAATATGTACAGGATTTTCTTCTTCTGCACCACATGAGCATTTAGGCGAATCCGTCTTTCTGACCTTGTACAAATATGATCTAAAGTTACCGTGTCCAGTAAAAAATTGAACGTTGTAAAAATTTGGCTTGACATATTTGGGAATCAGTAAAGGACTTGAAAATGGTGTTAGTCTTCTCATAGTATTTCTGCAATTTTTCTCTTATATAATTAGAAATTATATTCCTACTTGAAGAGTCAAATCGATTGTAATTTATTTCGGTTTTCAACATGTTAGATTCAATATATTCAGTAAGTTTGGGGACTTGTGCAAGTATGTGTGTACAATCCGATGATGTTGTACTGTAGGCCTGTATTGTCCTTAGACTTTTTGTTTATGAATGGATACCATATTGGATAACCGTATGTATTTGTACTTCGATATAATGTCTTATACAGTATCAGTCTTCGTCTAAAGTCCAGACCCCATGCTTTCTTTGTCAGGCCAAATAGGTATCCACTAGCTCTAGTTACTTTTATGATCGTTTCATTAACGTGAGGCGTAAAGTCCAGTTTGCTTCTGACTCGGTGATTTTTAATAGTCACTCCTAGGATCTTAAGTTCTTCAACCGGTTTAATTAACTTGCTACCTGAGACTATTATATCGCTATTGCATTTATATAAATATAATATTTTTGTTTTTTCATCTGACAATTTTAATTTACGACTTTCACACCACTCATTGATTTTTCTTAATACGTTATCTATTGTCTTTCTTAGTTGTTCAGGAGTTTTATTCCAACATATTAACGTAATATCATCTGCATATCCTATTGTTTCACAGTTATCATCCAGATTATTATTCAGTATCTCATTAATAAGAATATTCCATAATGTGGGAGACAGTGGTCCTCCCTGTGGACATCCTTTACTTAGTTTCTTATTAATTTCAGTTGAGGAATATCTAAGTCTTATTCTTCTATTATCAAAGTATGATTGTAGAAGTTTTATCATTGAAGCCTGCACACCATCTTCATCTAGTCTTTTCATCAAGGCCGGCCACCATGCATTATCAAACGCTGCACTAATATCCACTGCAATTATTGCTGCATATTCTCTTATTTTATGTTCTAACGCAATTTTTATTATCTCAGTTAGTGCAGTAATAGTAGATTTCGATCTTCTAAAGCCATGTTGTCGATCACTTAGTAAATTAAAATCTTCATAATATTTTATTATTCTATTATTAATTATTTTTTCTAATATTTTAGAAATGTTTGAATTAAGACATAAAGGTCTATAATTTTTGTAGTTATTAAAATCTGTTTTTCCAGAAAAAAATCACAAGATGAAATGACCAAATTATTTTTGATGTTTCACTGTTATTTAATAATATCAAAAAGCATCCAGGGCTAAGTTTCTTGCACAATTTTATTTCTCTAGCTTTCTGACTAACATGCCCTTCAACAGGAGCAACTAGGAGTATAACTTCTAGCTAACTATCACACAGAAACTTGCTGTGTATAGTTAGCTAGAATTATACTACTACTCAATCCTTCATGTTTCCATATTTAAAACCAGACAACATCAAAATAATATAAATTTATTAAAGTTGGGATTAAAATACACTGTGGTTATGAAGCATTGTTTTCCCATATGCCATACACACACCATATTACATGTAATTAACTCTTTCATTTTGAATAAAATACACAAAATGAAGATATTTACATCAAGATTAATGTATATAATTACCCTCTCAAATAAAATTACATCAATTTTCCATATGAAATATGCCCAGCAACAATCAGTTGCAAAGATATACCCTATATAATGGGGGTCGGTGGAAGGATGGTCTAAACCATTGGTTTTCGACCGCTAAGACCCAGGGTTGAATCCAGCCTTGGGCACTTTTTCCAATTTAAAAAAAAAAATGGTCCAATGGCCCCCGATTCTTGCAAAGGTCCAACCCCACCAGCGAGTGCAAGTAACCAAACGGGGCTCTGGCACATTTGTATGTGCAAAGTCTAACTGCTTTTTCACATGCGTAGACATGTGGTGCACTTACAGTAAAAGCAGTCGCCAACTTCTATCCACCATCGTTATCATGGCCTGTACTATGTGTACTAGGCATAAGCAAAAAAACTTGGCCTTTACCATCAAATGGTAACAAGACCAAATTAATGAAATGTTTGTGACATTTTGGTAACAGCATTGTTACCATCATCAGTCCAAGTACTATAAATGACCATTTTTAATACTGTCTGATAATGTTAACAATTCTATTACTGAAACATTTCAATAATTTGGATTCATAGTCTTTTATACCTTTTGATTCTAATCTATAATCCAAATTGTACCTTATCATGCATGGCCTTTACTATGTATATTTAAATAAGTAAATAGTGAATACGTACAAAAAAACTAGCAGATTAAGACAATCTCATCACTTGCAAGATCTGATGAAATGGAAGGTGCCCTAAGAGCCTGTGATAGAAACTCACCTTTCTCATATGGTCATGGTTGAGGGCTGTTCCCACCATGACAGACTTGCGGCAAGCCTTGGAGGCAAACATCTGGAGAACTCTGCTGGGCCGGCACATCCTCCCCTGCAGCAACTTGGTTAGAACAACAGCCAGTGGTTGTAACAATAACTGAGTAGTACTCCAAGTCTTAATGACAAAGGCATTCTACTTCACCCAGTCATGATGGTTGTCACATTAATGTAAAATCTTGGTCCTAAGAGATGTTATTTTATAATGAGCTTGGACTGTAGTTCTGGAAAATAGTTAATTGTATAATGATAATCGTTCAGCCCCCACACACAGTGTGTATCACAGCAGGAGAAACAAACACCAAAGATTATGGCTGGCATGAAAAGAATCAATTTGGGTTATTGTAAGATAATATATACACTCATGGACAAAACTTAAGGAAGTGGAAAGTCTTTGATGTCGCAGTTATCTAATTTTTTGAAGGAGATAGAAGCAATTTTGTTCACACTTGGTTATCTCGTGTGTCTTCAATAGTCACTTTGTATCCAATATCTTCCAGAGTAATTGTCGGACTCCTGATATACATGCTAAAAGGTAAAAATCTCCTTATGTTTTGTACATGTGTATATATCCACAGATTAATAAAGGTTTAACAAAATCTGTTATTCAGCCTATTTCTCCTCTCTGTTTCTTTATGTGATGAAGTGAGGATTGTTTTTCAACAAAAGAGAGTGCCTTGTCATCCTGACTTTTGTGTCTTCCCTCATGTGGCAATACACATGAAAATAAATGAGAGTGATAATGTTCTGGTGGGATTGAACTTTTGAAAGAATCGGTAGCCATTGAAGATTCTTTTCTTCTTTCATAAAAAAAAGTCAAATGCTGGATATAATTCCAGATTTTGATGCTTTAATGTCCACCATTTCTTGTACATATCCAAACCATTCAGTGAGTAACTAAACAGTGTTCTGGTAAGTGCAAAGTCAAACAGATTTCAAAAGGTGAGACACTTACAGTAAAGGCAGATGCTAACTAACCACCGTGATTATCATGGGCTGTACCAGGTGTTGTTGTTGTTTCTTATCCCCTTGTGTAAAGATTACACGAATTCCATGATCTCATGGAATGGGGTGTAGGGGTGCAGCTTTCGTTGATCATGGCACCATGATCCAGTCACACTTTGGTGAAAGTCTGACTTTGCTTTAAGTACCAGGTGTACTTGGAATAAGTACAAAAAAGTGTGTTCTGTGGGAGTGAATGTTCATTGGGGGTCATTTTTATTTCACAAAAGGGTCTTTCATATAAATGCTCAATCATGGAGGTTTTACTGTAGTAAGATTTGGTCTATAGACATTTTTGGATCTTTGTACAGGAGACTGATCAGAACATGCATTTGATTACTACAAAGTCAAGATGATACTATCAATGCTGCTTCTATCAGAGGATGTATAGTTATTGGAGCTCACTTCTTTGGCTTACCTTTTCAACTAGAATCAAAAGATAATAAGACCAAATTATTGAAATGTTTGTGATGTTTCAGTAACAATGCTGTTACTGAAACATCACAAACATTTCAATAATTTGTTCTTATTACCTTCTAATTCTAACCTACAATCTAAATTATAAATTCATAACTCTTATTTTAATAAATTAGTTATCCTTACCTGGCAGTCTGTCAGCATGAAGATGAGTTCATCAATATCTGAAACACACCCCAGGGATTGTCATCTAAGTTCTGGATATAGGTTTCTATGGAACCAATAGTGATAAGTTATACATAAAATTTGGATTCAATAGATTTATAAGTGATGAATTTATCAGTTTATAAATTCAGTATTGACTATGCTGAAGATTGGTTAGTTCAGTATCAGGATACTTTAATGACATTTTTATACCAGAGCTACATTTCCTTCTGACTATATGATACTATTTTCAGGTCTTTTACCAGCCTTCCCCCACTTTGCATGACAAATTTTGTAACGTGACATTAGGCAAAATTTTTCTTCAATATGAGGAGACAACCCTTAAGACCCCCTGAACACCCTCCCAAATACGCCCAGTATCACCCCTCTATATCAACAACCACTTTCTAAAAAGTGTCTCCTCACTTAGGCTGAGTCAATATCACACGTAGACAGTCTGTGTGAAGTAGAAGTAATTCTATATCTCTGTCCCCAAATATATAAATACTTGATACATATAGAGTTCAAAACTATTATAGATGTGTATGATTCTTTTAAACAATTTCTACTGCCCTTACTGCAATGGAAAAATTAATGGGAGGGCCTGGCTCATTATGTTTAATTTTTAAAAGAATCATACGCATCTATAATAGTTTCAAATTTTCATAACAGATGATGCGCTAATGCATCAACATATAGAGTATTCAGGGGTGGTATAGTGAAAACAGGATATTAGCTGCCAGAATCTGTTTGTAGGGCACACAATATGGGACTCTTTGAAGCTTTTTCAACTCTACTTATGGGGTGAGAAAAACTAGAGTCCTAGGACTTTTTCCTGATTCCAGGTTATTACAATCTCAAATATTCTCATACACCAGTTCACTAAATTACCTTGACTGCCAAAGGTCCAATCACGACAGCAAGGCACAGCCACCAGAGTGACCCTCCGACCTGGAGTAGCTCCCTCATCCACAGTGACATGGAATCCATTGGCCCGGACCACATCTAGGTTGTCCAAGAGCACAGACTCTGCCGCCACTGTCAGTTCCAGGGACTGAGGCCTGTTGCACACACAACTTCAGATAGAAACATATTGTTAAAGGGATCACAGTGAACTAAATATTGTTGTGATGTGACATATAGCGCCTACACAAATATAAATTAACACCTCTTTGTGAAAAATTCTTAGTCTACTTAGTTTCAAGACAATTATTGCTGTCACAGAGATAATAGGTAGTGTTGACTGAAGTTAAAGTGGTTAACTCTTTAGCATTTTTCCACAATATTTAAAACAATAAATGACTTCCCCAAAAATGAGAAAAATCTGCAATGGCAAGGCAATCATTAAAAGATTCGCAATGGCATGGAGTCCCCAACAATTAGAAGCTGTCCATAATGGTAAGACAATTCACAACAATTGGGAAGATTCACAATGGCATGGAGCCCCAACAATTAGAAGCTGTCCATAAAATGGCAAGACAATTCACAACAATTGGGAAGATTCACAATGGCATGGAGACCCCAACAATTAAAAGCTGTCCATAATGGCAAGACGATTCAAAATGGCATGGAGACTCCAACATCAGAAGCTGTTTGTAAGGGCTAGGTGATTCACAACAATTAAAAGATTCAGGATGCCATAGAAATCCCCAACAATTAAAAGCTGTCCATAATGGCAAGACGATTCAAAATGGCATGGAGACTCCAACATCAGAAGCTGTTTGTAAGGGCTAGGTGATTCACAACAATTAAAAGATTCAGGATGCCATAGAAATCCCCAACAATTAAAAGCTGTCCATAATGGCAAGATGATTCAAAATGTCATGGAGACTCCAACATCAGAAGCTGTTTGTAAGGGCTAGGTGATTCACAACAATTAAAAGATTCAGGATGCCATAGAAATCCCCAACAATTAAAAGCTGTCCATAATGGCAAGACGATTCAAAATGGCATGGAGACTCCAACATCAGAAGCTGTTTGTAAGGGCTAGGTGATTCACAACAATTAAAAGATTCAGGATGCCATAGAAATCCCCAACAATTAAAAGCTGTCCATAATGGCAAGACAAGCCACAACAACAAACCCCTTTTAGAATAAATCTACTTCCCTAATTCCTTGTACAATACATTAATACATCCCACCTTTTAAAAATCAAAAGTGAGCTATTCAGTCATAACCCAACTTCCAATAAAAGAACACCTCCAGGAATATCCATGTTTTTATGATGTCTCAAATGAAAGGTTCTACTTTCCACAATATAATATATATATCTCCTATTCTCACAGTTTGAGTTCATTTTTCAAACCTTAGTTACTAATGCCATTTTTTAGGAAGAACCGTGAAGTTTGAAGGCTATAAGAAAAAAAAAATTCTCTGTTGTTCTTGGACACTTTTGCTATTCTTTATAACTCCCACTTCCTTATAACATCACAAGGTAATAAGACCAAATCCAATGGATTTCCAATCTATAATCCTATTTGCATCTTATCATTAAGTTAACATGAAAAATTCTAAAAAATAAATCTAAAATATATTTTTAAAGTATAGTATTTCTTACCTCTTGTCTTCATCTGCTAAGTCTATGTAAGTGCTAACGGGTCAGTGAGAGTGTCCTCATCAACCTGATCTCTGTTGAACTAGAGTTTTTAGGAATAAGAACTTTGATAAGTCACAATTTGGATTATAGATTACAATTAAAAGATAATAAAGACCAAATCTAAATAAATAAATAGTGACGTTTTGGTAACAGCATTGTTACCATCATCAGACAAAAGACTGAATGATAAAAAAATCAATTTTTTACCAAATTTACCAAAACATGACTATTTATTTATTCAGATATGGTCTTATTACCTTGTAGAATAAGCACTTTCTTTGAAAGTAAGAGACACACAGACACAGAGAGGACAAGCAACCCACCTGATGAGATGCTGAGTCTCCAGAGTTGTGTTGCTGTCCCGCAGCTGTTCAAAGTTGTACTTCTCATCAGTGGCATGCTGGTCGATGATGAAGAGATCCTCCCCATCTCTGGCGATGATGAAACCCTTGTTGAACTGCACACACATTGTGTCTCTTCCTTACCTTGTGTACATCCACCCACACATTGGGGAATCAATTTGTCTTAAAATAAAAGGACACATTTCTCCTTTTAAAAGTGGTGCAAGAGAAAAAAAAAGAATATGCAATATAAAGTGTAGCTGAATTTGAAATTATTTTAAACTGATAAGGTACAACTTGGATTATAGATTATTGCAATTTATTTTTTTGGATTTGGTCTTATTACCTTGTGCTTCTATTTTTAAATAGATGGTATGTAATTCAATGAAATATAATGGTGAAAACATCAGATTTCCTGGGATAATTTGAGTCAAAATTCCAAGGATAAGTTTCTTTTAATTTTCTAAACATAAACTTATCCATGGAAGCCTAAGGTTTTCACTTTAATGATGATAAGAAAGAAGAAGACTTTAATGGCTGCTTTTCACATGTGTAGACATGTGGTGCACTTACAGTAAAAGCAGTCGCCTACTTCTACCCACCATGATTATCATGGCCTGTACCACTGTGTACTAGGGATAAGCAAAAAAAAAAAAAAAGACTTTAATGATGGTATGTGTGTATCCCTAAATACCACACACAATTTATTACAAAAACATTCATCCAACAATACCTGTCTTATTTCTGTACAAGAATGAACACACTCTTTATATTTATAAGGTTTTTCTGACAAAGTGCTCTGCTTTTTGGGGGATATTAATATTGTAGACCATAATACGTATTTATCATTTTATGAACACAGATTGTTAATTTTGATATTTATATGTTGCTACTTTGTAAATATCCCTCATGTCCTCTCTTGCTCTTTATCAATTTTGATTTGTGCTTGCCTTAAATGAATTTCTGTATCATCCTGAAGTTTGTCTTTCCTCATTTTCTACACATAACAATATATATAATATAAAATGAAAGGATTTAAAAGCACGAATGTTTCTTTTATACAAAATACAAACTTCTACTGCCCTTACTGCGATGAAAAAATATATTGGGAGGGCTTGGCTCATCAGTCAGGCTCATCATCTTGGCTACATTACATTTTAATGTAATTCTACTGTCCTATAAGCTTATGTCCATAGTTTGCTTGAAAACCATTTCTGAGATTCCATCCTTTAGTGCTGCGTATATAAGCAGAATCGTCCAATACAGTATTAGAGCTCTAAGAAGTGGTCTGGTGGATTAAATTGGCGAATCCGCTGGGAGGGTTCACCACTGATGAGCCAAGCCCTCCCAATATATTTTTTCATCGCAGTAAGGGCAGTAGAAGTTTGTATTATGTATAAAAGAAACATTCGTGCTTTTAAATCCTTTCATTTTATATGTATAGATGGCGCGTTATTGCTTTGTGTGAATATATATAATCAACAGAACAATTCAAATCTAAAATACATTTTGTACAACCTCTTTTTTAACTTGAGTTGGCTGATAGAATACATTACCTGGCCTATTATTTCCATGGATGTGAACCTGTCTTTGCTGGCCAACACACATGTGGGGGATTGTTAGTAGGAGACACAGCATTGCTTGACTGTCAACACATTCAATGTTCTACCAGAGACATGCTCTCAGCAACTACGACAATCCAGAGAAACAGGGCAAAACACCACATAATCTATACATGAAATTTTAAGAGTACCAGATTTAGAAGTATTTTAGTCTGAAGATAGTGACATGCTGTTACAAAAAAAAAATAAAAAAAACACTCCTCTATATACAATAAAACCTATCTGTAAAGGACAACACCTAATTTCAGAGCAAAAGTGTCCTTTATGAAGAGGGATCCTCTTACCAAAGAGTTGTTAAATAGTAGAAATTGTAATTTTGACAATGAAAACTGTCCTTTGTAGAGAGGTGTCCTCTAGCTGGAGTGTCCACTCATGGAGGTTCTACTGTATTACATATTTGGATTTTGTCATCTTACGATATTTCTTATTAACAAAACAAATTGTCACCAAACTATATGAATGGCAACTCGATGCAAGGAAACATTGAGTCAGCCACTTTTCTGGAGAGAGGTGCCGTCTCTGTGTGAAAAGTGTGAAATTGTGTTATAGGCAAGAATGAAAATAACCAACAGCAGCACAAAGATCCAATAAACATAATCCACAAACACACACACACACAATCTATGTTTTAGGGAAGTCTCTAATGGAAGGAGGCTATGGTGAATTTGAAATTCTGAAAAAAAAAAAAGGAAGGAAAGGGGGTGAGCATAAAAAAAAGGTATTTATGATTAATAAGGAGATGGGTTACAGTGAAAATGAAGAACCAAAGAATGAAACACTATTTTAGGGAAAATGTACACTGGTACACAAATAGTTGTTTACAAAAATTCTTAAATAATTTTTAAAAAAAATTAGGTGTCTTATTTGCTTGATGTCACCGGTCATCTATTTTTTTGAAGGATACAGAGGCAATTTTGTTCACACTTGGTTATCTCATGTATCTTCACTAAAGGTCACTGTGTATCAAATATCTTTCAGAGTTATTGTTTGAATCCCAATACACATGCTAAAAGGTACAACCTCCTTAAGTTTTGTCCATGTGTGTATAGCTGGAATTTAAAAGCTAATAATTTATATTCTTATCAAATAATACAAGAAAATAAGACCTAATCCAAATAATTTAATAGTGTGTGATGTTTCAGCAACAGCATTGTCACCATCATCAATAAAAATGGTTTTTATTCTTTTGTCTGATGATGGTGACAATGCCGTTGCTGAAACGTCACACACTTTTAAATTATTTAGATTAGGTCTTATTTTCTTGTATCATAATCTATAATCCAAATTGTGCTTTATCTTATTATGGGTTACTTTGATGATAAAGGTGGCATTAAAAAACAATCAACTTCCAATACTTGAAAGACTAGATGGCCGTGTAAAAAATTAGTACCAATTATTTTAGTGTTGTGCATAAGTTGATGGGATAAATTGTTGTTTTAGGCACAACCAGAATTTGGGTTTGAAATCTAAGTTTTGGAGAAAATTTAAAAAAAAAAACAATAAATTGGTTCAATGCCCTCCACAAATAATGCATAAGTCCAAACCACCAATGTTTTTTTTTGCTTATCCCTAGTACACGTGGTACAGGCCATGATAATCATGGTGGGTAGTTAGCGACTGCTTTTTACTGTAAGCGCACCACATGTCTACACATGTGTAAAGCAGTTCGACTTTGCACTTACAAATATGCCAGAGCCCCGTTTGGTTGCTTGCACTCGCTGGTGGGGTTGGACTTTTGCAAGAATCGGGGACCATTGGAGCATTTTTTTTTTAACAGAAAAAAGTGTCCAATGCGGGAATCGAACCCGGGTCATAGTGGTCGAAAACCAAACGGTTTACCAGCCTTCCACCAACCCCCACTAAACTGCTTATCTGTATGTGGCTATCTGGTGTACAAACAGTAACAACCCACTATGATTATCATTTCTCCTTGTGGTAGTGAGAGAAGAATTATTTTTAGCAATTTTATAAAGATGAGGAAGGCTTCAAGATTCTGTGTGTTTGTTTAGACACCGGTCAAGCTTTGTAGTGTTCTAATATGGTATAGGGGCCCCCCACTTTACAATTATTGTGGGAACTCATCTGAAACTTCTTTTTGTAGAGTTCCCTTTTAGAAAGGTGATACAGCAGAACTACCTCTCTGTAAAGGATAACACCTAGTTGCTGAGCCAAAGTGTCCTCTTACCAGAGAGTTGCAAAAAAAACAATGGTTGCCTGTAAAGTCGGTTTTACGGGCGAAGATTTTACGTGACAACGGTAGAATATTTATTGATATGAATATAATTAAATTGCACAATAGGAACAAGGAATTGAATGAAAATAAGAATTGCACAAATTTTAACTATAGAAATATATTTTGTTTACTAAAACATTGTACATGTAAACTAAAACTTAACTAATTCCTATTTGAGTGATTTTGTTGAGGATAGGACGATGATAGGAGAAATATGAAATGAAAGGAAGTGTTTCTGCTGTAATGTGTCTTGCGAAAGTCAAGTCGATAGTTGTTCCTTTTAACGTAGTTGACTTAGAAACGTTTGATAGGCAATCAAGATTATACGTATTTTTCATGAATTTAAGAAACGAGTTGTCAGGCTTTACGTTTTTGTTAAAATCACCACACAGAAGAATCGGTATACTAGAATCAACTTGCACGAACGGTGGCACGTACTGGCTGTTGTGAATGTACGGACCGAGTCCTTGCCATAGTAACATTCCAATATCCTGCATACTAGCTCCTGGATGAATATATACAGCACTGAGTATAAACTTGAAGCTAGTATTAGCGGCGAAGCAAGTAACTTGCATGTCACCCTTGGTTTTAATGACACGAGTTACGTCTGTAATCGCAACTTGGAACACTTCCGCCGTAGATGTCGATGATAATTTACGATAGATCGCCACTCCACCAGCCACGTTGGTATTTGAAAATCAAAACACTTATTCAGATCGAAGGTTCAAATTTTTGCTAAATAAATTTGAAATTAAATAAAATTTGTAATTGTAAATGATGAAGTTGAAAATTAAAACATTTACTTAATTTAGATGTTAAAATTCTTGCTCAACACAGTTTAAATAAAGTTTTCTTATATCTGCCACTTTTTCTTAATATTTGTAATTTTAAAGAATCAATTCGAAAATCAAAACATTTATTCAGATCGAAGGTTCAAATTTTTGCTAAATAAATTTGAAACTATTTAAAATTTGTAAAATAATAATTAATTAATTAATTAATTTTAAACTAATAATTTACTTAACACTATCAACATTTATCAATAGTATGACATAACCTATAAACTCAGTTTCTCAACTTTTGTGTCAATCTAACAATTAATCAATCAATCATAGTTTACGATAATGAAATATCAGTGTACAATTATTTACTTTTATTGTTGTAGTTGTTGTAAATGACGAATCTAAGCACTCCACATTTTCACTACAGACACAGCTGACGATACTTTAACCACACGTGTGAACTTGTATTATGACGCTTTCTTGTTTTTCCAACGCCAAGAACGTTCGAGAAAGACAAAGACAGAGACAAGCATGCGCCGATTCAATGCGCCTAATTCTCTAGTGCTGCGCGCGCAGCACTCTCGTTCGATGACTCATCGTAACGTTACCGGGCGTTACACTTTTTCATAAGTGACTCCCAGCCGCAACCTAATTTAAGACGTTGTCACGTCAATAACGAAAATGGCAATTTTGTAAAATGAATTTTTTTTTTTTTTGTAGAGAGATTTTCTCTAGCAGAAGCAACTTCTCATGGAAGTTTTACTGTACAAGACAGATCAAGGCTAATGCTGCTACAATATGAACTCACCTCAGTTCCTTACAAAGTTCTTTTTCAGCTGCTTCATTTTCTCCAGGTGAGATCTTGGCCCTGTATTTCCTGAAGGGGCAAGAATGTCTGTCATCTTTGTCTGCACAAAACAATAGAAAAAACATTCTCTATGTAGTAGAGCATTGTCTACTACCTTTGTCCTTGAGGAGGGTCTTGATATGATCTAGGGAGAAATCAATCTCACGAACTTGTCGAGTTGAGGATGCGGAGGAGTTGTCAATGACTACTGAGATCTGATGGTCTACCTCTATGGGCTCTGGGATGGTAGAGTCAGCAGGCTGGCAGGAGTCAGGTTGTTCATGGCTTTCCTGGAGGCCATTGGCAACAACTCCATTGAGAACTGGTGAAGAAGGCTTCTCTGAGTCATATTGAGTCTTTTCTAAGTCAGATTGAGGCTTCTCAGAGGCAATTGGAGGGTTCTCAAGGTCGGATGGAGGCTTCTCAAGTTCAGATGAAGGGTTCTCAAGGAGAGATAAAGGGCTTTCAAGTTCAGATGGTTGGTTTCCACAATTGGATGGAGGTGAAGACAACCTGTCAAGCTCTACCTCAGGTAAATGATTCCCAGAGGTTGTAGATATTGAGTTGGAACTTTCATGTTTTGAAGAGGGTGTTGCAGTAAATGAAAGCCTTTGTTGTAAATTATTTGCCTTCTTTGTTAGTGAATTCAACTGGGGTATCTTTGGACTTTGGGCGGGAGATAGGTCAGTTGAGGGAGATCTAGAAAAACTGAAGAGGTTGGACAGAGAAATTTTTGTTTTGGAATCTGAAGCTGAGGGGGTAATGGGTGAAGACTTGAAGAGCTTGGATAATCTGTTAGAAGGAGGACTTTCTAAGTTATCACAGGGTCTCTTGAGGACTTGCATCCCTGCGACTGAGGATGCCAGGGGCTCAAACATGGCTGTCAGGGATGTCTTGATGATGGCCAGAAGGAGCTTCTCATTCTGAAAGAAGAGCTGACGTTTGTCCGGGGTGACATTGACATCCACCTCCTTTGGACTAATGGTGATGTTGAGGAGAACAAAGGGGTACTGGTGGCGGTTGTAGGAGTGGTACACCTCGTTGACCACCCTGCCAATCTGAGGACACCACCATTTAGTACAGTAGGAAGGTGGTAGATAGGGTCATTTCAAAGAGAGTAAATAAAATGTCAATAAATACACCATATAATACCTCCAAAAAAGAGCCAATCTAAAATACTCCTAATCTCATAAATTTACATTTAAAAATTTTAATAATTGGAACTCCAGTCAAATTACTCTGAACTGCTGTTGTTATAACCATATATATGTTTTTTGACAACCATCATGATTGGGTGAATTTTCTCATCCATTGATGAGCTCTACTCTTCCCCAGCAGACACCATCAAAAGTCTCAAGCTTTACAAGCTTGATACCTTAATATGATTGAGTGGAGATAAGAAAGAAGAAGATATGTTTTTTTTTATAACAACAGTTCAAACAATAGGGACTTAAAACTTGGGGTCTTAGGATTACAATGTTATAACCAAGTTTTTGTTATAAAGGTAGCTGTTATGATGAGATTTCACTGCACTTATAATAGAGACTAGTTATAAATGGGATGCCCAGTTTTGGTCGCCCAGTGAGTAGGGTAAGTTTGATGTTATCTGCGGCGATTGAGTACCAATTACCTTGGGGAGGTCACAGGGACGGCTGTTGACATAGTAGAATTGTCTGTCAGAAGCCGGACGGCCCTTCCCATGGACACAGGAGGAAACATAACCGGTCACACTGGAGCACATAGCTGTAGTGCATGTGTCCCTGGAGCCTGGAGCAAGTTACCTGAACAGACTGGGATCTGATTCTTTGACTGAGAACTCCTGGAGGACTGCGGCAGAGGGGCTGGTTTGTTGAAACTCCACTAGACTGGAGAGCTGGGCAGACCAGGTTGTTGTACTTCCTTATATAGTTAGTGGCAGAGAGTGGAGGAGTTATATATATATAATTATCATCAATGAAGTTAACAAGTTGCAAGACGCCAAGTGAATAAACACTATGCATCCAATCAGTATTGCTAATGCAGTACCTCAAAAATAGACAGCATCAAACAACACTTACCAGATTTAGAACAGGCCATCTTAAGCCATTGAAGATGGAAAATAACAAAATCTACCCCACTTGCCCAAAATGTAGCTTGTCGCCTGCAGCTCCAGAACACATTTTGGCTTGCATTAGATGTACTAAACAAGACTTTTGGGAGAGGTCACTGCTTTTCATAAAACAGCTCAAGGAGCATGAACTCATGGAATTTGTGTAATAAGGGGATAAGAAACAACAACAACAATATTGGTGTCTTTATTTCAATAGAAACATTTATGACCACAATTTGGTTTATAGATTAGAAACACAAGGTAATAATACCAAATCCAAATAAATATATATTGTGTGATATTTCAGTAACAGTGTTGTCACCATCATCAGACAAATGTACTGAATGAGAAAAAAATATCTCTCTCTTAATGTAACCCGGATTCCTGGAGTGTAGAGAAAGAATATCACAGCATGCTTTTAAATATTTACTGTTATCACAAGTGTGGGTATGTAAACAACACTTCAAATTTGTTAAAGCACAATTTGGATTATAGATTATAGATATAATAAATCCAAATAAATTAATAGTGTGTTACGTTTCAGTAACAACACTGTTACTGAAACATCACACACTATTAATTTATTTGTATTAGGTCTTATTTTCTTATATCGACGCTTCAAATTGTTAGAATAATAATATAGGTTTTCTTAGAAAAATAATTTCTCCTCATATATTATCTTGTTTACACACTTGATAATAATAACTATTTAAAAGCACATGTTGTGATATTTTTCTCATTCAGTACTTTTGTCTGATAATGGTAACAACGCTGAAACATCACACAATACATATTTATTTGGTCTTATTACCTTTTAATAGGACATTCAGAATGAAGGAGGGGGGGACAATAGGGTTTACCTGTTTGGCACCAAAGATACAGGTGATGGTGTCCTTGACTGATGTACAGCCTGAAGTGGAGAGTACAGTGGTCTTCTTCCTGAACATGTGCCACAATTGTTATACACAAGATCCTCCCACACATTTATAAACAGTATGGTTATTTATTATACTAATGTAACAATGTTTGTATCAACTAGTCTTGCTAGTTTAAATCAATATAATTTACATGTGTACACACACAGAAAAGCACAAATAGAGAAAGAAGGAGAGCTCTGTCCATGATGAAAGAGTAAAACTATCTAAGGCTTGAATGAGGTGAATCAAGAACTCCAGAGGTTTCTCCATCATTGACTATTTCCATTATTTCATCTCTTGTCAACCATCAGGGATGGCCTGCAACCCCAAGACATATTATTGACTGTATTGACTCATCCATTGATGAGCTCTACTCCTCCCTGGCAGACACCATTAAGAGGAGGTTGCTGAGGTTTTCTGAGATGGTTTTTCTTGGACATTCTCTCTTTCTTCTTCCAGTTAGTCTAAGGAAGGAAAATGTTTGGCAATAGTGGAAGAGAATTATGTCAAAGTTGATGCAAATCTATCTAAGCTGATGTGCTCTGACTATACTGATGTGGGGGGGTGGTTCTATTTGGTTTTGTGAGGCACTTCCTCAGTTCTGATATGGTCAATCAAAGGGTATCCAAGTTTTGGCAGAGTTTTTTTAAATTTTAAATATAACTTTGATTAATTGGGACTCCTAATAATGGTGACCCCTGATTGCCTTCAGAGTAAGTCTCAATTAATAACTGTAGCTGTAAAAGGATTAAGAAATGCTCTGCATGATAAATAGGTCTCCACTTGCTGGCGGAGAGGAGTCCGTGTTTTCTTCTATGAAGTCAAATAGCATTTATTATAAACTATGGCTAACACTGCAGAATAAAATGAGAAACTTTTATTTATAAAGATTTTATTTTGATACTACAGTGGAATATTGTTATAACAGCCTTCTTTATAACAGCAACTTGATTATAACTTCATAAATCTAAAAAAAGTTCCAAATTTTAACTTTCAATTATTTCAACAACATTAGCAACATACAATCTTGGTCTCAAGTGCTGTTGTTATAGCAAGGTTTGACTGTATTTGAAACCTGTAAGCAATCCCATAGGATTAGTTTTTGCGTGTCTTATTTTCATGGGAGAGAGAGGGTCTTTTTAATTTTCAAGATTACTTTTTTTAGACAATGTTCCCAATGGACTCACCCATTGCCTGAGGAGTTGACACAGGAGATACGGACCCCAGGACAGATGAGTCCATAGGCTGTGAGGAGATGGATCATGCGGGTGAACTCCCTCTTGAGACTCCGGTGAAACTCTGCATGCCGGACTGGGAGGGTGTGGAAGAGGTTGGCCAGGGAGACTGTTGTTCCATTCTGGACAAACCTAAATCGTCATCAACAGCTGGGGGAAGACATTTGGTGACAAGTGGCATTGTTCAATATAATTGGTCAAAAAATGTAATGTTGCTTTTTAGAATTGAAAAAAAATAATAATAAATCTTTCTTTCTATATATATATATAGAAGCATAGGGCGCCTCTCCCGTCAAAGTAAACGTCAAAATCTGATGCCATCTATTGACCGTCGCCGCAACTAGCAGCCAACTACCGGAAATAAAAAAATTACTATTAATATATATATACTAGACGAATGGCCCGGGCAACGCCCGGGTTTTACCCGAGTGCGAATATATTTTAAAAACGTTGTCTTGGGTGGTCGCTATAGACAGGGTGGTCTGTATAGACAGGTGTATGTATCACACAGCTGATAACAGGGTTGTCTAGAGTGGCCGCTATAGACAGGGTGGTCTGTATAGACAGGTGTATGTATCACACAGCTGATAACAGGGTTGTCTAGAGTGGCCGCTATAGACAGGGTGGTCTGTATAGACAGGTGGATGTATCACACAGCTGATAACAGGGTTGTCTAGAGTGGCCGCTATAGACAGGGTGGTCTGTATAGACAGGTGTATGTATCACACTGCTGATAACAGGGTTGCCTAAAGTGACCACTATAGACAGGGTGGTCTGTATAGACAGGTGGATGTATCACACAGCTGATAACAGGGTTGTCTAGAGTGGCCGCTATAGACAGGTGTATGTATCACACAGCTGATAACAGGGTTGCCTAAAGTGACTGCTATAGACAGGGTGGTCTGTATAGACAGGTGTATGTATCACACTGCTGATAACAGGGTTGCCTAAAGTGACTGCTATAGACAGGGTGGTCTGTATAGACAGGTGTATGTATCACACAGCTGATAACAGGGTTGTCTAGAGTGGCCGCTATAGACAGGGTGGTCTGTATAGACAGGTGTATGTATCACACAGCTGATAACAGGGTTGCCTAGAGTGGCCGCTATAGACAGGGTGGTCTGTATAGACAGGTGGATGTATCACACAGCTGATAACAGGGTTGTCTAGAGTGGTCGCTATAGACAGGTGTATGTATCACACAGCTGATAACAGGGGTATCTGGAATGGCCGCTATATACAGGGTGGTCTGTATAGACAGGTGGATGTATCACACAGCCGATAACAGGGTTGTCTAGAGTGGCTGCTATAGACAGGGTGGTCTGTATAGACAGGTGGATGTATCTCACAGCTGATACCAGGGTTGTCTAGAGTGGTCGCTATAGGCAGGGTGGTCAGTGGTCGCTTTAGACAGGGTGGTCTGTATAGACAGGTGGATGTAACACACTGCTGATAACAGGGTTGTCTAGAATGGTCGCTATAGACAGGTGTATGTATCACACAGCTGATAACAGGGTTGTCTAGAGGGGGGCAGGGAGGACACGTGTTCGCCGGCAGCCAATGGGCGCGCATTCTATCCGTGAGCTTCAGAATAAGGCAATTATATAAGTAGATATATACATATATATACAGTAGAACCTCCCTTTAGTGGACACCCCGCTAGCGGACACCTCTCCATAAAGGACAGTTTTCATTTGCAAAATTACCATTTTTACAATTTAGCAACTCTCCAGTAAGAGGACACCTCTCCCTAAAGGACACTTTAGCTCTGCAATTAGGTGTCCTTTACAGGGAGGTTCTGTTGTTGTTGTTTCTTATCCCTTTGTGTAAAGATTACGCGAATTCCATGAGTTCATGCTCCTCGAGCTACAGGGAGGTTCTACTGTATAAATACACCTACAGATATTTCTGCAAGGCAAAAAAAAAATTATAATGGGAGTGTAGGTGGAGTTAGTATAGCTTATTTTACAAAGATGGTTACTTAAGGAGTGGACAGTTTATCAGGTGGAGAGGTTTTACCTGAGTTTAGAAACTACAGTATAACCTCTTTAATTCCACAGACTTTATTTCAACCATTTTTCAAATATTCTAATCAGCCTATTTACTTTAATTTAACTGACTATAATTCAATACCGAAACTTTTTTTAATATAACTGATTCTATAATTCAACTGGAAACTTTAGATCTCTTTGGGAGGTTGAATTGAAGAATTTGGAGGGCTGTACATCTACACATAACTTTTCCAATTTGGAGAAAAGTAAAATTCTCTTCAATACATATAAATAATTATCAAAATGGCTTCTGAGGGTGAGTTTCTTGCTTTACCGTATATTCTTCTCAAGCTTTTGGGTATCACAAAACCCTTCCACAGAAGTATATGACAAAATTTTGCTTATAATATAAAGTGGGAGTTCCAGAACCTGTCTGGAGCAGGGAGACTCCTTCACAATCTGGCCACCGAGGTCAAACTGGAGATTGGTGCCGCAGGGGGAGCTGGAGTGTCTGGTGCTGATGGAGAGATTGCTGCACAAGTCAATACAACTGTGCTAAACTTCTTTTTGTAGAGTTCCCTTTAGAAAGGTGATACAGTAGAACTACCTCTAAGTAATGGACAACACCTAGTTGCAGAGCCAAAGTGTTCTTTAAGGAAAGTGTCCTCTTAACCGGAGAGTTGCAAAATAGTAAAAAATGGTAATTTTTCAAAATTAAAAATGTCCTTTGTATAGAAGTCTTCTAGCAGAAGTGTCCTCTCATGGAGGTTCTAATGAACAAGACTAATGCTACAGACAAGACTAATGCTGATACAATATGAATTTACCTCAGTTCCACCAATGACATACATATTTGCATATACACTCATTTATAATTATATTAAAATCAAAAAAGGTATATCCTGACCATGAGTACATGTGCTTTTTAGATGGCAGAGCGCCATCTAGTGGAACAGAAATCAACTAAACGTTGATATAACCTATTCCCTGATATTTGGCCAAACCATTTTCTTGATAAATCAAGAGAAGCCAACCATAAACGTGTTTCGGGCTGTTGGCCCTCGTCAGCATGGAGCAGGCTGTACCTCTATGACCAAAAATGTTTTGGCTCCAGACTTCTTGAGAAATACGCTAAACATGTGAAATAATAATTTAAAAAAAGGTCAGGTGTTGGTATTAAAATCAAAAAAGGCATATCCTGACCACGAGCACATGTGCTTTTTATTGCGCTTATAATATACTTATAATTATATGCATTTCTACTGTCTTCAAAGCTTATGTTCATAGTTCATTAAAATATCATTTCCAAGAGGTTAGCTTCAGTATCGGTATAAAAGGACAACAGAAAAATGCAATATTACAGCGGTATGGTAGATTAAACTGGCGAAACTGCTGGAAGGGTTCACCACTGATGAGCCAGGCCCTCCTATTAATTTATCATTGCAGCAAGGGCAGTAGAAATTTGTTTAATTTAAACAAAAAAAATGAACGTGTCTAAAATAGTTTTAATTTCGTATAAACGCTCATGGACAGAAGTTGTACAATTTAGCATGTATATCGGGATTCAGACAATAACACTGAAAGATATTTGATACACAGTGACCTTTATTGAAGACACACAAGATATAACTAAGTGTGGACAAAATTACCTCTATCTCCTTTAAAAAGATAATCAGCAACATCAAAATATGAAACTTTTTAAAGTTTTGTCCATGAGTGTACATAGAGAAGTGGACCAAACATCTCATGGACTGGAATGGAGTACGCTACATACTGCTTAAAAAAGAAAAGCCTAAAGTAGAATGGATAGAACTCTGTAATTCCCATCCTTTAGAATCAAAGACTACACATGATGATGTGTTTCAGAACAAGATAGTTGAAGGGGTATTCCCCGGTCAAGTATCAGATATGTGGAGGATACCTGAGAGCACAGAGTGAGCTGAGGGCTTCTCCCCGGAAGCCAAAGGTCTCCAGGGCTGTGAGATCCTCAAACTGCTTCAGCTTGGAGGTGTGGTGCTTCAGTGCTGCAACATCAATGAGACTGGCTATACACCTCATGTGCTACAATAGAACCTCTCTTCTTAACACATACAGTAAAATCTCCCAGGAGGTACCCACCTGATGAATGACCACCTTCTTGAGTGACTACTTTTATAAAATGACCTGACCTGATGATAAGGCACAATCATTGATGGGGTTCAGTACTTTTGTCTGAAGATGGTAACAACGCTGTTACCAAAACATCACACACTATTTAGTTATTTGGATTTGGTCTTATTACCTTGTGTTTATGACCTGACCTGATATTATCCAACCTCCAATGAGAGACCACCACTTCCAGGAGAGACCAAGAGTATCCTTGTTTTCTGGACAGTCTCTCTCATGGGAGTTTCTATTGCTTATATTTTCAAATAAACTGACAAATAAAGGAAACAAGCCCATCAAGGTAAGCCTCTTCATTATCCTTTCCTTTAATACACAGAGTATATTGAAAACCTCTTTACCAAAGTTATACCTTGCTGATAAGGTCTCAAACCCTTGAAGACCTCAATAGAGTACATATATTGGCTTCTCATTTTATTTATTCAGGGAAGCATTGTCCCTTTAGAAAAAAAAAAAAAAACTTTTAACATATTGCTGCTGAATACATTTATGAGTTCAAAAGAGGTCAAACTAGTAGATCCTGGGAAGCCTGTCCCTCCCATGATAGACTGTCTAATAAATTCAGGGTTTCTTTAGGAGGTGGTCTCTCAGAGGAGGTTCCAATGTATAAGGTCACTTTTGATACAAGGTGGTCAAGAGGATCATCAGATGGGTCACATTCCTGGGAGGTTTCATTGTATACACAGGAGAGTTTCCCATGAGAGACCATAGTCTAGAAACATGGCTGCAGATCTCTACTGGAGGTTGTCTCTCTTCAGAGACTATTTAGGTTGAAAGACTCCTAATGACTAAGCCTAACATGAGAGTCTCTGATAAAAAGACCACCTTCAGGAGAATCTTCAGTAGCCTTGTTTATAGACTGCGGTCTCTCAAAGAAGACTACTGTATATACAGTATCTCTGGTTGGACTTACTGAGTCCCTGGAAGTTGTGGGGCTCCACTCCACCGCCATTATCCACCACCTCCACCAGCTTGCTTCCTGAATCCTGGAGTTTCACTTCTGGAGACACACATGTGGAGGATTTGTTAAAATGAGGAAATTAGTTTTTTTTTGCTTATCCCTAGTACACGCGGTACAGGCCATGATAATCATGGTAGGTAGAAGTAGGCGACTGCTTTTACTGAAAGTGCACCACATGTTCACACATGTGAAAAGCAGTGAGGAAATAAGTTCTCCCCATATAATCAATCTTCTTTCAGCTCAAATATCTCTTTAAACAAACCTCTTGAATTTAACATCTCCAAGGGATAGGTGCTTCCTGTTTTGAATTAAAGTTGTTTAAATTAAACTCCTGACATTTCAGTTGATATGTATTTTGATAGATAACACAAGCCTTCAGCAACTTTTAAAAGATACATTTTCCTTCATTTTATCACATGATCTCTTCTTTTTTTTTTTTTTCCACACACCAAGAGGCATCTCTCTCTCTAATTATACATCAACACGATGCACTGTACATCACCCAAGTCAAATACTTTACTAGTGATGACTAGAACTAATAAGGAACCATAGAGATAGTTTCCATCATTCTTGGTACCAGGTAGAAAACCCCAAAAAAACAGACCCTCCAACTAAACAGAAGGGAATCAACACAGTTGGCCAGATGGAAATCTGGTCACCTGCGCCCTCTAGTCTATAAAGAGGGAGCCAAAAGCTTCCCCATGTGTACTAGGTGCAAAACCGAAGAGGCCACTCCCCAACATTTACTAAATTGCATTGGAAAGGACAAAAGATCCCTGTACAGAGAACCAAGAAGAGTTCTTGAGCTTCTTTACGAGCACGACCTCCAAGATCTTGTCTAATTTAGACTAAAAGGATAAGTAAAAAAAAAAAAAAAAACTAGTAATGATAAAGAATGAGCCGCAACATCAGTTTGGGATAATTCAGACAAAAAAATCCAACCTGTATACCATGGTTTTGTGCTTTAGACCTCATCAGTACAGGAGCAGCTTCGATTTCATAACATCCTATGAGAGGGTAAAAACAAGGTAATAAGACCAAATCCAAATAAATAAATTGTGTGTGACGTTTCGGTAACAGCGTTGTTACCATCTTCAGATAAAATTACTGAATGAAGTACTGTATTCAGTACTTTTGTCTGAAGATGGTAACAACGCTGAAACGTCACACACTATTTATTTATTTGGATTTGGTCTTATTACCTTGTGTTTATAATCTATAATCCAAATTGTGTCTTATCAAGCCTATAAGAGGGGTTATGAAATCTGTCAAATTTACCAAACAGGTGTTTTAAGTTGTTGAAGTGGCAAGAGCCGATTTTCAGTCAAGAATACAACATAAAGTTGCGGGAAGATGATATTCATGTTAGCTGGTAAAGTGGTTAGGCCAAATCTTTGGCCAAAATATAAATTTTGGTGGGAGGAAATTAAAATATACAGTTATCAGCGTCATAATCAAGTAACAATTCTTAATCAATTCTGTCACCGTTTGCTTTTGTGAATGGAATAAATACCCAAATATGGCCATTTCTCATAACCATCGGTGGTTCAGTGGTAGAATGCTCGCCTGTGCCACGCGGGCGGCCCGAATTCGATTTCAGGCCGATGCATTTTTTTTTTTTTTACAATTTTTAAAACTCATTTATATATTATACAAGAATGACATCCACGGTGCCAATTTATAATTGTAACGAATAGTATTTGAATAAAAGCATTTAATCGGGTAAAACCCGGGCGTTGCCCGGGTCATTCGGCTAGTTGATCTATAAAATAAAGGTCACCTCTCCTTTCAAAATAGATTCTTAAACTAAGTTATTGACTGGCCTCAGCAAACTAGCAGACTCAGGTCGGTGACAAAGCCACAACACCAGCTCTGGCAAACTGAGAAGCGGCAAGACAATAAACTGTCAATTTTCATAAGACACAAACTGAGGTCAAATCCCACTTTGGGCACATTTTTCTGAATAAAATGGTCTCTGATTCGTGCAAAAGTCCAAACCCCCAATGATGCAAGACACCAAATGGGGGTTCTGGCAACACCAATAAATGCATAAGTCTAACTGCTTTCCATATACAGAAATCCCTCGTTAAGACGAACTCAACGGGAGAACGAAATACCCTTTTCGTCTTAAAAGAATATACGTATTATAATTAAAAAATACCTTTGAAGATAAATATTATTATTATCCCTATATATTTATAAATTTTACCCCATATACTGTATATTCTTTTAAGACAAAAAGGGTATTTCGTTCTCCCGTTGAGTTCGTCTTAACGAGGGATTTCTGTATGTAGATATGTGGCGCACTTACAGTAGAAGAAGTCACTAACAACTACTACACAACATGATCACCATGGCCTGGACTATGTGTTTTAGAGATAATAAAATAAGATTCCAATTTATTGCCATGGCTATAACAACAACAAGGTTATAACAAGTTTCAATATAATTGTTATAATGAGGTTCAACCATTGTTATTTTTTAAAAAGAAAGAATAAACAATATTAGGTAAAGGGTTTCTTTTAATTTTGATTTTTGCAAGTTTTCGAGCAAAATTAAAAGAAACCTCATTGTTGTTTATTCTTTCTTTTTCAAATAATTTCTAGGTAACTGTTACTCACATATAATGGCCATTGTTATTTTATTTAAAATTTGAATAGTTACCCTCTTTTTTTAAATGTACAAGTCAAATTATATATAACCTTCATCAAATGATCTATTTTGATTAAAGTATATGACTTACAGTGAAGTTTGAAAAATATTTATTTTTTTATTTTTTATTTAAGCTGTAGGCATTTTTATTTGTTTGTTGTTTTTGTTTCAAGTGTATTGCCATTATTATTACAATAATGCTGGTACAATCCTCGAAAGTTGTTAAATAAAAGCTAAAATTTTGATTTATCAATGATTATGATGATTAACTTATTTATCTCCCATAAAAAGTATATTTTAAGTAGCTTATTGTTCACATTTTAATCTATTATATATAAGTTTATTCGTACAGAACATTTCTGGACGTACCAATAGAAGTTGAACCAGCATCAATACTATTTTCAACAAGTTCTTTGACAGCTTGAGCCAAATTTATAATTACTTGTCCCGAACATATTTTATTTATTGAATGTGAATCAATCGGCTGAATTACATTGGACATTTTAAACAATTAAATATCCGTATTTTCCCTCTGTTTGGAATTCATTTGTTTATAAATAGAATGATTTTTATTGGCATTATTATTGAATTTTAAAATGTTTAAATAACTTTTACCGCAAGGTATTTTTTACTATAACAACGCCGAAAAGTTATTATTATTTGTAAAAACCTTGTGGAAATTTTATAAGGAACAAACACACACACAAACAGACCCATATTTTTATTTTATTTATATGGATCGATATCACTAAAATCCCTGAAGTAATGGGGGGAAAGGGGGTTATTTTCGAAATCAGCACACCAAATAACATACAAAATTCAGTTAAAATTTATCTTGATTTTTATCATCGCAGGCTTGTGAAATTTTCATCATTGCCGTAGAAAAGTCTGTAGAGAGATGTTATATGAAAATATATATCATATAAGAAACACATTGTCAAAAATTATTATTGCAAATTTTAACGATAAATAGTAATATTGAATTTATAAATATAAAGGATTACATCGAGCAATGGTCTTTCGTAAACAATAAATACAAGGCCTGTTAGACATAAATTAATTATAAAGCGTCATCAAACACGCGAATATTTCAAATTCAAAAAAACACATCTACTGTCCTAACTGCGATGAAACTATAGCTCATAATGTAACCAACCAGAGAAAATGGATAATGGAAATCCCCCTGAAACTCGCTGCGTGTTGAACGCCAAGTTTTCCCGATCATTTTTAAAGAGTCGACATGGGACACACGTGATCTAATGCCGCGAAGGCCACGTCTAGGCGCGAGAGGCAAGTGAAAGAAGGTAAGCCAGGGTGCGGGGAATATGGGCGGCCGCGGAATACAGACAGGTTGAGAGGTAAGCTGGTGGAAAAGCCAGACACTCTCTCCTGTTGTTTTGGATCGATTGGCTTATACAGCTGAAATTTCATTGGGATTCTTGGTGAAGGTAGTTAGCGGTTCTAAGAGCATATATGATTCTTGGATATATAATATAAAAGTGCAAACATTTAAAGCATCGAGCGCGCTCATTGCTCTTTCTTTTATATCACAAACAATTTAACGTTGTATTGAATGAGCATGGATTACATGCCATCTATAATTCGAAATTGAAATTATTTTGCAGCATCTTGTAACAAATAATTTGACACCATCTCCAAAAAGTTTAAAATGTTGGGCATGGTTCTTCTGTAGTAAGCCCATACAGATTGTATTGTCTTGGTCAGCTCATATTGCTGCGGCAATTATTTTAAGTAGGATTCTATGTAAAAGTATCTAAGGATTTTATAAACAACCATTGTGACTAAAAATGTAATTTGTGGCTTTTCTTATTCTGACTTCATAAATGGAGTTCATAACTTTTTTCTGTGGAATGTAAAAAAAAAATATGTTCTTATCATAAAGATGTGTTGGTTGTTTCAGTTCTTCAATGGCGGAGCCCAGACTACCTAGTAAGTATGTATAGCTAGATAGAGGTAGGTTGTGTTGGGTGTTTCAGTTCTTCAAAGATGGCGGCTCCACAAGGATGGAGAAGAACATTTTCTGAAATTTCCTCCCCAGGTTAGTCAATGCGGATCTTGATGTCAAACTGTGATTTAATCTTGTTTAACGTCTAGGTCAAGCGAGTTTCCGAAGGTGAAGGTGGATGTCCGTCTGTTCACTTTTCATAATATCTAATTGTTGCAGCCCAAATCCCTGGACCTGCTGCAACTTTAAACCTCTGCCATCAAACCTGTTTTGTATTTCCAGGTCGATGTCAGCTGCTTGTTGGAACTAACGGCCACTTACGTTTCCAGATCAACTGCTGAAGCCGCTGGAATCTCCCATCTATACATCGATAACATCATTGATGTATCATTATTACTAATATCCATAATTTGTATTTAATTTTACTTTTTTAATTTCAAATTATTTCACTTTAGAGAGAATGTAATAATAAGATATATATATATATATATATATATACAGGGTGTACCAGGTAAATTGGGACTAACTTTGACAGTCCATAAAACAAAAACTACTTGAGATTAAAAACTTGTTTTTTTTTTCATTACGTAGCCATATTCATGTAAAATGCAACAGTACATGTGTGCGCAGTGTAGTGATGAAGAGTAACCGAGAATTTGAAAATCGAGCTGCCATCATCGTTGCTCTGCGCGCCGGAAGGAGCCCCAAAGAGATAGTGGATTTTCTTAAGTTGCCCAAAACCACTATTTATCGTGTCAAGAAGCAGTTTGATGAGGCCGACAGTAACAAAGAGGGGATAGCTACAAGGAAAAAGCACTCGCGTCGATCGGACAGGGTAAGAGGCGAAGAATTTGTCAAAAATGTCAAGGAGAAGATTGATGGAAACCCTGGGAAGAGCATGAGGGCCATAGCCAAGGAAATGGACGTTGGCTCTATGACAATTGTCAGAACTATCCATGAGGACCTTGGTCTCAAGTCTTATGCCCTTCGGAAAGGTCAGTTGCTGACTGAGAATATGAAGAATAACAGAAAAGGAAAGGCTGCTGCCCTCCTCAACAACCTGAAACACGACTCTTTTGGCATGCTAAGGTTCTTCTCTGACGGAAAGAACTTTGACGTGGACCAAAAGGTAAATCCCAGGAATGATCGCTGGATCTGTAAAGACCCCTCAGAGATACCTGTCGTGATGCACACGAAATTTCCTGCCTCCGTAATGGTCCTTGGCGTTATCAGCAGTGAAGGTGATGTCATGCCTCCCCATTTCTTTGAGAAGGGCCTTAGGATGAACGCTGACACCTACATCAATGTTCTGGAGACCGTTGTGAAGCCTTGGATGGACATGGTGGCCGCAGGAAGGAAGTATGTCTTCCAACAGGACTCAGCTCCAGCCCATAAGGCAAAAAAGACACAATCGTGGCTGACACTTAACGTCCCTAGTCACTGGGGTCCTGATATTTGGCCCCCTAATTCTCCAGATTGCAATCCCCTCGACTACTATGTATGGGGCGTTGTTGAGAGAGATGTCAACAAAGCTCCTCATACCACCATCCAGTCTGTCAAGAAAGCAGTTCACACGGTGATGACCCAAATGGACAAGGTCATCGTCGCCAAGGCCTGTGCTTCATTCCGCACTCGCCTCGAGACTGTTGTAGCTAATAATAGAAACTAAATTGAATAAATAAAAACTATATCCTTTTATCTACTACTGTGTCAAATTTCATTCGGATATTTTAATTTTTACTTGCAAAAAATTTCAGTTAAAATACCATTGTTGAAATTCCCAATTTACCTAGTACACCCTGTATATAATCACATAATTAATAATTTTTTCTAAAGCATTAATCTTTAGACAAACATTGACATGGGAGAACCCAGACGTTGCCCTGTTCATTCTGCTAGTTATACATATTTTAATCAAATGGGTCAAATATGAACTAATTAAAAAAAAAACATTCCAAATAATTGAAGTGTATCATCGCGAATGAGCAAGTTGGGGAAAACGCCGAAATAGCAAAATTAGTATAAAACGCTTTATGTATGACAAATAAAAACGAGGGTGACAAATGTCATTATGTTAACACCTGTTATCCCCTGATAATCAGTTTTCATATTAAGTAGTAAGTGGTAATTGGCTTAAGTGGTAAGTGGCTACATAAATATCATCTAGATAAATACGATGTCTATCTATAATGCACCATTTTAACTGGAAAATGTTGAGAATTAGGCTTAATTTTTTCAGAGATTATTCATGACATCAAAGGAGAAAAAAATCTCAAATTACACTGATAGACAAAATTTAAGGAAGTTGTACCTTATAGCATATATATATCGGGATTCAGAAAATAACTCTGAGAGATATTTTCTGAATCCCGATATATATATATATGCTATAAGGTACAACTTCCTTAAGTTTTGTCTATCAGTGTTATTATTTTTTTTTTTTATCTCAAACCTACTTGGAATTACAAGTAAAAACTGGCGCTAATCAAAAATAATTTTAATTGAAAGTGAAATCGTACTGAGATTAGATGGTTAAATTTAGAAAAAGACATTTCATGATCATGCTACTAAAAGTTACAGATGGCTTGCGCCATATATTGGAATAAATATAAACTAAACGTTGATTTTTAAATTATTCCAGAATATTGACCAAATATCTTGATTAATAAAGCCAGCATCAGTAACTTTCAATTTCACGATCAGAATATATTCCTTTTTTTTTTCTTTAAAAACACACAACTTATTGATATATAGCTAGCAATAAATATGTATATATATATATGTTTCTATGAAAATGTTAATCTGCAAGACGCAGGTTATCATCATCTTTGTTTTGTTGTTGTCACTTTTTGGCGTTTCGCAAAACAACAAAAATGCTGTATCAGACTTTACTAAGACAATAAAGATTTGCTACAAAATAAAAGTGTACTAAGATGCTGCATTTGGCGACGAGGATATAAGAGTAAGTACCCTCGAATTTTGAAGTAAATATTTTTAGAAATTATCTTTGATTTTGCATATAATTGAAAGTTATTTTTAAAAGACTAAAATTGCAAAGTTTTAGGATGCAAATTTAAAAAAAAAAGTGGAATAAAATGGCTAGTTACCAATTTAAGGAATATAATGAAGAAACTGAAACTTTTGAAACGTTTTATGAACGATTGGAACAGTTTCTCATATTGGAGGAGGCAGGGGATGAGAAGAAAAAGGCTTATCTCCTAACCCTCATGGGAAGTAAAACCTATGGTGTTTTGAAGAATTTGTGCAGTCCTATTCTACCTAAAAATAAAACTTTTGATGACCTAATAGATATCTTGAAAAGGCACTTCTCTCCAAAGCGCTCAATTGTAGTAGAGAGGTTCATTTTTTTTAAAAGAATGCAATTAAAGGAAGAAAGCATCTCGGACTACTTGGTGGAAATTAAGCGTTTGGCTTCCTCATGCAACTTTGGAAATTTTCTGGAGGATTCTTTACGTGATAAAATGGTTTGTGGGTTATATAATGCCAAAATACAAAATAGAATTTTGTCGGAGGGTGACATTTCTTTAGCTAAAGTAATTGAGATAGCATTATCTATGGAAGCGGCTGAGAAAAATACAAAATTATTCCATTTGGAGCAGGGTGAAGATTGTGTAGATAAGTTGAGGATTGAACGCAAGGTTGAATCAAATTTCCAGAATGGCAAATGTAAACATTGTGGTAAACCGCACAAAGAACCATGTAGATTTAAGGAGGCTATATGCTTTAAGTGTAATAAAAAAGGACACATTGCCTCAATATGTTGGAGCAGTAGAAGAAATCTAAGGCAACATCAGAATCAGCCGGGAAATATACATCAGATAGGAGACCAAGAAGAGGAGGAAGAGTATGTCCAGAAAATTATAAGCGTGACGATACCTGAGTATAAAATTAATTTTGCCTCAAGTGACCCTCCCTATCTGATGGAGTTAAGAGTAGAAGGAAACTTTATTAAATTTGAAATGGATACGGGTAGTGGTCTAACACTGATATCAGAAAAGGATTTTAAAAATAGTCTTCAACACTTGAAATTGGAAAAAGCGAGTATTATTGTAAGAACTTATGATGGTACCGTGGTACCCATTCTGGGTAAAATCAATGTCAAAGTGGAGTGTCAAGATATTACTTACAAACTTAGAGCGTTGGTGGTGAAAGGAGAAAAGAGGGCGTTGATGGGAAGAGAATGGATAAATAGATTGAAATTGGGCTGTTTCGCGGTAAAACATATGCCTGTGGAAATTACCATTGAGGAAATTTTGAAGGAAAATCAAGCCTTATTTGTGGAGACAACTGAACCAATAAAAGGTTTCACATTTTCAGTAAACATGTGTGATGTGAATCCAATTTTCCATAAGGCTCGTCCGGTGCCTTTCGCCATTAGGCCAGCAGTTACTGAAGCATTAGACAAAATGGTGGCTAAGGGTTATCTATGTGAGGTGGCGAGCAGTAAATGGGCCACTCCAGTGGTTGTAGTGCCGAAGAAAAATAAAGAGATCAGAATTTGCTGCGACTTCAAGGTAACTCTAAATAAATATTTGGACACTGCGGCCTATCCCCTTCCCACACAGCAAGATTTATTCTCCACATTGGCCAAGGGAAAATACTTTTCTAAATTGGACTTGAGGAACGCTTATCTGCAATTAGAGGTGGACCCAGGCACCCGACCGTTACTAACGATAAATACTCATAAAGGGCTGTTCAGGTTTAAGAGAATGCCATTTGGATTGGCAAATGCGCCCAGTTATTTTCAATCTGTAATGGATAGGGTTTTGTCGGGTATAGGAGGCGTAATTTGTTATATTGATGATGTCCTTATAGCCACAGCATCAATTGAAGAACATCTGGCGTTGTTGAAGACTATATTTGCTCGCTTGGCGAAGTATAATATCAAACTAAAGAAAGAAAAATGCCTATTTTTGCAAAAAGAAATTGAATATTTAGGACATCTTGTCACGGGAGAGGGCATCAGACCTTTAGATCATAAGGTACAAGCAATACAGAAGGCCAAAATGCCTACGAATATCTCTGAATTAAGGTCATTTCTGGGTTTAGTTAACTTTTATGGGAAGTTCATACCCAATTTGCCAGAGCTTTTGAAGCCTCTTCATGAGCTTCTTCACAAAAAATGTCCTTGGGTTTGGACAAAGGAATGTGGAGAGGCCATTGACAAGTGCAAGAACAGCATTACCTCTGAGAGGGTGCTAGTCCCATATGATACGACTTTGCCATTGTGTTTGGCCACTGATGCATCGCAGATTGGAGTGGGCGCTGTGTTGTCACATATTATAGAAGGCCAGGAGAGACCGATTATGTTTGCCTCACGGACTTTATCGGAAGCAGAACAAAATTATTCTCAGATTGAGAAGGAGGCTCTAGCCATTATATATGGAGTTACCAAGTTTCATCAATTTATTTATGGAAGAAAATTTATTCTTATTACAGACCATAAGCCATTGGTGACCATTTTGGGCCCAAGATCAGGAATCCCCACCTTATCTACTTCAAGATTGCAGCGTTGGGCGCTTATTTTGTCAGCTTATACTTACGATATTAAATTTCGAAGAACTCAAGACCATGGGAATGCAGATCTTCTGTCACGTTTTCCTGTGGGCTGTGAAGAAA
The DNA here is from genome assembly GCA_030710605.1 of Cordylochernes scorpioides. Classification (NCBI taxonomy): domain Eukaryota; kingdom Metazoa; phylum Arthropoda; class Arachnida; order Pseudoscorpiones; family Chernetidae; genus Cordylochernes; species Cordylochernes scorpioides. The sequence goes on from CP092864.1 coordinate 40,238,876, forward strand.
TTCCAAGATTGAATAATGTCTATGCTTTATCCTTTGTGGAAGAATTGCCGATCACAGCAGAGGAAATTGCCACGGAAACTGAAAAAGACGAAGTGCTCTCATTGGCCAAATTTTATACTCAGCAAGGCTGGCCTGAAAAGGTGGCTGATCACCTCAGACCTTATTTTCAAAGGAAACTTGAGCTAACTGTAGATGGGGAGTGTTTGGTTTGGGGAATGAGAGTTGTCATTCCACCATCTCTCAGAATAAAAATGTTGAACTGTCTTCATGAGACTCATTCCGGTATGAACAAAATGAAGGCTGTAGCAAGATCACATTTTTGGTGGCCTAATCTAGATACCCAAATCGAGTTTTTGGTAAATAAGTGCAGAAGCTGTCAGCAATCCCAGGATGGGCCAAATAAAGGAAAATGGCAACCCTGGAAATGGTCAACCAGACCTTGGCAAAGAATTCACATTGATTTTGCAAATAAGGAAAACATTAATTTATTAATAGTAGTAGATAGTCATTCAAAGTGGATCGAAGCCATCCCAATGAGAGAGACCACCACACGCAAAACCATTGAGCAACTACGGCGACTTTTTTCTTCCTATGGGTTACCGGAGGAACTTGTATCTGATAATGGACCTCAGTTTACTGGGAGTGAAATGAAAGGTTTTCTGGAAGGAAATGGAATTAAACAAACATTGATCCCGGCGTACCACCCGCAAAGTAATGGCTTGGCTGAAAGAGCGGTTAGAACAATTAAGACTGCCCTGGATAAAAATAAAAGGAAAATTGGGGACACCATTCAAGACACCTTGTCAAAAGTTCTTCTGGCATATCGAAGCACCCCGCATGTGACAACGGGAAAGACTCCATCAGAGCTCTTTATTGGGCGTGCGCTTCGAACCAGAGTGTCGTTGATACATCCCAGCTTGGCATCTAGAGTTAGGGACCAGCAAGCCAGGCAAATGAAGTATGATCGGCGAACCCATTTGGAAGAATTCCAGATAGATGATTTAGTGTGGTGTAAAAACTTTAGAGGTGGTGATAAATGGATCCCAGGAAAAATTGTGGGCAAGAAGGGAACTAGAGTCTACACCATTTTGATCCACGGACAGGTAAAGGCCTATCACAGGGATCAAATTAGAAAAAGGTGGAGGAATGGTGAGGAAGATGAGAGTGGAGATGGAGAGCGTCAACCCGAGCACTCAAGAGGAGCAGGTCCCAATGCCATAATCTCGGAGGTTGTACGAGACAGAGGTTATGTGGAGTCGATGTCGCCAGGACTAACTAGCCAGCGGTCGGATCAATTTTCAAATATCCTTGTTGAACATCTCATGGTAACAATGGAACCTCATTGTTTTTTAGATTTTTGAGAAGGACACAGGCTGTGAAGCTTCGTCTTTCAATTTTAAAGATTTATTTATAAATCTGTCGAAGATATTACTGAGTCTCAGCATCATGCCTCTGCATCCGTTTGCCGAGACCAGCTTTCCTATACATGATCCCTACGCACCCATCCCCAAGCGTTTTTGTAAGCATCCAAAGGCTGAACCGTTTTTTACATGGTTGGAATTGATTAAACAAGGAGTTTTTCTAAGGCGCGGTGTAGAAAGGGAAAAGCGATCCTTTCAAATTTTCGCTACCAGATCCACTCTATTGATATTTTTCGGGGCCGGATGGATACCCCCCTGCAGAAGCTTAGCTGGCCTATTAAACCGAGCTTATACGGAAGTTCAGAAAATTATGTACGGCATGGCAGAAGTAATCTATGTGCCCTTCGACATCTCGCAAAAGAGTATGGAGGAGTTTATTAACCAGTACCACGGAGACTGGCTATCGGTGCCGCTCAACAGTAAAGAAGCCGATAGTCTAAACAACATGTTCAACATAAAGTACATCCCCACCATAGTCGTTGTCACAAGGGAGAGCGACATCATCACCATGACTGGCGTGGAAGAGTTTCGTGACCTCGGCACCGAAGCTATCCTATCCTGGATCAAAATTTCAATCGAAGTACTAGCAAGAGCAGAGAAAGCGGGAGAATTACATATACAATTGCCAACGTGGAAGTTGTTTGATTAAAATTGTTTTATGTATTCGTCAGAGATTACAATTACTTAACATTGGGAACATCAGCAACATTCAGTTACACAATCACGGAAAGCCTTCTTCTTCTTAATTGTACCTTCTGCTATGGTACATTTTTCGCTTTGTTCTATTCTTCATATAAATTTCTCACGTACTATTGTGTGTGACCTCAAATACCCATTCCCTTATTTAACAGAAAGTCTCTAGAACTAGCATTTTTGGTCGCTGAGGCACAGCATGTATCACGCTGACGAAGGATAACAGCTTGAAAGGCGTACGTGGTTGGCTTGATTTTTTGCTTGATTTGGTCAAAAAATAATATATAATTTTAAATACACCTATCCCCCGATTTACACGGTAGATACGTTCCTGAGAAAAACGTGTAAATCGAAAATTAAAAAATTTCAAGTCAAACCCGTGTAAATGGAAAAGCTTGCAGAAAATGCATAATTTTTATATTTAACAGTTGTGATTTTTTTCAATATTTTTAGGTGTACACAGAAATAAAAATAAAATGCATTGACAGGTTAAAATATGTAATATATTACGGAAACACTGTTTTTTTTATATAATTACAATACATACATAAACAGAAGAACAAAAAATAAAACCAAAGGTGTTTTATTATCCTTCATCACTGTCAGAAATTACTCTCATTCTTTTTTTCGGAATCGAAGGTTCGAATTCACTTTCATCACTCGAAGTTATTTGTGCCGATTCGATGTTTGAAGCAGAAATATTTACAATCTTATTATATATATTTTAAATCTTTCAAACCAGCCATGACTTGCCAAAAAATTTGGCTTCTTTTCAGTTGAAGAAGAAGATGGCAATTGCTCTACAATTTTTACGTAAATTCGTAATGCTTTATTTGTTATAGCGCCCGTATCAATGGGTACTCTTTTTTGTGTTTGATCTTCTATCCAAAGCATTAACGCTTGCTCCATTTTTTCCATTGCGATATTTCTGGTGCATGATGTTGTGCCCATACTCGTTGTATTGCCAGCTGCAACACTCTTTCTAATTGTGTTTTCATTTGTTCTAATAGTTCTTATTGTAGCTTCGTTCATGCTATATTATTTGGCAAAATCTACTACTCTATCTCCCTTTCGTAAGCGATCCAAAATTTCGATTTTAGTTTTCTACTTTTCTTTTAACTTCTTTCTTCATTATAAGCCTATAATTTTTTTAAAATTTATGTTAATTTGGCTGTGATTAAAGTAAATTTCAGAGGGAAAAAATGCGGGAAATTTTGGAGGGAAGATTAAAAACTTTTATTTTTTAAAAAATAGTTTATATTATAATTTTTATTCAAATTAAAATGTTTTAATTTTTTTATTTTAATTAAACCTATTTGGTAAATTGCCATCATTTCCCTCCAAAATTTCCCGCATTTTTTCCCCGCTATAAAAATTGCGATAAAAACAAAAAAAAAAAACTTATTTGGAAAACCGTGTAAAAGCGAAAACGTGTAAAACAAGTACCGTGTAAATCGGGGGATAGGTGTAATCAATTTTTAGTTTCTATTTATTCCGATAGATAGCGCAAGCCATCAGCAATGTTCATGGCCTGATCAAGAATACCTTTCTCTTATTTCTCTCTCTCTCTTCACAAGTTTTTTTAGTAATAATTAATTTAGTTTTGCTGAGCAAAATAAATATTCTATGTCTTTATACATTGGAAATTCTAATAATATTATCCATTCAATAATATCAAAAAGTGCCCCGGGCCAAATATCTTCATCTTTTCTATTTCTCTAGCTTTCGGGCTAACTTGCCTTTCAACAGGAGAGAAACTAGAAGTATAACTTCTAGATATAACTATATATGCCGAAAATGTAAAAAAAAAAAACTATTAATATATGCTATATACGAAGTGTGTTCAAAAAGTATCGCGACTTTTGTGTTTTTTCAAAAATTATTCATTTATTCATGAATACCTATTTTGTCCCCTTCAAAGTAATCCCCATGAATTATTATAGACTTGTGCCAACGGTTTTTTCAATCTTCGAAGCACTTCAAAAAATCATTTTTTTTAATAGGTAAAAATCGAAGACGATCCAAAACACCTGCAAGCAAAGCAGCTGTCAACAATTAAGTGAACATTCAAAATGGCCGAGCTTGTCGGCATAAGTGAGAGAGACATGAGTACCAACATAAAGCCACAAAAAGATCGAAATTCGAATATACGTAACCCGCGAAAATTCAAAAGTCGCGATACTTTTTGAACACACCTCGTATAATATATGCAAAAAAATATTTTATTTACATATTTTAAATTGTATATTCCCAGGACTATAATAGAAAAGTTGAGACAATGGAACCTAATGGAGATCGTTTAAACGACTTAAGGAATAAGTAACAACAACAACAAATCGTATATGACTATTTGATTGAAAAGTGTTTGCTTACAGTTTTTTACTTATGACAATATATGATGAGAAATTTCAAATATATATATGTCATAATTTGTAAATAGTTGTATGCAACCCCGACCCAATATGTATGCAATGTATGTTTCAAAGACTTAATAAAGAATAAGGTAACTGGAGGTTAGAACGCCTTAGAGAAGCGAGGCCTAGAAAGAAGGCTTAAAAGTCAGCGGCACCATTAGCAAAATTACAGCCAATTTTATGATCGCGGAAATAATAAAAGTTGAGTTCAACGACACAGTATTTCCTGGTCGTGTCAGAACAAGTCCAAAAGACAAAGAAATGAGCAAGGACCAATGAGGGAGCAGCTTCCAAAAGGTCAACCAATAGAAAAAGGCCACGTCTCAGCTTTCCTCCAATGGGAAAGGAGATAGGTCTTCGTGTTAAATCGAGAAGCAAGGATTGTCAGTGGTTCACTCGCTCCCACCGAGGTAACATCTGCTCTCGAGACCTCCCCGTTCATCCCATAGCTAAGTCCAATCATCGCCATGTGATCAGATAATTAATAGAAAATCCGCTCTATCTTCTCAAAAGCCTTTCTTTCCTCCAACCCGTTACCTTTTATTTTCAAAACACCATCACGTGTCCTGGTTATTCCCCACTGTATGCTCAACTTTCCACTCAAACGACTGCGTTTCCAACAATCTTCACCATTCTCATCCAACTACAAGAAATCCCGCAACGATATTCTGACAGAAGGGTTAAGTCGACAGGATATTATGGAGACTGGCCAGGATCAAATAGGCGTAAAAACGGACAACCAAACGCAACCAACGGGAGAAAGGCAGGAAGTAAGAGAGGGGAACGGACAGGAAATGACCGGCCGAGAGACGGAACCCCTGGTGGCAGCCATCAGTCAGATTGCGGCGGCGTTAGCCCGAGGCAGATACGACACCCCGGGCGCGGACCTACCAATCTTCGATGGAACCTACAACGCGACTCAGTTTTTCCAAACGTTCGACCGAAAAATGGAAGACGCCTCCATGGGAGAACAAGAAAAATTACTCCGCCTACCAAACTACCTGGCGCGACAACCCCTGGAACTTTTCAGAAAACTTCAGCTGGCCGACCGGAGCTATTTCCAGGTGAGACAGATCCTCCTAGATCTCTTTCCTGAGTCAAGCGAAGCGTCCTTTGCGAAATATTTCGCCATGAAACTCACTGGACAAGCCAACCTAGAAACCTACTACCGGGAGAAAACCGCCATGGGACTGCAACTAGGACTCCCGCAGGAGGTGATCCTCGAGACGCTGACAGAAGGGTTACCATTCTCCGACCAGCGCCTAGTCCGCGTAGTGCCTCCCGAGAACCTAGGAGAGTGGTTCCGACTGGTGCAGCGGATCCACGGTCCCAGTGTACCGACAACGCGACCTCGAGAGGACCAACCGCCCACAATGTCAGGTCCGTACCACAGCACACCCCTGACGCCCAGGTGCATGGAATGCACCTCTTCCGCCGTCCAACTGTGAGTTCTGCGGCGCGAGGCACTGGCACAGCGAATGCCGGCATCGACCAGTCCCGGCGACCCACGAAAAAGAACGGACAGTGCAATCAGTCCCACCAAACAGATACCAAGGCGTTCGGACAGTGCAAACAGTCCCAAAACAACCAGTCCCGAGTCCCCAGCAACCAAGTCAAGCCAGAGACACCCCAGCAGAGCAGACTTTTCGAGACTGAGGTAGGATCCCTGACCCAACTGACTGTCAAACTTTTCCTAGCCCCTAATATACCATGCCCCTTTTTAATTGATACAGGCGCCAGCCTGAATATAGTGCCATATAATCTTTACCATATGTTAAAAACCCACCTAACTAATTTAACCCTTAAGGGACATTCACTGGATCTCCAAACCCTAAACGGTTTTGCAAAAACCATGGGTAAACTGTCTATCCCGCTGACAATAGGACAAATATCCCGAAGAGGGAATTTCCATGTAGTGAATGCACCGTTACCATTTGGGATTCTTAGCATTAATAGCCTCCACAAATTCAAATTGGCAATAGATTTTAATAAATGCACTATATTCCAGCTGGGCGCCCCAGTGTCTACCCTTCCTACCATTTTAACCATGTGCCCAATGTATGCACGTACTGGCATTGTCAGGCGATGTCACAAAGAATTTACCCTGCATCCCAACCTCCCGCCTATGACCACCATTGCGTGCATTCATTAAAAAAAAACCCCTTATCTACATGCCATTTTTTCACTAAGGCCAATTGCCTTTTTTACATGCCCTCAAATAACAAAGCCACAACGGCTTCAACTTGTAAACACCATGCCCAAAACGTACCCACAGAGCGGGACAACTCGCATACCAAGCACATAGGTGATCACAGGTCGTCACACAACTATCACATGACAAAACCACACAACGAACTCGACACTCCCATTGATACACAACAAAACCTTTTCCCACATGCATACTACAACACAACACCTAACACTCGCTATACACCGCAGTTCACAACACTTCTACAAAGATACACTCACATATTCACACAGAACAAATTCAACGTACCATGCTTACGGATTCCACCAGTAAAAATACCCACGAATTCCGACAAAATAATTACCATACGTCCATTTCGTGTTCCGATATGTGACCAACAAGAAATCCGTAATCACGTCCAACAAATGCTGGAGAACGGCATCATAGAGCAATCTTTTTCACCTTTCTCGAGCCCTGTCACCCTCGTCACTAAGCGCGACAAGACCAAACGGTTTTGTATCGATTATAGAAAGGTGAACGAGCTAATTAGCTCTGATGTCCATCCCCTCCCGAGAATCGAGGATATTCTCGACCGCCTCGCACAGGCCAAATATTTCTCCACGGCCGACATATCCTCTGCGTATTGGCAAGTCCCAATACACCCCGATTCTCGACCACTGTTAGCATTTGCCACCCTCGAAGGATTATACCAACCCACTCGATTACCTTTCGGATTAAAAACCAGCCCTCAGGTCTACGAACGAGCCATAAGTCAGGTCCTACAGAAACACGGACTTGACTGCGTGGCACATTACTTTGATGATTTCATCATTTACTCCAACACATTGGAGGAACATCAAAACCACCTGCGACAATTTTTCGCCTTTTGCGAAGCAGAGAAGCTACAACTTAACTTCGCGAAATGCGAATTTTTTAAGCAGTCCATAGATTTTCTAGGCTACACCATAACAGCTGGTACCACTACACCGCTCACACGCAACACCGACATTATTCACGCCATTAAACAGCCACACAACCGAAAAACGCTACAATCCTTTTTAGGCGCTGTGAACGTCTATAACAAATTCATTCCGGAATACGCTCGCTTGCGAGCACCGCTCAACAACCTTCTCAAAAAGGATGTCGTGTGGAACTGGGATGAAACTTGTCAAAAGGCGTTCATTGACCTGAAAGGGAACCTCACACAACACCCCATTTTACACCTTTACAAAGAAGGTCTGCCATGCCAAGGGTATTGCGATGCATCCACCCTCGGTATAGCAGGCATTCTCAAACAAGTTCACCCTGACGGGAACGTATATCCAGTTCAGTATTTCAGCCGAACACTGCGCCCACACGAGAAAAACTACTCCATCTCTGAACTTGAGTGCTTAGCAATCGTTGAGAGTGTGGAGAAGTTTCGCATCTATCTTATGGGCAGAAAATTTACTATATTTTCTGACCATCACGCATTGCAGTGGCTGAAGACCATCAAAAACCCGTCCGGCAGATTGTTTCGATGGAGTTTGCGACTATCGAGTTACGAATATGAGGTCCGCTAAAGGGAAAACAACAGTATGAGGCAGATCTTTTGTCCCGTAACCCGTTCTGTGGATTTTTGGACGCGTCCCTTATCAAGACACACCAATCTCCTCCATCGAGAGAGTCTAACCTGACCATTGATCGTAATGGATTACATACAGTTTCCCGAAAAGGTGTAACCAAGATTATAATTCCAAAACCACTCATACAACAACTCTTACAAACAGTACACACACAATACAATCACCCCGGTATTTCACAAATGTCACGACTCATATCCACGCAATATTACTGGCAAGGTATGTCCAAAGATATTAAACAAAAGGTTAAGACCTGCCCCACCTGCCAATTAACAAAACGTCCATTGGGACCCACTTACGGGGAATTAAGTCAACCTCCGGAAGCCAAAGAACCCTTTGACCTATTATCCCTAGACACCATAGCAGGATTTGCCAAATATGGCAATACCAAAATATACCTCCATGTGGTAGTCGATCATTTTTCGCGCTACGCGTGGACTTGTCCATCTAAATCCACCAGCATCACCACCTACCAACAGGTACTTAAGCGAGTATTACAGGATGGTTCTCCGAAACGCCTCTTTACGGATAGAACCCCTGCCTTCACTTCGCCAAAATTTCGTAGCTTCCTACTTAATAGAAACATCCATCCACTACTCACAACCAGCAACAACCCACAAGCCAACGGTCTATGTGAACGCCTGAACGCCACCCTCACGGGAAAACTTAGGCTGTTACATTTAGAAAATCCTAAGATCGCATGGACCAAGTTGGTCAAAAGAGTTACAATTATATATAACAAAACCCCACACTCTACCACAGGTTTTCCACCCGTCTACTTAATGTTTGGCACACTACCCTCAGAAATCTCTAACCACAGCACACCTTACCCAGATATCGACAAAGCTAGAAAAATTGCACACACACGCACACAAAACAAGCATTTACAAGACAAAAACATTTATGACCAACGACACAAACAACCACATTTCGAAGTAGGTGATCTAGTGTTAGTTAAACTATATCACCACCCAAATACAGGGAAACTCGCGCCATATTTCACAGGACCCCACACAGTATTAGAAATTATTTCACCGAATGTGGTCCGTATAGATCGACCAAATCAACCTCTTCAAAGAGACACTGACACGATCCACGTCAACAAGCTTAAACTGTATACAGAAACAGTCCGTTATATATCACCGCCCGCCGTTAGCACATATCATATAAAGCACGGACCCGATTACACGTTCCCTTTTAAACATTTAACACCCGAATTATTCCCAGCAGAGCCATTAAGGTTCAAACCCACCAACAGCGAGCCTTTCAGGCATTTAGACCCTGCCATTTTTGCAACAAGGCGATTTGCACCACTCTTCCCCGATGTTAAGAACTGCGAACCTGACAACCATTTCAATCCTATCACGCCAATCCCCAACGACAACAAACAGTACGAAATTGAACGGCCAACAATGAATAAGGTTCGAACAAATATTTCAGAGTCCCCATTTATAACAATATGGAAGAACATGTATCGATACCCTATCTTTCATCTGATTTTCATCCTTTGTTTGCTAGTCCTACCCTACAAATATATCCCAGTTTTATTTCTTAGTTATTTGTTTATCTATACCATGCCCTCCCCTAGAGTTTTCGAACTGCAAGAAGCAGTTTTTCATTTTGGACAAGCATTTGTAAAACTTCTTACAATTTTTGGAAGCATTTTTGCAGAAAATCTAAATAAATTCCGAAGAAATAGAGTAACTGAAAGGTAACAAACAGTGCCGAAAGAAAGAAAAAAATCCCCACGCCAATAAAATAAGTAGAGAGACAATAAAAGATGCAAGTCGCACACAAAATCAATTAGGAGACAGGAAACGTAGGCCCGCGAGGTAATAAAAGTCGAGCAGCCAGCCGTATGCAAACAAAGGGAGCTCCCCCATTTCCGGATCAAATTACCTCGGATCCCGCTCTTGGCCGACACATAAAAATAGGTCATCGAGTTTCCCCATCCACAGATTTCTCTATATGTCGTTCAGCTTGGGTCCCAATTCGAACTACATACCGACTTTTGCAAAATGTAGTCCAATCGCCTTATCACAAGAAAATTAAACAAGGTACACACACAAACATTCTAAATGAGTTCCCATCCCTATTATAATTAATCAATTACTTTACAAACTTCCAAAAACGATATATATTCCACCTACACGTAGATCTCATAGTCAAATACGAACAAGGTTCATACACATTACCACTTTACTCGCTAGGATTCAGTTTTCGAACTTACGTTTTCTCCCCAAAAGGGATTAAACGACCTTTTAGAAGGATCGAGATTCTCCTCGAATCCTGTATTCAAGGTAATACTATAGGTACCGATACCCAATATATAAAGTGGATATTGGGCGAGCACATCTTAAGTGCCCTAGGGGATCGCATAAAAAACCCTAGAACGCAGTAAGGCTTGAGACAAATTAAAAAACAACACTCGGCTTTTGAGATCTCAAAAAAAAAACAATAACACAAGACAAAAAAAAAAATACACATAAAGGTTATATAGATTTCCATGTCTCCTGTACACATAGCATAAATGCGCACTTGAGGATTAGGATCACGTTTCCGCCTAAGTGTCGCTACAGAGAGACAAAAAATTTATAGGGCATAATTAAGCAATTAAGACATCTAAATCAGGGCATGTAGATACACAACGGGTTCAAACCAATACACCTTATTATTTATATATTAACCATTTTCACTATTTTTTCTCAAATTAAAATTAAAATATTTAACCAATTTAGCAAATTATTCAATTTATTATCACTTTTAACCATTAATTACTATTTTATGTACCACTTAGTTATATTATCGTAGCTTCATTTATCAACGAAAACTCATTGGTTTTCGGTTAAACTTAAGACATTAAGTCATCCTTTATTTTTGAAACCTTTTTCATTTTTTTTATTTCTCAACCAAGCATTCAACTTTGATTTCGCTCAACATTTCTTTTATTTTTATTTTTGATACCTCATGAAATTTCCTCGTTTTCCTTTCCCGGATTCGAGCAAAAAGTAATTAGGCATTTTTCTTTTACCAAAGCATTTTTTTTTTCACTTTTTCAACCAAGCATTCAACTTTGATTTCGCTCAACATCTCTTTTATTTTATTTTGATTTCAAAACACCTTATGAAATTTCCTCGATTTCTTTCCCAAAATTCGAGCAAAAAGTAATTAGGCATTTTTCTTTTACCAAAGCATTTTTTTTCTTCACTTTTTCAACCAAGCATTCGACTTTGATTTCGCTCAACATCTCTTTTATTTTATTTTGATTTCTATTAACTAACAATCAACTATATTTCATTAGCACTACATATTTTTTTAATATCTTATATCCTTATCAATTTTGTATATAACCTCCCTATAATCAATTAATTTTCGCCAAAATTATTTTCTTTGATGTAAAGAACTTATTCAGACTAACACCCCTTCATAAATTCTTCACATGTAGGGGGCGCATCTGTCATAATTTGTAAATAGTTGTATGCAACCCCGACCCAATATGTATGCAATGTATGTTTCAAAGACTTAATAAAGAATAAGGTAACTGGAGGTTAGAACGCCTTAGAGAAGCGAGGCCTAGAAAGAAGGCTTAAAAGTCAGCGGCACCATTAGCAAAATTACAGCCAATTTTATGATCGCGGAAATAATCAAAGTTGAGTTCAACGACACAGTATTTCCTGGTCGTGTCAAAACAAGTCCAAAAGACAAAGAAATGAGCAAGGACCAATGAGGGAGCAGCTTCCAAAAGGTCAACCAATAGAAAAAGGCCACGTCTCAGCTTTCCTCCAATGGGAAAGGAGATAGGTCTTCGTGTTAAATCGAGAAGCAAGGATTGTCAGTGGTTCACTCGCTCCCACCGAGGTAACATCTGCTCTCGAGACCTCCCCGTTCATCCCATAGCTAAGTCCAATCATCGCCATGTGATCAGATAATTAATAGAAAATCCGCTCTATCTTCTCAAAAGCCTTTCTTTCCTCCAACCCGTTACCTTTTATTTTCAAAACACCATCACGTGTCCTGGTTATTCCCCACTGTATGCTCAACTTTCCACTCAAACGACTGCGTTTCCAACAATCTTCACCATTCTCATCCAACTACAAGAAATCCCGCAACGATATTCTGACATATATATAACGAACGTTATAAAAATGTTATAAAAATACAACCCTATCAGACCCATAAAACTCTCCAAAATCAAAATAAAACAGCGGCTCTACTATGGCCGTTTACGACCATGTGTGTTTGGAAGGACAGGCGTTGATCCAGAGACTGGGTATCGAGCTGCCCCTTCCACTTCTTGGTATCGTCAATAAATTCTGACAAATTATAGTTTTTTTAGGCGGAGTAGAAAATAATAGCTTCCGTCTTTTAGAGATTTCTTTCTTTTCTTCGTTTTTTTTTAAACACTAAACCTCTGCATAGAAACAGGCCTCGTGCATGCAGTTTCGTATTAATTGATTCTGTAATAAAGGCAAAGGCGAAGATAGCTGTCATCAAAATTCGAAACTATTATAGACGCGTATGATTATTTTTAAAAATAAACAATTTCTACTGTCCTTACTGCAATGGAAAAATTAATGGGAGGGTATCATAAGATAGCTGTGCCTTCAGTAAAAATGTGCAATGAGCTTATCTCATCACAAAAGGAAAGTCCTCAATGAATATGTTAATGAGGTTAGGACCAATGACCTTGTCGATACCGCTGCGGGTACTGAGGCCTAAATGTTGCCTGTACTAGATATCTTTGGATCTCTAATTTCTGTTTTTAGAAAGAAAAACACTTAATGGTGATAATAAATAATGAGCCACAACATTATGTTTGGCAAGTTCAGACAAAAAGCCAGCCTGCATACCATGTAAAATAGTACAAAAGTGAAATTGTACTGGGTTCAGGTGTATTTTTCTCAATATAAACGATCCGTTTTGTATTTTAATTTTTCAGTGTTGGCCTATACCCAAGAAAAATTAACCGTGTTTCCCCTCTTCTATACTTTTAAACGCTTTTGAAACTAAATATATTTGTATGCTGGTTTTGATATTGTTGAAGAAATTTCTTTATAGAAGACTAAGTTTTGATAATAGAGCAATCCATAAATATATCTTTAATTAAAAAGGCATATATTCGATCAAAATATAATTTATTTACCAATATTTTAGTTGTGGCTGAACGCCAACCTTTTTCAAGGTATTACAACATATTAATATTAACAACAAACTCAACGCTACATAACGTCAATAGAATTAAGTTTAAAAATATTGTTTGCCCCTATATTCAATGGGGAGAAAAATAACGTTGAGTTTGTTGTTGACATTAATATGTTGTAATACCTTAAAAGAAAGGTTGGCGTTCAGCCAACCGAAATATTGGTATATAAATTAAATTTTGATCCAATATATGCCTTTTTAGTTAAAGAAGACTAATTGTAAAGGACAAATTGATAATGACAGTAGGTAGAGACGCCATGCATTTTATTCTGACCAATGAACCAGTGAACATTCAGTACGTAAATATACGTAGCATGGAGATAAAAGTTCTATAATTCGGGAAGATGGTCATAGGACATCATCCAGGTGGACATTGACAGTTCATTGGTGGCTTCGTAGATGTCCGCCTCACTGCTGGACATTCGGAGACATTGGGAGTACACAGAATCTGTAGAAAGAGTCATATATTTTTAACAATATATACTTATAATATTAATTTCAAAATCTATTTGCTATTTTTATTCTTGGTATTCAATATATATGTGATAATATATGTGGAGCTATTTTGCAATAACTATCAAAGTTGAGTTCTGATGCAATAAAAACTTATATACACCAATACCTCGCTTTGCGTCGTTTTGTTTTGCGTTTTTTTTTTTCGAAGTTGCGTCGCTGCTTAATTTTTACTGATTTTCACTGTGCGTCGTTAGATTTTCGAAGTTGCGTTGTTTTGGATTCGAGTCTTTAATTTTTTATTTTTTTCCCTAAAATAGGGCAACACCTTTGTTTTTGATTGCGCCTTCACATATTTTCACTTTGCGTCGTGTTTTGCGAGGTATGGGTGTAGATTTCAAGTAGAAGATTTTCACATTCACAACAAGGCTGGTATGTAGCAGCAAGCTCATCTTTAAGAATCTACTTTATTTCAAAAATAGTCAACGGATGGCGTATTTGGGCTCGACGTTGATTTTGTTCTATAGTAAAACCTCTTAAACGAACATTCGATGAACCTAGGTAGATAGAAGATGTTTTGCTGCTTTATATAGGGTTTATTTGAGACATGTTTTCGTTATTTAAAAAAAAACTATCAAAAATTAAAACAAAAATATATGCTTGAGATGCTTTTATATTATAGGGGTTCTATATTTTCGATATCTAACTACACTCATGGACAAAACTAAAGGAAGTTGTACCTTTTAGTATGTATATCGGGACAATAACCCTGAAAAATATTTGATACACAGTGACCTTTATTGAAGACACACGAAAGTGGGAACTAAATTGCCTTTGTCAAAAACAGACAAACGGCGATATCAAACTTTCCACTTCCTTAAGTTTTGTCTAAATGAATATATATTTGATAGTTTGTCGTAAAAAAAAAAGGATATCTTTATTTAAAATGAAAATATTTAAAAGCACGATTGTTTCTTTTATACATAATACAAACTTCTACTGCCCTTACTGCAATGAAAAAATATATATCGGGAGGGCTTGGCTCATCAGTGGTGAACCCTCCCAGCGGTTTCGCCAATTTAATCCACCAGACCGCTTCTCAGAGCTCTAATACTGTATTGGACGATTCTGATTATATATGCAGCACTGAAGAAAGGAATCTCAGAAATGATTTTCAAGAAAACTATGGACATAAGCTTATAGGACAGTAGAATTACATTCAAATATTTGCATCGAGCAATACTCTTTCGCAAACAATAAAGACAAGTCAGTTAGACATAAATTAACACAAAGCAATAACGCGCCATGATGGTTCCAGTAGAAGTTTGTATTATGTATAAAAGAAACAATCGTGCTTTTAAATATTTTCATTTTAAATGTATAGATGGCGCGTTATTGCTTTGTGTTAATTTATCTTTATTTAAATTGAATTATTTTTGTCTCAATTTTTTTTTCAACTTTAAAGTCATCACTCAAGTAGTTCTAAAAGTAAAATAATATTAAGTCGAGGAACAACATCGATGTTGACAGGTTCACGTTTAACGATGAGCGGCATTGAGAAGAAAAACAGGACCACGTGATTTCAGCCTTCTACAATAGGTCCCTACTTAAAGAAATACTACTCTATGCCTTTTCTATCATAAGAATACTTTCCTATCTCTTGTTAAAATATTCTAATACTTGTATCTTCGACACTCGATAAAATGAATACATGCACGTTATCACATTGGTGTTTTCTTTGTTCTCAAAAATTAATGGGAGGGTATCATAAGATAGCTGTGCCTTCAGTAAAAATGTGCAATGAGCTTATCTCATCACAAAAGGAAAGTCCTCAATGAATATGTTAATGAGGTTAGGACCAATGACCTTGTCGATACCGCTGCGGGTACTGAGGCCTAAATGTTGCCTGTACTAGATATCTTTGGATCTCTAATTTCTGTTTTTAGAAAGAAAAACACTTAATGGTGATAATAAATAATGAGCCACAACATTATGTTTGGCAAGTTCAGACAAAAAGCCAGCCTGCATACCATGTAAAATAGTACAAAAGTGAAATTGTACTGGGTTCAGGTGTATTTTTCTCAATATAAACGATCCGTTTTGTATTTTAATTTTTCAGTGTTGGCCTATACCCAAGAAAAATTAACCGTGTTTCCCCTCTTCTATACTTTTAAACGCTTTTGAAACTAAATATATTTGTATGCTGGTTTTGATATTGTTGAAGAAATTTCTTTATAGAAGACTAAGTTTTGATAATAGAGCAATCCATAAATATATCTTTAATTAAAAAGGCATATATTCGATCAAAATATAATTTATTTACCAATATTTTAGTTGTGGCTGAACGCCAACCTTTTTCAAGGTATTACAACATATTAATATTAACAACAAACTCAACGCTACATAACGTCAATAGAATTAAGTTTAAAAATATTGTTTGCCCCTATATTCAATGGGGAGAAAAATAACGTTGAGTTTGTTGTTGACATTAATATGTTGTAATACCTTAAAAGAAAGGTTGGCGTTCAGCCAACCGAAATATTGGTATATAAATTAAATTTTGATCCAATATATGCCTTTTTAGTTAAAGAAGACTAATTGTAAAGGACAAATTGATAATGACAGTAGGTAGAGACGCCATGCATTTTATTCTGACCAATGAACCAGTGAACATTCAGTACGTAAATATACGTAGCATGGAGATAAAAGTTCTATAATTCGGGAAGATGGTCATAGGACATCATCCAGGTGGACATTGACAGTTCATTGGTGGCTTCGTAGATGTCCGCCTCACTGCTGGACATTCGGAGACATTGGGAGTACACAGAATCTGTAGAAAGAGTCATATATTTTTAACAATATATACTTATAATATTAATTTCAAAATCTATTTGCTATTTTTATTCTTGGTATTCAATATATATGTGATAATATATGTGGAGCTATTTTGCAATAACTATCAAAGTTGAGTTCTGATGCAATAAAAACTTATATACACCAATACCTCGCTTTGCGTCGTTTTGTTTTGCGTTTTTTTTTTTCGAAGTTGCGTCGCTGCTTAATTTTTACTGATTTTCACTGTGCGTCGTTAGATTTTCGAAGTTGCGTTGTTTTGGATTCGAGTCTTTAATTTTTTATTTTTTTCCCTAAAATAGGGCAACACCTTTGTTTTTGATTGCGCCTTCACATATTTTCACTTTGCGTCGTGTTTTGCGAGGTATGGGTGTAGATTTCAAGTAGAAGATTTTCACATTCACAACAAGGCTGGTATGTAGCAGCAAGCTCATCTTTAAGAATCTACTTTATTTCAAAAATAGTCAACGGATGGCGTATTTGGGCTCGACGTTGATTTTGTTCTATAGTAAAACCTCTTAAACGAACATTCGATGAACCTAGGTAGATAGAAGATGTTTTGCTGCTTTATATAGGGTTTATTTGAGACATGTTTTCGTTATTTAAAAAAAAACTATCAAAAATTAAAACAAAAATATATGCTTGAGATGCTTTTATATTATAGGGGTTCTATATTTTCGATATCTAACTACACTCATGGACAAAACTAAAGGAAGTTGTACCTTTTAGTATGTATATCGGGACAATAACCCTGAAAAATATTTGATACACAGTGACCTTTATTGAAGACACACGAAAGTGGGAACTAAATTGCCTTTGTCAAAAACAGACAAACGGCGATATCAAACTTTCCACTTCCTTAAGTTTTGTCTAAATGAATATATATTTGATAGTTTGTCGTAAAAAAAAAAGGATATCTTTATTTAAAATGAAAATATTTAAAAGCACGATTGTTTCTTTTATACATAATACAAACTTCTACTGCCCTTACTGCAATGAAAAAATATATATCGGGAGGGCTTGGCTCATCAGTGGTGAACCCTCCCAGCGGTTTCGCCAATTTAATCCACCAGACCGCTTCTCAGAGCTCTAATACTGTATTGGACGATTCTGATTATATATGCAGCACTGAAGAAAGGAATCTCAGAAATGATTTTCAAGAAAACTATGGACATAAGCTTATAGGACAGTAGAATTACATTCAAATATTTGCATCGAGCAATACTCTTTCGCAAACAATAAAGACAAGTCAGTTAGACATAAATTAACACAAAGCAATAACGCGCCATGATGGTTCCAGTAGAAGTTTGTATTATGTATAAAAGAAACAATCGTGCTTTTAAATATTTTCATTTTAAATGTATAGATGGCGCGTTATTGCTTTGTGTTAATTTATCTTTATTTAAATTGAATTATTTTTGTCTCAATTTTTTTTTCAACTTTAAAGTCATCACTCAAGTAGTTCTAAAAGTAAAATAATATTAAGTCGAGGAACAACATCGATGTTGACAGGTTCACGTTTAACGATGAGCGGCATTGAGAAGAAAAACAGGACCACATGATTTCAGCCTTCTACAATAGGTCCCTACTTAAAGAAATACTACTCTATGCCTTTTCTATCATAAGAATACTTTCCTATCTCTTGTTAAAATATTCTAATACTTGTATCTTCGACACTCGATAAAATGAATACATGCACGTTATCACATTGGTGTTTTCTTTGTTCTCAAAAAACAAATAATACAGGTTTGTAGAGCAGAACAAGTACTATTTAAAGAATATAAACACTTTACCGTATAACAACAAAAACTGTTATGAAACAAAGGGATACAAAACCCGAACGAACTTTCTTTACAACCCATTATTTAAGTTAAGTACATTAACACATAAACAATTGATGTTAGCGACTTCTATATGCTTCAGAAGTCCGGGTTACGTACCGTTAATAGTTTTTAGTTAAACAACTAATATATTATTCACTTTTTTTCTATAAAAGCATTTTTAAAACTCCATACAAAAATGTTTTTTATTTATTGACTTAGAAAAGACGAGTTTTCAGTCAATGCTCGTCCTCCTCCACACCATGGCTACAGAATATGGTC
>CP092864.1:40257923-40293030 GCA_030710605.1 Cordylochernes scorpioides
TTAAATAAAGAGTTGAATTTTTTTTTTTTTTTCGAAAGCTATTATGAATATGTTTTAGTAAAAAGAGAGAGCGAAAAACTTTTCACCTCACAGTTTTGGTGGCCATATAGTGATTAATAAGACAAAATCCTTTATATTAATTTTACATTTAGCTTTACAGTACTCGGGGGGCTTTATAGTACTCAATAGTATTTCCATTGGATTTTGCAAAAAATATATATATTTTTAAATTTTACTAAAGTTGGTCTTATATGTTTTTTATTGCAAGTTTTACTGTATTCAAGTTTGATATCTGTAGGGTTCAAAATAATTATTGCATTTATGTCTCTTTGCCACAAGTGCCTATATATATATATTTTTTTTGCTTATCCCTAGTTCACGTGGTACAGGCCATGATAATCATGGTGGGTAGAAGTAGGCGACTGCTTTTTACTGTAAGCGCACCACATGTCTACACATGTGAAAGCAGTTCGACTTTGCACTTACAAATGTGCCAGAGCCCCGTTTGGTTACTTGCACTCGCTGGTGGGGTTGGACTTTTGCAAGAATCGGGGGGCCATTGGAGCATTTTTTTTTTTTTTTTAAACAGAAAAAAGTGTCCAATGCGGGGATCAAACCCGGGTCGTAGTGGTCGTAAACCAAACGGTTTAACCAGCCTTCCACCGACCCCCCAGTGCCTATATAAATCAGCTAGGCTTATATCTAGCAGGCAAAGAGGTAGGGACATGTTAAAAACTTTCATTTGGGGGCTGTTACAGTAGAATCTCGATGAGAGGACACCTTTCTACAAAGGACAGTTTTCATCAACAAAATTATCATTTTTACTATTTAGTGATACTCTAATAGGAGGAAAACTTTCTCTAAAGGACACTTTGGCTCTGCAACTAGATGTTGTCCTTTAGATTTTACTGTACTATCAATATATTATCTTGAATAGAGCTAGTACAGGTATAAACATGAATCTTTAAATTCAAAATGGATTTTTTTTTTTTTTTTTACCATCAAATATATACTAAAAGGTTTTTTTTTTTTGACAAATATAACTGAGCTACACACAGCTTATAATAGTTTCACTAGTGGGAGGGGAAGCTATATCATCAAACAGCTTGAGAAAAGTGATTTCACAAAATTACTTATTTCATATCACTCTGTACTTGTCTGCTCAGTAGTGCTTGTACAGTAGAACTACCTCCCTGTGAAGGACACCTAATTGCAGCGCCAGAGAGGTATCCTCTTTTGCGAGTATCCTCTCATGGAGGTTCTACTGTATTAGCTACACTAAGTTGACTTTTGGGATGGGAGGCTGATAATTGGTAGGAGAGAGATTTGACAGCCATTTCACATCGCCCCGTACCTCTCTGCTCCAGGCTAACCAATCATGGTGGTGTCCAGGCCACCCAAGCAGATGGCAGGGTGGTAGACAGGGCACATGCCTGGTGCAGCATGATCCAGGTCCCCTTCTTCCGCCTCAACCCCCAGCTGTCGGAGGACGTGGGACTCAGTGAGACCTCCAACCCCATCCTGGTGCGCATGCTCTGGGAGACCATGGCCTACATGCATTCCAAGAGGCAGGAGCTGTCGGAGCTGGTAGAGCTCCTAGCTCCACGCTGCTGAGTCTCCTCACATTCCTCCTCTGCTAGCACTAGTCTCTCTCACAGAACAACTAACTCTACAGAATAAAAATTTTATTATTGTATTATTGTCCTTCTTCTCTGGGTAGGAGCTGGAGGTTGAAGAGGTGGCGGATGGTGGGTCTCCCGTGGGGACAGTTCTGGGTGTCACATCAGTGTGTCAACAATATGGTGGGGCCAACTGGACTGTGCTGGACTTACCCAGGGCTGTTCCATCTCTCCCATGTGGGCCACCAGCTATCACACACATAGATACACTAGAACTTCTTCTTGGAAGAGGCCGCTGTTTATCATCATGCAGCTCAAGGAGCATTGCCTCAAGGAATTTGTGCAATCTTTGCACAAGGGGATAAGAAACAACAGAACTTACTCTATACAAAGGACATTTTTCATTGCTAAAATTACCTTTTTTTTTTACCAATTAGCTGCTCTTTCTGGTGAGAGGAAACTTCTCTAAGATGAGGTTAAAAATCACAAGATGAAATGACCAAATTATTTTTGATGTTTTATTGTAATTTAATAATATCAAAAAAGCATCCAGGGCTAAGTTTCTTGCACAATATTATTTCTCTAGCTTTCTGACTAACCTACCCTTCAACAGGAGCAACTAGTATAGCAGTAGTATAACTTCTAGCTATAACTATACACACTGAAAATTGCCGTGTATAGTTAGCTAGAATTATACTACTACTCAATCCTTCATGTTTCCATATTTAAAACCAGACAGCATCAAAATGATAAAAATTTATTAAAGTTGGGATTAAAATACACTGTGGTTATGAAGCATGCTTTTTTCCATATGCCATACACACACCATATTACATGTAATTAACTCTTTTATTTTTTAATAATATACACAAAATGAGGATATTTACATTAATGTATATAATTACCCTCTCAAATAAAATTACATCAATTTTCCATATGAAATATGCCCAGCAACAATTAGTTGCAAAGATATACCCTATATAATGGGGGTCGGTGGAAGGATGGTCTAAAACCATTGGTTTTTGACCGCTAAGACCCGGGATTGAATCCCTCATTGGGCACTTTTTCTGGTTTAAAAAAAAAAAAAAATGGTCCAATGGCCCCCAATTCTTGCAAAAGTCCAACCCCACCAGCGAGTGCAAGTAACCAAACGGGGCTCTGGCACATTTGTATGTGCAAAGTCTAATATGGCCATAGAAGATACCCATGTCAAATTACTAAGAGCCCGAAACTAAGGGATGTTTCTCAAAAATCCGTATTTTATCAAAAACCGTTAAAGATCTGATTTGTATACTATCACAACGCATCCCAGCACGAAATATGGCAGAATTACTAATAGGTATCACTAGTGATATAAAAGCCCAAGACTCCATGCTGGACATTAGACATCGCAATAAGCTCTCATTTTGGTCAAAGAAATACAAAGTACCTCTATCTCCCCAGGATCAGCAACAATCTATCTTGAATTTATCTAGCTTTGTACCATCCCCCGATCAGGTCAGTATACTTTCGAAAGGGCTCAAACACAGATACCCATCAAAACTGGACAAAATTCCATTAATAGCAGGTATAGAAACATCCATCACCGGCCTAAACATGCAGGATAAACACTCCGTTAGGAACCACGTCACATCTGTTTTAAATAGTCCTACAAACGACTTAGCCAACAGCCATCATACCAACCGAATTATAAGAACTCTGTCCAAAAATAATAACATAGTTATCACACGATCAGATAAGGGATCCAGAACCGTCATTATGAACACTTCGGACTATATCTCAGGAATGAATCAAATCTTGAGCAACTCAGAAGTATTCACCCCGGCCACAGTGGAAGAACATACTACCTCGAATTCCAAGTACAAAAAAGAACTTAGGACACTATGTAGGAACAGGATCATAACAACTGATGAACTCCAAGGTTTCCTTTCGAATCTGCATGGTCAGGCCTACATCTACGGCCTCCCTAAGGTACATAAGTTAAATATCCCCCTTAGACCAATAGTAGCTTTTCACCTCTCCCCCACAGCCCCGCTAGCTCAGTACTTAGCTAAGATTATCATACCCAAACTTAAAGAGGGCGCCGCCCCGACGTCCATCTCTTCCACACCAAAATTTTTAGACCATATACAGCAATTACAGGTAGTCCCCAACAGTCTTATGATCTCTTTTGATGTCATCAACCTATACCCCAGTCTCCCCCACTCCCTCATCTTAGAATGCACCAGGGAATTCCTCCGGACGCATGGGTATACAGCAGATTTGATATCTAAGTTTTCCACCTTAATTTCGATCTGTCTTAGCAATAGTATTTTCAATTTTGATAAATGTTACTATAGGCAAACAAAGGGTACTCCCATGGGTAGCCCTTTGTCCTCACCACTCTCCGAAATAGTTATGCGAAAAATTGACAGTTTAATTACAAGTCACTTCCCAGCAGATATTCATACCTGGTTTAGATACATAGATGACATTTTCTGTATAATTAATATAGAATCCTTGGACAGTATTTATACTAAATTAAATTCACTATTTCCGGACATCCAATTTACATTCGAAAAAGAAAACAATGGTTCCTTGGCATTCTTGGATATCATGATCACAAGACAAAATCATAGGTATATTACCAACGTATACTATAAGCCCTCCTTCCATCCCTCCTATATACACTATACCTCATACTGCCCCCTTAGTCATAAAATTAATACGGTCAAAACCCTCTCAAAACGTATTTTTACTCACTGTTCAACATCTGAATTTAAACATACAGAAACCCAGATCGTGATTAATCACCTAATGAACTCAGGATACCCCAGAAACTTCATTCTCCGACACTTTTACAATCCACAACAGCAGCTAAGCAGTCAGACTTATAGATCGACTTGCATCATCCCTTACTCTGCCCATAGTGTCAACATAGCCAGATACTTAAAAAACAAACACGGAATACGTACCTTCTATACCAACAACCCTAAATTAGAAACAATAGTTAGAAACCCCATCACCAGAAATAGTTTTCCCATTACCCTGCCATACTTTACAAACTCCGTATATTCCTTAAAATGCTCAGATTGCAATAGTTTGTATATAGGAGAAACAGGCCGTAGAATTAAAGATAGGATAAATGAACACCATAGAAACATCAGAAATAGTGAACCTAGATCCCTTATAGTACAACACATTAGACAGACAGGACACTCTTTCGATACTTCTCAACCACAGGCATATTACTCAGGAATCACGAACAAATACAGAAGGTTGGTCGTCGAGGCGTTGCTCTCTTTAAGACATAACAGTATTAACAGACATATAGACATCCCCGATATATACAATGCAATATTGCCATAGTGTACCTTAGGTGACCATTGCTAGAGCGTTTTATTTTATTTTATTTTGGATCGTTTTACTATTGCAGTCTTAAATTCAACCGTATCCTTTTGTACAACTATTTTTGATTTTACTTCTTTGCATACTCAGAACACGCAGCTTTCTCTTATTTTTACTTTTTCACCAATTATGTTAATATGTTTATAGTTTTCTTGTATATATGCTAATTTCTCAATATGGATATGTATATAAGATGCACTTTTACTCAGATATGTTGTCCTGTAGAAGGGTTGATAACCCGAAAGCTCGCCCATATTAAAATCTTTAAGAAACGCATCCTCGCATGCCTTGAACTCTTATACTTATATTATTCAGAGGATTTCATCTCTTTTTGCAAAGTCTAACTGCTTTTTCACATGCGTAGACATGTGGTGCACTTACAGTAAAAGCAGTCACCAACTTCTACCCACCATCATTATCATGGCCTGTACTATGTGTACTAGGAATAAGCAAAAAAACTTGGCCTTTACCATCAAATGGTAACAAGACCAAATTAATGAAATGTTTGTGACATTTTGGTAACAGCATTGTTACCATCATCAGTCCAAGTACTATAAATGACCATTTTTAATACTGTCTGATAATGATAACAATTCTATTACTGTGTGAAACATTTCAATAATTTGGATTCATAGTCTTTTTACCTTTTGATTCTAATCTATAATCCAAATTGTACCTTATCATGCATGGCCTTTACTATGTATATTTAAATAAGTAAATAGAGAATACATACAAAAAACTAGCAGATTAAGACAATCTCATCACTTGCAAGATCTGATAAAATGGAAGCTGCCCTAAGAGCCAATGCTAGAAACTCACCTTTCTCATATGGTCGTGGCTGAGGGCTGTCCCCACCATGACAGACTTGCGGCAGGCCTTGGAGGCAAACATCTGGAGAACTCTGCTGGGCCGGCACATCCTCCCCTGGCAACACAGCAACTTGGTTAGAACAACAGCCAGTGGTTATAACAATAACTGAGTAGTACTACCAGTCTTAATGACAAAGACATTCTACTTCACCCAGTCATGATGGTTGTCACATTAATGTAAAATCTTGGTCCTAAGAGATGTTATTTTATAATGAGCTTGGACTGTAGTTCTGGAAACTATCGTATAATGATAATCATTCAGCCCCCACACACAGTGTGTATCACAGCAGGATAAACAAACACCAAAGATTATGGCTGGCATGAAAAGAATCAAATTGGGTTATTGTAAGATAATATATACACTCATAGACAAAACACTTAAGGAAGTGGAAAGTCTTTGATGTCGCAGTTATCTAATTTTTTGAAGGAGATAGAGGCAATTTTGTTCACATTTGGTTATCTCATGTGTCTTCAATAAAGTCACTTTGTATCTAATATATTTCAGAGTTATTGTCTGAATCCCAATATACATAGTAAAAGGTAAAAACTCCCTCAAGTTTTGTTCATGAGTGTATATATATCCACAGATTAATAAAGGTTTAACAAAATCTGTTATTCAGCCTATTTCTTCTCTCTGTTCCTTTAAGTGATGAAGTGAGGATTGTTTTTCATCAAAATAGAGTGCCTTGTCATTCTGACTTTTGTGTCTTCCCTCATGTGACAATACACAGATCAAAATAAATGAGAGTGATAATGTTCTGGTGGGGTTGAACTTTTGAAAGAATTGGTGGCTATTGAAGATTTTTTTTTCTTTCATAAAAAAAAAAGTCAAATGCTGGATATAATTCCAGGTCTCCTAATTACCAAAAATAAACAAATCCAGATTTTTATGCTTTAATGTCCACCATTTCTTGTACATATCCAACCCATTCAGTGAGTAACTAAACAGTGCTCTGGTAAGTGCAAAGTCAAACAGGTGAGACACTTACAGTAAAGGCAGATGCTAACTAACCACCGTGATTATCATGGGCTGTACCAGGTGTTGTTGTTGTTTCTTATCCCCTTGTGTAAAGATTACACGAATTCCATGATCTTATGGAATGGGGTGTAGGGGTGCAGCTTTCGTTGATCATGGCACCATGATCCAGTCACACTTTGGTGAAAGTCTGACTTTGCTTTAAGTACCAGGTGTACTTGGAATAAGTACAAAAAAAAGGGTGTTCTGTGGGAGTGAATGTTCATTGGGGGTCATTTTTATTTCACAAAAGGGTCTTTCATATAAATGCTCAATCATGGAGGTTTTACTGTAGTAAGATTTGGTCTATAGACATTTTTGGATCTTTGTACAGGAGACTGATCAGAACATGCATTTGATTACTACAAAGTCAAGATGATACTATCAATGCTGCTTCTATCAGATGATGTATAGTTGTTAGAGCTCACTTCTTTGGCTTATCTTTTCAACTGGTAATCAAAAGATAATAAGACCAAATTATTGAAATGTTAGTGATGTTTCGGTAACAATGCGGTTACTGAAACATCACAAACATTTCAATAATTTGGTCTTATTACCTTCTGATTCTAACCTACAATCTAAACTATACATTCTTATTGTTATCTAATCTTATACATTCAACTCTTATTTTTATAAATTAGTTATCCTTACCTGGCAGTCTGTCAGCATGAAGATGAGTTCATCAATATCTGAAACACGCCCCCGGGATTGTCATCTAAGTTCTGGATATAGGTTTCTATGGAACCAATAGTGATAAGTTATACATAAAATTTGGATTCAATAGATTTATAAGTGATGAATTTCTCAGTTCATAAATTCAGTATTGAATATGCTTCTTCTTCTTCTTTCTAATCTCCACTCATACTAAGGTATCAAGCCTGTAAAGCTTGAGACTTTTGATGGTGTCTGCCGGGGAAGAGTAGAGCTCATCAATGGATGAGTCAATACAGTTGAATATGCTGAGGATATTAATTGGTTAGTTCAGTATCAGGATACTTTAATGACATTTTTATACCAGAACTACACTTCCTTCTGACTATATGATACTATCCTTTTCAGGTCTTTTACCAGCCTTCACCCACTTTGCATGACAAATTTAGTAACATTCCATTAGGCAAAATTTTTCTTCAATACGAGGAGACAATCCTTAAGACCCCCTGAACACCCTCCCAAATACGCCCAGTATCACCCCTCTATATCAACAACCACTTTCTAAAAAGTGTCTCCTCACTTAGGCTGAGTCAATATCACACGTAGACAGTCTGTGTGAAGTAGAAGTAATTCTATATCTCTGTCCCCAAATATATAAATACTTGATACATATAGAGTTCAAAACTATTATAGATGTGTATGATTCTTTTTAAAAATTAAACAATTTCTACTGCCCTTACTGCAATGGAAAAATTAATGGGAGGGCCTGGCTCATTATGTTTAATTTTTAAAAGAATCATACGCATCTATAATAGTTTCAAATTTTCATAACAGATGATGCGCTAATGCATCAACATATAGAGAGTATTCAGGGGTGGTATAGTGAAAACAGAATATTAGCTGCCAGAATCTGTTTGTAGGGCACACAATATGGGACTCTTTGAAGCTTTTTCAACTCTACTTATGGGGTGAGAAAAACTAGAGTCCTAGGACTTTTTCCTGATTCCAGATTATTACAATCTCAAATATTCTCATACACCAGTTCACCAAATTACCTTGACTGCCAAAGGTCCAATCACGACAGCAAGGCACAGCCACCAGAGTGACCCTCCGACCTGGAGTAGCTCCCTCATCCACAGTGACATGGAATCCATTGGCCCGGACCACATCTAGGTTGTCCAAGAGCACAGACTCTGCCGCCACTGTCAGCTCCAGGGACTGAGGCCTGTTGCACACACAACTTCAGATAGAAACATGGTGTTAAAGGGATCACAGTGAACTAAATATTGTTGTGATGTGACATATAGCCCCTACACAAATATAAATTAACACCTTTGTGAAAAATTCTTAGTCTACTTAGTTTCAAGACAATTATTGCTGTCACAGAGATAATAGGTAGTGTTGACTGAAGTTAAAGTGGTTAACTCTTTAGCATTTTTCCACAATATTTAAAACAATAAATGACTTCCCCAAAAATGAGAAAAATCTGCAATGGCAAGGCAATCATTAAAAGATTCACAATGGCATGGAGTCCCCAACAATTAGAAGCCATCCATAATGGCAAGACGATTCACAACAATTGGGAAGACTCACAATGGCATGGAGACCCCAACAATTAGAAGCTGTCCAAAATGGCAAGACAATTCACAACAATTGGGAAGATTCACAATGGCATGGAGACCCCAACAATTAAAAGCTGTCCATAATGGCAAAACTATTCATGGCAATTGAAAGAATCACAATTCTATGGAGACCTCAACAATTAGAAGCTGTCCATAATGGCAAGACGATTCACAATGGCATGGAGACCCCAACAATTAGAAGCTGTCCATAATGGCAAGACGATTCACAATGGCATGGAGACCCCAACAATTAGAAGCTGTCCATAATGGCAAGACGATTCACAATGGCATGGAGACCCCAACAATTAGAAGCTGTCCATAATGGCAAGACGATTCACAATGGCATGGAGACCCCAACAATTAGAAGCTGTCCATAATGGCAAGACGATTCACAATGGCATGGAGACCCCAACAATTAGAAGCTGTCCATAATGGCAAGACGATTCACAATGGCATGGAGACCCCAACAATTAGAAGCTGTCCATAATGGCAAGACGATTCACAATGGCATGGAGACCCCAACAATTAGAAGCTGTCCATAATGGCAAGACGATTCATAATGGCATGGAGTCCCCAACAATTAGAAGCTGTCCATAATGGCAAGACGATTCACAATGGCATGGAGACCCCAACAATTAGAAGCTGTCCATAATGGCAAGACGATTCATAATGGCATGGAGTCCCCAACAATTAGAAGCTGTCCATAATGGCAAGACGATTCACAATGGCATGGAGACCCCAACAATTAGAAGCTGTCCATAATGGCAAGACGATTCACAATGGCATGGAGTCCCCAACAATTAGAAGCTGTCCATAATGGCAAGACGATTCACAATGGCATGGAGACCCCAACAATTAGAAGCTGTCCATAATGGCAAGACGATTCATAATGGCATGGAGTCCCCAACAATTAGAAGCTGTCCATAATGGCAAGACGATTCATAATGGCATGGAGACCCCAACAATTAGAAGCTGTTTGTAAGGGCAAGGTGATTCACAACAATTAAAATATTCAGGATGCCATAGAAATCCCCAACAATTAAAAGCTGTCCATAATGGCAAGACAAGCCACAACAACAAACCCCTTTTAGAATAAATCTACTTCCCTAATTCCTTGTACAATACATTAATACATCCCACCTTTTAAAAATCAAAAAAGAGCTATTCAGTCATAACCCAACTTCCAATAAAAGAACACCTCCAGGAATATCCATGTTTTCATACTGTCTCAATGAAAGGTTCTACTTTCCACAATATAATATATAGATGCCTCTTTTGTTTTTAATATCAACACCTCACCTATTTTAAATATATATATATTTTTTTTCACATGAAAAGTGTATTTACACAAACTTGGCCTTAAATACCCATTTCTTGATTTCTCAGGAAGCCTCTGGGACCAAAATTTGGTCGTAGAGGTACAGTCTGCACCACGCTGACGAGGACCAACAGTCCGAAATGCGTTTGTGGTTGACTTTTCTTGATTTATTAAGAAATTGGGTTGGCCAAATATCACAGAGCAAGTTAAATAAACGTTTAGTTTATTTTGCTCCACTAAATGGCGCTCTGCCATCTAGAAAACCTCATGCGAGTCTGGGTCAGGATATGCCTCTTTTGTTTTTAATATAAATATCTCCTATTCTCTCTCTCGCAGTTCAAGTTCATTTTTCAAACCCTAGTTACTAACACTCTTTTCTAGGACAAGTTGCATTAGTTTTCCTGTAGAAGAACATTGAAGTTTGAAAGCTTGTAATTTATTGCTATAAAGAAAAAAAAAAACTTTTCTTAATTGTTCTTGGACATTTTTGCTATTCCTTATAACTCCCACTTTCTACAGCACTCTAGTTAAAATCACAAGGTAATAAGACCAAATCCAATGAATTTCCAATCTATAATCCTAATTGCACCTTATCATTAAGTTAACATGAAAAATTCTAAAAAATAAATCTAAAATATATTTTTAAAGTATGGTATTTCTTACCTCTTGTGTTCATCTGCTAACTCTACGTAGGTGCTAACAGGTCAGTGAGAGTGTCTCCATCAACCTGACCTCTGTTCAACTAGAGTTTTTAGGAATAAGAACTTTGATGAGGCACAATTTGGATTATAGATTACAATTAAAAGATAATAAAGACCAAATCTAAATAAATAAATATCGACATTTTGGTAACAGCATTGTTACCATGATCAGACAAAAGACTGAATGAGAAAAAATGATTTTTTTATCTTCAGCCTTTTGTCTGATGATAGCAATAATGTTGTTACTGAAACATAACTATTTACTTATTTATATTTGGTCTTATCTTCTTCTTTCTTATCTCCACTCAATCATATTAGGATATCAAGCTTGTAAAGCTTGAGATTATGACTGGGTGAAGTAGAATGTGTCTGCCTTTGTCATCAAGACTGGGAGCACTACTCAGTGGCAGGCCGACTTAACTCCAAAAGAAATGGCCGCCTCTGACATGAGGAACAGACGCCATGTGCAGCCACTCCTAACATGGAGTACAAACGCTGCTCATCCTGTATCCCTGGATTAGGAGCCCTTACAGGGTACTATCAGCCAGGCCCGCTGAGCCCAGGTTTTTTAGCGAGCTTGTTATTGCTCCCCCTCCTCCTTTTTCATCCGGGCTTGGGACCGGCAAAGGTAGATTTGGTCTTATTACCTTCTAGAATAAAAACTTTCTTTGAAAGTAAGAGACACACACAGAGAGGACAAGCAACCCACCTGATGAGATGCTGAGTCTCCAGAGTTGTGCTGCTGTCCCGCAGCTGTTCAAAGTTGTACTTCTCATCAGTGGCATGCTGGTCGATGATGAAGAGATCCTCCCCATCTCTGGCGATGATGAAACCCTTGTTGAACTGCACACACATTGTGTCTCTTCCTCACCTTGCCTACATCCACCCACACATTGGGGAATCAATTTGACTTAAAATAAATTCGGCACATTTCCCCTATAAAAAGTGGGACAAAAAAAAACACTATACAATATATAGTGTAGCTGAATCTGAAATTATTTTAAACTGATAGGGTACAACTTTTGGAATATAGATTATTACAATTTATTCATTTGGATTTGGTCTTATTACCTTGTGTCTCTATTATCAAATTGATGGTATATAATTCAATAAAATAATCCTTTGTAACAATATATTAAGGCTTCTAAAGTTAAATTAAGAAAAGAAAAAAGACCATCTCCTTATCGGGCAACTGAAAGTTGCTGATGGAGATGTCTGATAAGGAGATGCCCTGTTTTTCTTTTCTTAATTTATGAACCTTATCCCAGTACAATATCACATTTGTATTATTTTTTCACATTCCAGGGATAAGTTTCTTTTTCTAAACATAAACTTATTCCTGGAAGCCTGATGTTTTCACCTTAATGATGGTAAGTATGTATCCCTATACCACACACAATTTATCACAACAACATTCATTCAGCAATACCTGTCTTATATCTGTACAAGAATGAACGCACTCTTTATATTTATTAAGTTTTTCTGATAAACTGCTCTGCTATTTGGGATATTAATATTGTAGCATAATACATATTTATTATTTTATGAAGAGATTACTTTATATATTTATATGTTGATACCCCTTGGCAGAGCTGACTGCTATAGGGCGCGTCCCCAGGTGGCGGATAGGGGAACGACCTTCAGATATGAAGGCCAGCTGCGAAACAAGCAGAATAACTCTGACGAATAAGCAGTCGCGGACCAACAGCAGCATTGTTAGAAGAGGAGTAGACCTCTTTAAAAATCCTGACTTCAACTGACCCAGTTGATAGACCTCAGCAAGGGTCCCACTCCAGGGATACGGAGGAGCTGCGTCTGTACTCATGTTAGAGTCGGCAGCAAAGGCGTCTGCTTCCATGTTAGGAACGGCCTCAAACTACAGGCAAAGTCAGACTTTCACCAAAGTGTGCCTGGATCATAATGCCATGATCAACGAAAGCTGCACCCCTATACCCCATTCCATGAGATCAGATGTTGATTTGCATGCTGCATCGCCCGTCGCGCAGAATAAACAGGGGCGCGGTCAGGACTTAGGTAGAGGGTTCTGTCCGATAAGTATAATACAGTCTCCACAAACTTCTAACTTTGCAGCTTCCAAGCAATTGAGAATTTTGCAGTGCAACATAAATGGATTGTGCTCAACAGCAACAAAAATAAAATTAGAAGAAATAATGGAAATAGCTGAAAAACAAAAGATACAAATTATAGCCTTACAGGAAACCAAATTAAATGAAAAGTACAATCTCAAATATAAAAACTATAATATCCTCAGAAAAGACAGAAATAAAGAAGGGGGTGGCCTTGCATTTTTAATCAAGAATTTGTACTATGAAGACATAGCCATTAATATTCCAAACACATCAGACCTCGAAGCCCAAGGTATCAAAGTCTACCTCAGTCAAAACAAAACCATCAACATATTCAATATGTATCACCCACCAAACAATAAACTTATTGTCGATGGAACAACGGCTCAATTTCTTACAGACAACACAATTATTGTAGGTGACCTTAATGCCAAACATCAACTATGGGGATGTTCCATGCCAAACCCAAGAGGCAAAATACTTTCAAACATATTTGACGACAATGCCTTCATGTGCTTAAATGATGGGAATCCCACCCACCATTCCTACAGCTATAATACTGCACAAGCACTTGATATAAGTTTCTCCAGTCCTGACATTTTCCACAAATGCAAATGGCAAATATTAAAAAGTATTGGAAGTGATCATTTGCCTATTTTGATAGAAATTAGCACCAAGACCAAAACCAGCTCAATTAAAGAAAAATTCTGGAACTTCAAAAAGGCTAATTGGAATCTTTACCAGAAAAACACCAATGAAGACTTTAGAAAAGCACCCACTAGAATAAAAGATCTGGAACAAAATTGGATATCTTTCAAAAACACCATTATTAAAGCAGCCAAAGTTTCAATACCAAGAGGTAATATTAAGAAATGGATTCCAAATTATACACACCAGGCAAAAGATATTCAAACACTTATAACTAAAAGAAATGAACTACAAAAAAAGTGCACCCAAAACCAAACAAATTGTAGAACTGAACTGAACATTGTGAATGCAAAAATAAAAAGGTTATACGTAAATATGAAAAGGGAAAAATGGAAACAAACTTGTGAAAACCTGAACCCAAGAAACCCGAATACAAAACTTTGGCATTTGGCAAAACAAATTGACAGAGCCCCGCCACAAACTGAAAACACAAATATGATTAAGAATACGGATGGTACCCCAGCAACTAATGACAAAAATGCTGCTAATCTTTTAGGTAATTCATATCAAATAAGTAGTAAAATCAAATTCGAAATAAAAGATAAGAAAGTTGAAAAAAAGGCCCGAAAGATTATTCATGACTGTAAAAATTTCACCAGCACTCATAATATTTTCCATGAAAAAATCAATATGAAAGAGCTAGATTATGCATTAGAAAACACTGACCTAAACAAGACTCCTGGGCCAGATGGAATCCATGGCCAAATGATATCAAACTTGGGCAAAAATGGCAAAGAAATACTTCTTGATATTTTCAATAACTCCTGGAAAACTGGAAAATTGCCTCAAGACTGGAAAACTGCAACAATACTTCCTATTAAAAAACTTGACAAATCTGCTGATGACCCAAAAAACTACCGACCTATCTCCCTCACAAGTATTTGCTGCAAATTAATGGAAAAAATTATACTCAGACGACTTACCTACCACCTTGACACAAGAAATCTCTTACCAGAAGAACAATATGGATTTAGGAAAGGACATGGGACAATAGACCAACTCTTATTTTTCACACAAAAGGTAAAAGATGCACAAAACAGAAAACCAACTAGCCACACCATAGCTGCTTTTTTAGACCTTACACAAGCTTTTGATAAAGTATGGAAAAACAAGTTGATTACAAAATTATACAAGCATTTCAAAATTGATGGAAAAGCTATCACTTGGATAAATGATTTCCTTAAAAATAGATACATCAGGGTCAAATATAATGGAACTCTATCTAAAACCTTCAAATTGTACCAAGGATTACCACAAGGATCAGTCCTTAGCCCAACTCTCTTCACCCTATTTATTGCAGGCATAGAAGAAAAAATTTCACATAAAACCAATATTGGACTTTTCGCTGATGACATTATTCTATGGAGCAGTAACACTAACTGGAAAAAAGCTGAAAGGGATTTGAACAAGACTCTTCTCCACCTAGAAAAATTTGCTAATAAACATAAATTAGAATTTAACCCCCAAAAATCTGAAACCTGTCTTTTTACTACCGATAAGAAACTATACAAAATAAGGCCAAAAATTATTCTGAAAGAACAACAATTACAATATAATAAACATCCTAAATATCTTGGCTACACCCTGGATCCAGAAATTAACTCCAGTAAACATATTGAAGAAGTTATTAGAAAAGGAAGAGACCGACTAAAAATCCTGAAATATATTTCAGGAAGAGAGTGGGGAGCCGATGCAACCACACTAAAATTAACTTACACGTCTCTAATTAGACCTATCCTGGAATATGGATATCAAATCTATGGTACAGCATCTGAAACAAATCTAAAATCACTGGAAAGGATACAACTAAGTGCAGCTAGAATTATTACAGGTCTTCGAAATACCTGCCCTAACGATATTGTACTTTACGAGGCAGACATTATGCCCTTAAAGGATAGAAGAAGCTACAATCTGCCAAAATATATAAACAAAATCAAGAGTTATGGAAACAAACACAGAACTTCCAATTACATACTTAATTGGGAATCCAATCTAAGACTCAAAAAAGAAGGTCCTCTCCACCTGGCCAAAAGAAATGGATTTTTAAAATATAAAGTAGAAAAAAATTATTTAGCAGAAAAAATTTCTCCATGCGAACCACTACAAAATGTTATTTTTAATGCCACTTTAAATGAACCCACCAACAAACAATACCAAAATCCAGAATACTTAAAACAATTATCATTAGAAATAATTAATAACATTCCTAAAAATGCAATAACTATTTATACCGATGGTAGCAGAGATGAGTTGGGACACACTGGCAGTGGCTGTCTCATCAAAACTACAAATGGCATTGAGAAAATGAACAGAAGAAACCCAGATTTTTGCTCAGTCTTCAGATCAGAACTTATAGCCATCTATGAAGCCTTAAAATCCATCAGAAATACTAATTATCAAGATATCTGGATTCTTACTGATAGTAGAAGTGCCATACAACACTTGAGTCACACAGGGGAACTCAGAGACAAAGTAAGCAGGAACATAATTGGTTATCTCCAAAAACTCTCAAAAACCTCAAAAATTCACCTTCAATGGATAACCTCACATGTTGGAATTGAAGGCAATGAAGCTGCTGATGTTCTAGCGAAAAAAGGCACAAAAGAACCCTTGCCACAGAAAAATAAACTTACTTTTAAAGAAATAGAAACAGTAGCCAAAACAAAAATAAACAAGAACTGGAGGATCCCACCTAAGCACAGTTGGTACAGTGGAGTGAACCCAGGAGGAGCTCTAAACATCAGAAATAGACAGCATCAAACAACACTAACAAGATTTAGAACAGGCCATCTCAAGCCATTGAAGATAGAAAATAATAACAAAATCTACCCCACTTGCCCAAAATGTAGCTTGTCACCTGCAGCTCCAGAACACATTTTGGCTTGCATTAGATGCACTAAACAGGACCTTTGGGAGAGGCCGCTGCTCATCATAAAACAGCTCGAGGAGCATGAACTCATGGAATTCGTGTAATCTTTACACAAGGGGATAAGAAACAACAACATATGTTGATACTCTGTAAATTCCCTCAAATGAATTTTTGTGTCATCTTGAAGTTTGTCTTTCCAAATTTTCTATGTTACAATATATACAATCAACAAAGCAATTGTGGAGTCGGTGGAAGGCTGGTTAAACCGTTTGGTTTTCGACCACTACGACCCGGGTTCGATTCCCGCATTGGACACTTTTTCTGTTTAAAAAAAATGGCCCCTGATTTTTGCAAAAGTCCAACCCCACCAGCGAATGCAAGTAACCAAACGGGGCTCTAGCACATTTGTAAGTGCAAAGTCGAACTGCTTTTCACATGTGTAGACATGTGGTGCGCTTACAGTAAAAGCAGTCACTAACTACCCACCATGATTATCATGGCCTGTACCACGTGTACTAGGGATAATTAAAAAAAAAAAAAAAAGCAATTCTTCAAGACAAATCAACAAATCTTTGTACAACCATTTTTTTAAACTTGAGTTGGCCAGTTGGCCGATAGAATACATTACCTGGCCTATAATTTCCATGGATGTGAACCTGTCTTTGCTGGCCAACACACATGTGGGGGGTTGTTAGTAGGAGACACAACATTGCCTGACTGTCAACACATTCAATGTTCTACCAGAGACATGCTCTCAGCAATTACGGCAATCTAAAGAAACAGGGCAAAACACCACATAATCTATACATGAAATTTTAAGAGTACCAGACTTAGAAGTCTTTTAGTCTGAAGATAGTGACATGCTGTTACAAAAAAAAAAAACACTTCTCTATATACAATAAAACCTATCTGTAAAGGACAACACCTAATTTCAGAGCAAAAGTGTCCTTTGTGAAGAGATGTCCTCTTACCAAAGAGTTGTTAAATAGTAAAAATGGCAATTTTGACAATGAAAACTGTCCTTTATAGAGAGGTGTCCTCTAGCTG
Source organism: Cordylochernes scorpioides (assembly GCA_030710605.1). NCBI lineage: Eukaryota > Metazoa > Arthropoda > Arachnida > Pseudoscorpiones > Chernetidae > Cordylochernes > Cordylochernes scorpioides. Next base: position 40,275,817 of record CP092864.1, read on the forward strand.
GAGTGTCCTCTCATGGAGGTTCTACTGTATTACATATTTTGATTTTGTCACCTTACGATATTTCTTATTTACATAACAAATTGTCACCAAACTATATGAATGGCAACTCGATGTAAGGAAACATTGAGTCAGCAACTTTGTCTCGAGAGAGGTGCCATCTCTGTGTGAAAAAGTGAAAAATTGTGTTATAGGCAAAATAATCAACAACAGCAAAGATACAATAAACATAATCCACAAACACACACACACAATCTATGTTTTAGGGAAGTCTCTCATGGAAGGAGGCTATGGTGTATTTGAAATTCTGAAAAAAAAAAAAGGAAGGAAAGGGGGTGAGCATAAAAAAAAGGATATTTATGATTAATAAGGAGATGGGTTACAGGGAAAATAAAAAACCAAAGAATGAAACACTATTTTAGGAAAATGTACACTGGTACACAAATAGTTGTCTACAAAAATTCTTGAATATATATATTTTTTTAATTAGGTGTCTTATTTGCTTGATGTCACCCTTCATCTATTTTTTTGAAGGATACAGAGGCAATTTTGTTCACACTTGGTTATCTCATGTGTCTTCACTAAAGGTCACTGTTTATCAAATATCTTTCAGAGTTATTGTCTGAATCCCAATACACATGCTAAAAGGTACAACCTCCTTAAGTTTTGTCCATGTGTATATAGCTGGAATTTAAAAGCTAATAATTTATATTCTTATCAAATAATACAAGAAAATAAGACCTAATCTAAATAATTTAATAGTGTGTGAGGTTTCAGCAACAGCATTGTCACCATCATCAGACAAAAGAATAAAAACCATTTTTATTATTTTGTCTGATGATGGTGACAATGCTGTTGCTGAAACCTCACACACTATTAAATTATTTGGATTAGGTCTTATTTTCTTGTATCATAATCTATAATCCAAATTGTGCTTTATCTTATTATGGGTTACTTTGATGATAAAGGTGGCATTAAAAAACAATCAACTTCCATTACTTGAAAGAGTAGATGGCCGTGTAAAAAATTAGTTCCAATTATTTTAGTGTTGTGCATAAGTTGATGGGATAAATTATTGTTTTAGGCACAACCAGGATTTGGGTTTGAAATCTAAGTATTGAATTTAAAAAAAAAAACAATAAATTTGTTCAATGCCTCCACAATTCTTGCATAAGTCCAAACCACCAATGCAAATGACTAAACAGGAATTTTTAAAATTTGTAATTTCAAGTTAAACTGCTTATCTGTATATGGCTATCTGGTGTACAAACAGTAACAACTCACTATGATTATCATTTGTCCTTGTGGTAGTGAGAGAAGAATTATTTTTAGCAATTTTATAAAGATGAGGAAGACTTCAAGATTTTGTGTGTTTATGTAGATTCTGGCCAAGGTTTGTAGTGTTCTGATATAATTATTGTAGGAACTCAGCTAAAACTTATTTTTGTAGAGTTCCCTTTTAGAAAGGTGATACAGTAGAACTACCTCTCTGTAAAGGATAACACCTAGTTGCAGAGCCAAAGTGTCCTCTTACCGGAGAGTTGCAAAATAGTGAAAATGGTAATTTTTCAATATTAAAAATGTCCTTTGTAGAGAGGTCCTCTAGCAGAAGTGTCCTCTCATGGAGGTTCTATATTGTACAAGAAAAATTCTACAGACAAGACTAATGTTGATACAATATGAATTTACCTCAGTTCCTTACAAAGTTCTTTTTCAGCTGCTTCATTTTCTCCAGGTGAGATCTTGGCCCTGTATTTCCTGAAGGGGCAAGAATGTCTGTCATCTTTGCCTGCACAAAGCAGAATAGAAGGAACATTCTCTATGTAGTAGAGCATTGTCTACTACCTTTGTCCCTGAGGAGGGTCTTGATATAATCTAGGGAGAAATCAATCTCTTGAACTTGTCGATTTGAGGATGCGGAGGAGTTGTCAATGACTACAGAGATCTGATGGTCTACCTCTATGGGCTCTGGGATGGTAGAGTCAGCAGGATGGCAGGAGTCAGGTTGTTCATGGCTTTCCTCCAGGCCATTGGCAACAACTCCATTGAGAACTGGTGAAGAAGGCTTCTCCGAGTCAGATTGAGGCTTCTCATAATCAGATTGAGGCTTCTCAGAGTCAATTGGAGGGTTCTCAAGGTCAGATGGAGGCTTCTCAAGTTCAGATGAAGGGTTCTCAAGGAGAGTTAAAGGGCTTTCAAGTTCAAATGGCTGGTTTCCACAATTAGATGCAGGTGAAGACAACCTGTCAAGCTCTACCTCAGGTAAATGATTTTCAGAGGTTGTAGATATTAGGTTGGAACCTTCATGTTTTGAAGAGGGTGTTGCAGTAAATGAAAGCCTTTGTTGTAAATTATTTGCCTTCTTTGTTAGTGAATTCAACTGGGGTATCTTTGGACTTTGGGCGGGAGATAGGTCAGTTGAGGGAGATCTAGAAAAACTGAAGAGGTTGGACAGAGATATTTTTGTTTTGGAATCTGAAGCTGAGGGGGTAATGGGTGAAGACTTGAAGAGCTTGGATAATCTGTTAGAAGGAGGACTTTCTAAGTTATCACAGGGCCTCTTGAGGACTTGCATCCCTGCGACTGAGGATGCCAGGGGCTCAAACATGGCGGTCAGGGATGTCTTGATGATGGCCAGAAGGAGCTTCTCATTCTGAAAGAAGAGCTGACGTTTGTCCGGGGTGACATTGACATCCACCTCCTTTGGACTAATGGTGATGTTGAGGAGAACAAAGGGGTACTGGTGGCGGTTGTAGGAGTGGTACACCTCGTTGACCACCCTGCCCATCTGGGGACACCACCATTTAGTACAGTAGGAATGATCATTTTCAAAGAGAGTAAATAAAATGTCAACAAATACACCATATAATACCTCCAAAATACTCCAATACTCCAATCTAAAATACTCCTAATCTCATAAATTTGCATTAAAATATTTTACTAATTGGAACTCCAGTCAAATTACTCTGAACTGCTGTTGTTATAACCATATATATGTTTTTTGACAACCATCATGATTGGGTGAATTTTCTCATCCATTGATGAGCTCTACTCTTCCCCAGCAGACACCATCAAAAGTCTCAAGCTTGTAAAGCTTGATACCTTAATATGATTGAGTGGAGATAAGAAAGAAGAAGATATGTTTTTTTATATCAACAGTTCAAACAAAAGGGACTTAAAACTTGGGATCTTAGGATTACAATGTTATAACCAAGTTGTTGTTATAAAGGAAGCTGTTATGATGAGATTTCACTGTACACATAATAGAGACTAGTTATAAATGGGATGCCCAGTGAGTAGGGTGAGTTTGATGTTATCCGCGGCGATTGAGTACCAATTACCTTGGGGAGATCACAGGGACGGCTGTTGACATAGTAGAATTGTCTGTCAGAAGCCGGACGGCCCTTCCCATGGACACAGGAGGAAACATAACCGGTCACACTGGAGCACATAGCCATGGTGCATGTGTCCCTGGAGCCTGGAGCAAGTTACCTGAACAGACTGGGATCTGATTCTTTGACTGAGAACTCCTGGAGGACAGTGGCGGAGGGGCTGGTTTGTTGAAACTCCACCAGACTGGAGAGCTGGGCAGACCAAGTTGTTGTACTTCCTTATATAGTTAGTGGCAGAGAGTGGAGGAGTTATACATGTGGAGTGCTTGAGTGTTGGTGCTGCTTGTGGAAAGGCCGCTGATAAAAATAAAATTATTTTTTTATAAAATAAATAAATTTATTTAAAGCTTGAAATAAAGAGAAGAAAGAAATATGGCCACTGGAAGAAAACCTTGTTGTTTGAACAGCGAGTGTACCAAGAGTCCCAAATGTCCTGCGCCGGCAGCACATGCAGTCCTAGGTGTTCTCTAAACTCACGCACTGGCTGAGGCATGGTGTGGCCTCCACATATATAATGATCATCAATGAAGTTAACTAGTTGCAAGACACCAAGTAAGTAAACACTATGCATTCAATCAGTACAGCTAATGCAGGAGGTGAGGAGAGTATAATAAAGGTTTCAGAATATGTTGTTGTTGTTGTTGTTTCTTATCCCCTTGTGTAAAGATTACACGAATTCCATGAGTTCATGCTCCTCGAGCTGTTTTATGATGAGCAGCGGCCTCTCCCAAAGGTCCTGTTTAGTGCATCTAATGCAAGCCAAAATGTGTTCTGGAGCTGCAGGTGACAAGCTACATTTTGGGCAAGTGGGGTAGATTTTGTTATTATTTTCTATCTTCAATGGTTTGAGATGGCCTGTTCTAAATCTTGTTAGTGTTGTTTGATGCTGTCTATTTCTGATGTTTAGAGCTCCTCCTGGGTTCACTCCACTGTACCAACTGTGCTTAGGTGGGATCCTCCAGTTCTTGTTTATTTTTGTTTTGGCTACTGTTTCTATTTCTTTAAAAGTAAGTTTATTTTTCTGTGGCAAGGGTTCTTTTGTGCCTTTTTTCGCTAGAACATCAGCAGCTTCATTGCCTTCAATTCCAACATGTGAGGGTATCCATTGAAGGTGAATTTTTGAGGTTTTTGAGAGTTTTTGGAGATAACCAATTATGTTCCTGCTTACTTTGTCTCTGAGTTCCCCTGTGTGACTCAAGTGTTGTATGGCACTTCTACTATCAGTAAGAATCCAGATATCTTGATAATTAGTATTTCTGATGGATTTTAAGGCTTCATAGATGGCTATAAGTTCTGATCTGAAGACTGAGCAAAAATCTGGGTTTCTTCTGTTCATTTTCTCAATGCCATTTGTAGTTTTGATGAGACAGCCACTGCCAGTGTGTCCCAACTCATCTCTGCTACCATCGGTATAAATAGTTATTGCATTTTTAGGAATGTTATTAATTATTTCTAATGATAATTGTTTTAAGTATTCTGGATTTTGGTATTGTTTGTTGGTGGGTTCATTTAAAGTGTCATTAAAAATAACATTTTGTAGTGGTTCGCATGGAGAAATTTTTTCTGCTAAATAATTTTTTTCTACTTTAAATTTTAAAAATCCATTTCTTTTGGCCAGGTGGAGAGGACCTTCTTTTTTGAGTCTTAGATTGGATTCCCAATTAAGTATGTAATTGGAAGTTCTGTGTTTGTTTCCATAACTCTTGATTTTGTTTATATATTTTGGCAGATTGTAGCTTCTTCTATCCTTTAAGGGCATAATGTCTGCCTCGTAAAGTACAATATCGTTAGGGCAGGTATTTCGAAGACCTGTAATAATTCTAGCTGCACTTAGTTGTATCCTTTCCAGTGATTTTAGATTTGTTTCAGATGCTGTACCATAGATTTGATATCCATATTCCAGGATAGGTCTAATTAGAGACGTGTAAGTTAATTTTAGTGTGGTTGCATCGGCTCCCCACTCTCTTCCTGAAATATATTTCAGGATTTTTAGTCGGTCTCTTCCTTTTCTAATAACTTCTTCAATATGTTTACTGGAGTTAATTTCTGGATCCAGGGTGTAGCCAAGATATTTAGGATGTTTATTATATTGTAATTGTTGTTCTTTCAGAATAATTTTTGGCCTTATTTTGTATAGTTTCTTATCGGTAGTAAAAAGACAGGTTTCAGATTTTTGGGGGTTAAATTCTAATTTATGTTTATTAGCAAATTTTTCTAGGTGGAGAAGAGTCTTGTTCAAATCCCTTTCAGCTTTTTTCCAGTTAGTGTTACTGCTCCATAGAATAATGTCATCAGCGAAAAGTCCAATATTGGTTTTATGTGAAATTTTTTCTTCTATGCCTGCAATAAATAGGGTGAAGAGAGTTGGGCTAAGGACTGATCCTTGTGGTAATCCTTGGTACAATTTGAAGGTTTTAGATAGAGTTCCATTATATTTGACCCTGATGTATCTATTTTTAAGGAAATCATTTATCCAAGTGATAGCTTTTCCATCAATTTTGAAATGCTTGTATAATTTTGTAATCAACTTGTTTTTCCATACTTTATCAAAAGCTTGTGTAAGGTCTAAAAAAGCAGCTATGGTGTGGCTAGTTGGTTTTCTGTTTTGTGCATCTTTTACCTTTTGTGTGAAAAATAAGAGTTGGTCTATTGTCCCATGTCCTTTCCTAAATCCATATTGTTCTTCTGGTAAGAGATTTCTTGTGTCAAGGTGGTAGGTAAGTCGTCTGAGTATAATTTTTTCCATTAATTTGCAGCAAATACTTGTGAGGGAGATAGGTCGGTAGTTTTTTGGGTCATCAGCAGATTTGTCAAGTTTTTTAATAGGAATTATTGTTGCAGTTTTCCAGTCTTGAGGCAATTTTCCAGTTTTCCAGGAGTTATTGAAAATATCAAGAAGTATTTCTTTGCCATTTTTGCCCAAGTTTGATATCATTTGGCCATGGATTCCATCTGGCCCAGGAGTCTTGTTTAGGTCAGTGTTTTCTAATGCATAATCTAGCTCTTTCATATTGATTTTTTCATGGAAAATATTATGAGTGCTGGTGAAATTTTTACAGTCATGAATAATCTTTCGGGCCTTTTTTTCAACTTTCTTATCTTTTATTTCGAATTTGATTTTACTACTTATTTGATATGAATTACCTAAAAGATTAGCAGCATTTTTGTCATTAGTTGCTGGGGTACCATCCGTATTCTTAATCATATTTGTGTTTTCAGTTTGTGGCTGGGCTCTGTCAATTTGTTTTGCCAAATGCCAAAGTTTTGTATTCGGGTTTCTTGGGTTCAGGTTTTCACAAGTTTGTTTCCATTTTTCCCTTTTCATATTTACGTATAACCTTTTTATTTTTGCATTCACAATGTTCAGTTCAGTTCTACAATTTGTTTGGTTTTGGGTGCACTTTTTTTGTAGTTCATTTCTTTTAGTTATAAGTGTTTGAATATCTTTTGCCTGGTGTGTATAATTTGGAATCCATTTCTTAATATTACCTCTTGGTATTGAAACTTTGGCTGCTTTAATAATGGTGTTTTGAAAGATATCCAATTTTGTTCCAGATCTTTTATTCTAGTGGGTGCTTTTCTAAAGTCTTCATTGGTGTTTTTCTGGTAAAGATTCCAATTAGCCTTTTTGAAGTTCCAGAATTTTTCTTTAATTGAGCTGGTTTTGGTCTTGGTGCTAATTTCTATCAAAATAGGCAAATGATCACTTCCAATACTTTTTAATATTTGCCATTTGCATTTGTGGAAAATGTCAGGACTGGAGAAACTTATATCAAGTGCTTGTGCAGTATTATAGCTGTAGGAATGGTGGGTGGGATTCCCATCATTTAAGCACATGAAGGCATTGTCGTCAAATATGTTTGAAAGTATTTTGCCTCTTGGGTTTGGCATGGAACATCCCCATTGTTGATGTTTGGCATTAAGGTCACCTACAATAATTGTGTTGTCTGTAAGAAATTGAGCCATTGTTCCATCGTCAATAAGTTTATTGTTTGGTGGGTGATACATATTGAATATGTTGATGGTTTTGTTTTGACTGAGGTAGACTTTGATACCTTGGGCTTCGAGGTCTGATGTGTTTGGAATATTAATGGCTATGTCTTCATAGTACAAATTCTTGATTAAAAATGCAAGGCCACCCCCTTCTTTATTTCTGTCTTTTCTGAGGATATTATAGTTTTTATATTTGAGATTGTACTTTTCATTTAATTTGGTTTCCTGTAAGGCTATAATTTGTATCTTTTGTTTTTCAGCTATTTCCATTATTTCTTCTAATTTTATTTTTGTTGCTGTTGAGCACAATCCATTTATGTTGCACTGCAAAATTCTCAATTGCTTGGAAGCTGCAAAGTTAGAAGTTTGTGGAGACTGTATTATACTTATCGGACAGAACCCTCTACCTAAGTCCTGACCGCGCCCCTGTTTATTCTGCGCGACGGGCGATGCAGCATGCAAATCAACATCTGATCTCATGGAATGGGGTATAGGGGTGCAGCTTTCGTTGATCATGGCATTATGATCCAGGCACACTTTGGTGAAAGTCTGACTTTGCCTGTAGTTTGAGGCCGTTCCTAACATGGAAGCAGACGCCTTTGCTGCCGACTCTAACATGAGTACAGACGCAGCTCCTCCGTATCCCTGGAGTGGGACCCTTGCTGAGGTCTATCAACTGGGTCAGTTGAAGTCAGGATTTTTAAAGAGGTCTACTCCTCTTCTAACAATGCTGCTGTTGGTCCGCGACTGCTTATTCGTCAGAGTTATTCTGCTTGTTTCGCAGCTGGCCTTCATATCTGAAGGTCGTTCCCCTATCCGCCACCTGGGGACGCGCCCTATAGCAGTCAGCTCTGCCAAGGGTTCAGAATATTGTTTAAATATACATACAGTTGGGCCTACATCAATTCCCCCGTGATATAGTAACATTTTATTGAGTCCCTTAATACAATTGCATTTACAAACATCTACACAGAGATTGCAGGATAACAAAATCTTCTTTCTTATCTCCACTCAATCATATTAGGATATCAAGCTTGTAGAGCTTGAGAATTTTGATGGTGTCTGCTGGGGATGAGTAGAGCTCATCAATGGATGAGCCAATACGGTCAATTATGTGGTTTGACAATTATAACTGGGTGAAGTAGAATGCGTCTGCCTTTGTCATTAAGACTGGAAGCACTACTCAGTAGCAGGCCAACTTAGCTCCGCCTCTGTGACATGAAGAACAGAAGCCATGTGCAGCGGCTCCTAACATGGAGTACAGATGCTTCTCATCTTATATAGCTGGATCAGGAGCCCTTACAGGGTACTATCAGCCGGGCCAGTTGAGCCCAGGTTTTTTAGCGAGCTTGTTACTGCTCCCCCTCCTCCTTTTTCATTTGGGCTTGCAACCGGCAAAGGCAGAGTTGAATCATTATTTACTTAAATAAAAAATCGCCACTAGAATTTTCGATAACAAGAATAAATTCCAATATGAAATATAGATAACAATGCTCTGTAACGGAATTAATTATTTATAATTTGCTTATTTGGATTTGTGGTCTCTTGTTACCTTTCAATTCTTATCTAATATGTCCAACTGGTACCTTCCCATAAGATAGAATCATGTGTCTTTATTTAAATTAAAAGCACCATATCCCCCTAGGGACATACATGTACAGTTGTCTATACATATTTAAAATATTTTTATGCCGTAAAGAAATAGTCATAAGATATTAACAAGGAGAAAGAAAAAAGAAAACATAGTCATCAAATATTTACAACAAAATTAGTTAATTTATCATTAATATTAAAATACGCCCATACCTCGCTTTGCATCAGGGTTACGTTCCAAAAAAAACACGATGCAAATTGAAATGACGCAAAGTGAAAATAAAATTTTGATGGCATGGCGCAATCAAAAACAAAGGTGTTGCCATAGTTTAGGAAAAAAATTCCAAAAAAAATTAAAGACTCAAATCCAAAACAACGCAACTTCAAAAATCTAACGAAGCACAGTGAAAATCAGTAAAAATTAAGCAGCGACGCAACTTCGAAAAAAACGAAAATCGAAACGACGCAAAGCGAGGTATTGGTGTAGAAGAAAAAAAGATGTTTATATGTAAGAGTTTAAACATTCTAAGAGAGAACGAATGAAATTGCTAAACCTTAATGAGAACAGAGAACTGTGTACAAAACAAGGAAGAGATTTCTGGCAATATCTACAATTAACATCGGTGTCTTTAATGAAAAAAGCACAATTTGGATTATAATAAAAGAAAATAAGACCTAATCCAAATAATTTATTAGTGTGTGATGTTTCGGCAAACACATTGTCGTCATCATCAGACAAAATATTGTTGCTGAAATGTCACACACTAATAAATTATTTGGATTAGGTCTTATTTTCTTTTATTGGTGTCTTTATTTCAATAGGTACATGTATGACACAATTTGGATTATAGATTAGAAACACAATGTAATAATACCAAATAAATATATATTGTGTGACATTTCAGTAACAGTGTTGTTACCATCATCAGACAAATGTACTGAATGAGGAAAAAATATCTCTCTTAATGTAACCCGGATTCCTGGAGTATAGAGAAAGAATATCACAGCATACTTTTAAATATTTACTGTTATCACAAGTGTGTAAACAGGGTATGTAAACAACACTTCAAATTTGTTAAAGCACAATTTGGATTATAGATATAAGAAAATAAGACCTAATCCAAATAAATTAATAGTGTGTGACGTTTCGGTAACAACGCTGTTACTGAAACATCACACACTATTAATTTATTTGTATTAGGTCTTATTTTCTTATATCGACGCTTCAAATTGTAAGAATAATATTATAGGTTTTCTTAGAAAAATAATTTCTTCTCATCTAATTATCTTGTTTACATACTTGATAATAGTAACTATTTAAAAGCATGTTGTGATATTTTTTCATTCAGTACTTTTGTCTGATGATGGTAACAATGCTGAAACATCACACACTATTTATTTATTTGGTCTTATTACCTTGTAACAGGACATTTAGATTGAAGAAGGAGGAGGGGACAATAAGGTTTACCTGTTTAGCACCAAAGATACAGGTGATGGTGTCCTTGACTGATGTACAGCCTGAGGTGGAGAGTACTGTGGTCTTCTTCCTGAGCATGTGCCACAATTGTTATACACAAGATCCTCCCACACATTTATAAAAAGTATGGTTATTTATTATACTAATGTAACTGTTGTGGCTTGAATGTTCAGTAAATGATATAAAGAAACATTTTACCACTTGTCTTGAATTATTTGATTTATTTGAGTTTTAGAGTTAGGAGTAGCTACAACATTAGTTATCTAAATATGAGTCTTTTCTGTTCCTGTTAGAAATTTACATATCTTACTGAATCATCAACAATATACAAAATTGAAATTTTAAAGGATTTACAATTATTTACATATAAGAATAAAAATTAAAAAATTGCTTAATACAAAATTTAATTTAAAGAAAAATCCGACTTCCAAAATTATATCACAGGATCCAACATACTCCCCCGGCTGGGAAGAGATGACCAGAAAATAAAAATAAAAAAAATAAAAAAAAAGAGTTCCAATAGTATAGATGCTGGACTAATTGATTCCGACTATGTAGCTAAGATTACAATTTTCATTGTTTGAAAGGTAATGGAATCAACTTTGTAATGGGTCTCTTGAAGACTCCTTTTGAAGTCTTTATCTGGACTACCCTGACATTCTTGTCCTCTCCTGGAAATATCTCCTGAATCCTAGCCAAAGGCCAGTGAAGTGGAGATATTTGAGCCTCTTTGAGGTAAACTAGTTGACCTATTTGGATATTGTCTTGTTTGATTCACCATTTACCACGGCCTTGGAGGTTGCTCAGATATTCCTTGGACCATCTTGACCAGAATGAGTTTTTTAGTTTTTGAATCAGCTTCCATCTTGTCTGTAAGTTTAAGACTTCAGAGTTTGAGGTTGGAATTTCTGAAAACGAAGATCCTATTAAGAAATGAGCTGGTGTCAAGGCCTCATAATCATTGGGATCACTACTTAGAGGGGCCAGTGGTCTTGAATTTAGGCAAGATTCTATCTGAATAATCAAAGTGTTCATTTCTTCATAATTCAGGGTTGTTGATTTAAAGGTTCGGACCAAGTGTGATTTCACACTTTTGATTCCGGCTTCCCAAAGGCCACCAAAGTGAGGTCCACCTGGGGGGATGAAATGCTAAGTGATTAATTCCTCTGTAACCAATCTTTGCACTGATTGAGAGTTCAATAATTGAAACTGAGTGCGGAAAAAATTGGATGCTCCTTTAAAATTGGTAGCATTATCTGAGTAAATGTCAGAGGGCTTCCCTCTTCTGGCCATGAATCTTCTCAACGAGGCCATGAATGAATCAGTTGATAAACTTGTTGTCAATTCTAAATGAATGGCCTTAGTAGTAAAGCAAATGAATAGTACAATGTAAGATTTGCTTATTGTTTTAGATCTGCCCAGGCTTCTCTTTATTAAGAATGGTCCTGTAAGATCAATGCCAGTCTTTGAGAATGGCCTTGATGGGATGATTCTTTCCGGAGGTAGATTTCCCATGATTTGATGAATGGTAGTAGATTTAAATTTTAAACAAATCAGACATTTTTAAATGATTTTTTTGACTGCATCTCTTGCTCCCAAAATCCAATAATTTTTTCTGAGTATTGACAATACAAGTTGAGGTCCTGCATGTAGGTATTTCCTGTGAATATCATCGATTATAAGATTGGTGATGTGGTGATTCTTCGGTAGTAAGAGAGGGAATTTTTGATTTTCATTTAAATAGGAATACTTGAGTCTACCTCCAACTCTTAGAAGTCCTTGAGTGTCTAAAAAGGGATTTAGAGAAGTTAGCTTGTTGGACAGAGGTAGTTGCTTGTTTGACTTCAGTAATTTTATTTCCGTGCAGAATTCAACTTGCTGGATTGATTTGACTAAGACTTGAATTGCCTTTGTTAATTCTCTTGTTGTCAAAGGTCCTTTCTGACGAATTGGATCAAAGAGGAGGCAATTGTAGTAGAATCTCCAACACCAAGCTGTTATTCGGATCAATTTGGTCATTGTGGAATACCTTTCAATGAATTCTAGATTTAACCTAGTTTCTGAATTTTGAATTAAGGTTGTTTGATCCAACACTTGACCTTCACCGACTTCTTCTTGAATGATATTGAGGTTTACTTGGGTTGGTGAAGAAGGAATATATCGAACATTATTTTCTTGAAGCCAAATAGGACCCCGCCACCAAATTCTATGATTGACCAAGTCTTGAGGCATGATTCCTCTGGATGCGCAATCAGCTGGATTATCTTGACTGGATACATGGAACCAATCAGTGATTTGAGTCAAATTTTGAATTGACGACACTCTGTTCGAAACAAAGGCTTTCCATCTGCTGGCATCTGATCTTATCCAATCTATGCAGATTTGTGAATCAGTCCACAAAAAGGTTTTGTCAGGTTGAAAAGGAAATGATTCAAGAATGACTTGATTCAGTTGAGCCAAAAGCAATGCTGCACTTAGTTCAAGTCTTGGAATTGTAATGGTCTTTAATGGTGCAACCTTAGTTTTTGAGGTTATCAGAATAATTTTGATCTTTTGATTTTTGAATCTAGTTTTCAAGTAAAAAACTGCTGAATAAGCATTAAGGGATGCATCACAAAATCCATGTAGTTGTAATTCTTCTATTTCAGAAGATGAGCTGTTCAAGTATCTTGGTATTTTGATTTCCTTTAGGCACGATAGTTGAGTTTGGAATTTATTCCAATTTGACTTTATATCTGATTCAATTGGTTCATCCCATGAAGTTTTCCTCTTCCAAAGCTGTTGTATCATAATTTTCAGCAGAACAGTCGTGGGGGAAAGGAGACCAAGTGGATCATAAATTTTGGCTTTTGTTGCAGAATATTTTACCTTTATGGCCTTTGTTTCAGAATCATTCACTCCGTCGCCCTTAGGCTTCGCTTCAGAATCATTTACTCCGTCGCCCTTAGGCTTCGCTTCAGAATCCTTTACTCCGTCGCCCTTAGGCTGATCTTCAGAATCCTTCATTTCTTCGTCCTTAGGCTTCGCTTCAGAATCCTTTACGCCTTCACCCTTAGGCTTCGCTTCAGAATCCTTTACTTCTGCGCCCTCAATGTCTCTTTTGAGGTTTGACTTGAATAATATCTCACAGGCATTCTTTGTACCCAACTGGGCCTTAGAAATTGGGACATCTTCAAGTTCCCAGAATTTTCTTATGCTGGAATCAAGTTCAGTGATACAGTGATTGATTACCGAAGTATTTGACTTAATATTTGAATGGATTCTCCCAGAAACAAGCCAACCTAACTTGGTATTAAGTGCTATAGGATGGTGCTTTAAATCTGTTTTATGACCTAGAATGATTTCTACAAAGGTATCTGCACCCAAAATTAGGTCTATGGGCTTGGTGACATAGAATTCTGGGTCTGCCAAGAGCAAATTTTCTAAATGAGGAAAGTCTGCTGACTGAATTTGGAAGTTTGGAAGGTCTGCAGTTACCCTCCCAACCACAAATGCTCTGGCAGAAAATAATTAATCATTATGATGTGGGGTGAACTCTATTTCAACCTGCGATGTTGTCCTGTTGACAACAATGTCACCTACACCTTTTAGTGTATAAGAATTTTTCATTTTTTCAAGTCCCAACTTGTGGCAACATTGTTCTGAAATTAGGCATATTTGGGACCCATTGTCCACTAATGCTCTACATAGCACAAATGAGCCATCCTTCGCCTTGACTTTAATAAGGGCTGTTGACAGTAGAATATTTGTTTCCGTTTCCAAAGGCATCACATTACAGATGGTATTTGTTGAAATCAACATCTCTTGAGAGGTTGTTGGTTGTGGAATGGATGGTTCAGAGTTGTATTCATGCAGAAGAGTATGATGGTTCTGCTTGCAGTTTTTACATCTTGATGTGATGAGACATTTGGATATCTCATGATTTGCTCTAAGGCAATTTTGACAAAGTTTATGTTTTTTAACTAATTCCCATTTTTTAGGCAAGGGAAGATTTATGAATCTATGGCAGTCATTTAGTTTATGAATTTGATGACATAAAATACAATTTTGACCTTTGTTGACATAAAGGCCGTGAGCCATCATATTTTTGCTAGAGGTTTTTTGTTCCTGGAACAAAGGAATTCTCATACCTTGCAGGCTTCTAGCATGTTTTTCTAAAAATTTCACAAAGTTTTCAAATGTTGGATATTCTTCATTTTGAAGGGTTAATTCCCATTCTTTCCTGAGGGCTTCACCAATTCTTTTTTCAAAAAAATTGATCAGGATTAGATCTGTTAATGTGTTTTTCTCAAGTCCTAGCACTGAGAGATTTCTAATGCCTTCATTGCAAACATCAAGGATTTCATAGAGAGAACCAGTTGTAATAGATTTTAATGGCCTTATGGAGAATATTTTGTTGATTTGTGAAAAAGCCAATTCTCTTCTGTTATTAAATCTATTGCATAAGGTATCCCATGCTTGCTGGTAGTTTCTGTCAGAAATGGGAAAACCCCGAATCAACTTTTCCGCAGGACCCTTAACTGATGCATTTAGATATTGAAATTTTTGTATTTCAGTTAGTGTTTGATTTGAATTAATGGTGGAGTTAAATATTTCTCTAAAACTAAGCCAATTGGCTGAATCACCATTGAAAATGGGTAAATTTATCTTAGGTAAATTGACATTGGATTCGGGCAGTTGTTTATCACTATGAGTATTTTCTTTGGTTTCAATCAAAGATAAAGCTTCTTCAATAGACACCAACATATTAAAAATATCATCTTTGGCTTTTGAATAATCCTCATATTGTGTCTCATCTAACTCTGATTCTAATAATGTGTTGACAATTTGATTTAGGCTAATTTTCCTTTCATTAACTTCTTGTTGGAATAGCTTTAATCTATGTATATTTTTGGATTCTACAATAGATTTATTCCTTGATTCCAGATCCTTTATTTCCTGAATAATAAAGTTGAATTTATGCCGAATTTTAACTTCTGATTTAGGCATGACTTTATTTTAATAATTTTAAGTTTTCAAATGGCTTACCTTAATTTTTTAAAGAATCCGGCTCGAGGGACCATACTGTTGTGGCTTGAATGTTCAGTAAATGATATAAAGAAACATTTTACCACTTGTCTTGAATTATTTGATTTATTTGAGTTTTAGAGTTAGGAGTAGCTACAACATTAGTTATCTAAATATGAGTCTTTTCTGTTCCTGTTAGAAATTTACATATCTTACTGAATCATCAACAATATACAAAATTGAAATTTTAAAGGATTTACAATTATTTACATATAAGAATAAAAATTAAAAAATTGCTTAATACAAAATTTAATTTAAAGAAAAATCCGACTTCCAAAATTATATCACAGGATCCAACAGTAACAATGTTTGTATCAACTAGACTTGCTAGTTTAAATCAATATAATTTACATGTGTACACACACAGAGAAGAACAAATAGAGAAAAAAGGAGAGCTCTGTACATGATGAAAGAGTAAAACTATCTAAGGCTTGAATGAGGTGAATCAAGAACTCCAGAGTTTCCTCCATCATTGACTATTTCCATTATTTCATCTCTTGTCAACCATCATGTCAACCATCAGGGATGGCCTGCAACCCCAAGACATATTATTGACTGTATTGACTCATTCATTGATGAGCTCTACTCCTCCCCGGCAGACACCATCAAAAATCTCAAGCCTTACAAGCTTGATACCTTAGTGTGATTGAGTAGAGATAAGAAAGAAGAAGAGATCTCTTGTCAGCTGCCTGCAGTAGTTTAAGAGGAGGTTGCTGAGGTTTTCTGAGATTGTTTTTCTAGGACATTCTCTCTTTCTTCTTTCAGTTAGTCCAAGGAAGGTAAATGTTTGGCAATGTGGAAGAGAATTATGTCAAAGTTGATGCAAATCTATCTAAGCTGATGTGATCTGACTATACTGATGTGAGGAGTGGTTCTTTTTGGTTTTGTAAGGCCTTTTCTCAATTCTGACATGGTCAATCAAAGGGTATCAAGTATTTTGCAGAGTTTTTTTAAATTATTAATTAGAACTTTGATTAATGGGACTCTTAATAATGGCAACCACTGATTGCCTTCACAGCAAGTCTCAATTAATAACTGTATCTGTGAAAAGACTGAGAAATGCTCTGCATGATAAATAGGTTCCACTTGCTGGTGGAGAGGAGTCCATGTTTTCTTCTATGAAGTCAAATAGCATTTATTATAAACTATGGCTAACACTGCAGAATAATATAAGCAATTTTTATTTATAAAGATTACATTTTGATACTACAGTGGAATCTTGTTATAACAGCCTTCTTTATAACATCTTAAATCTCTCTCTCTCTCTCTAAAGTTACAAATTTAAACTTTCAATTATTTCAACAACATGACTTTAGCAACATACAATCTTGGTCTCAAGTGCTGTTGTTATAGCGAGGTTTGACTGTATTTGAAATCTGTAAGCAATGCCATAGGAATAGTTTTTGCCTGTTTATTTTCATGGGAGAGAGAGAGTCTTTTTAAGATTACTTTTCTTCATAGTTCTTCAAATTAAAGATACTTCGGCCAGTAAATATTTTTCATTGTAAAAACGTTTTGACAATAAAAAAATATTTACTGGCCGAAGTATCTTTAATTTGGAGAACTATGAATGCCAGCCTCTATCTTTACGATACTTTTCTTCAGACAGAACAATCCCAATGGACTCACCCATTGCCTGAGGAGTTGACACAGGAGATACGGACCCCAGGACAGATGAGTCCATAGGCTGTGAGG
>CP092864.1:40293130-40313581 GCA_030710605.1 Cordylochernes scorpioides
AGATGGATCATGCGGGTGAACTCCCTCTTGAGACTCCGGTGAAACTCTGCATGCCGGACTGGGAGGGTGTGGAAGAGGTTGGCCAGGGAGACTGTCGTTCCATTCTGGACAAACCTAAATCGTCATCAACAGCTGGGGGAAGACATTTGGTGACAAGTGGCATTGTTCAATATAATTGGTCAAAAAATGTAATGTTGCTTTTTAGAATTGAAAAAAATAAATAAATAAATCTTTCTTTCTATATATATATATATAGAAGCAAAGGGCGCCTCTCCCGTCAAAGTAAAGGTCAAAATCTGATGCCATCTATTGACCGTCGCCGCAACTAGCAGCCAACTACCGGATATAAAAAATTACTATTAATATATATATATACATATATATACAGTAGAACCTCCCTTTAGTGGACACCCCGCTAGCAGACACCTCTCCATAAAGGACAGTTTTCATTTGCAAAATTACCATTTTTACAATTTAGCAACTCTCCAGTAAGAGGACACCTCTCCCTAAAGGACACTTTGGCTCTGCAATTAGGTGTCCTTTACAGGGAGGTTCTGTTGTTGTTGTTGTTTCTTATCCCTTGTGTAAAGATTACACGAATTCCATGAGTTCATGCTCCTCGAGCTACAGGGAGGTTCTACTGTATAAATACGCCTACAGATATTTCTGCAAGGCAAAAAAAAAATTATAATGGAAGTGTAGGTGGAGTTAGTATAGCTTATTTTACAAAGATGGTTACTTAAGGAGTGGACAGTTTATCAGGTGGAGAGGTTTTACCTGAGTTTAGAAAATACAGTATAACCTCTTTAATTCCACAGACTTTATTTCAACCATTTTTCAAATATTCTAATCAGACTATTTACTTTAATTTAACTGACTATAATTCAATACCGAAACTTTTTTTAATATAACTGATTCTATAATTCAACTGGAAACTTTAGATCTCTTTGGGAGGTTGAATTGAAGAATTTGGAGGGCTGTACATCTACACATAACTTTTCCAATTTGGAGAGAAAAGTAAAATTCTCTTCAATACATATAAATAATAATCAAAATGGCTTCTGAGGGTGCTTGCTTTACCGTATATTCTTCTCAAGCTTTTGGGTATCACAAAACCCTTCCACAGAAGTATATGACAAAATTTTGCTTATAATATAAAGTGAGAGTTCCAGAACCTGTCTGGAGCAGGGAGACTCCTTCACAATCTGGCCACCGAGGTCAAACTGGAGATTGGTGCCGCAGGGGGAGCTGGAGTGTCTGGTGCTGATGGAGAGATTGCTGCACAAGTCAATACAACCGTGCTAAACTTCTTTTTGTAGAGTTCCTTTTAGAAAGGTGATACAGTAGAACTACCTAGTTGCAGAGCAAAAGTGTTCTTTAAGGAAAGTGTCCTCTTAACCGGAGAGTTGCAAAATAGTAAAAAATGGTAATTTTTCAAAATTAAAAATGTCCTTTGTAGAGAAGTCTTCTAGCAGAAGTGTCCTCTCATGGAGGTTCTAATGAACAAGACTAATGCTGATACAATGATACAATATGAATTTACCTCAGTTCCACCAATGGCATACATATTTGCATATACACTCATTTATAATTATATTAAAATCAAAAAAGGTATATCCTGACCATGAACACATGTGCTTTTTATATAGCAGAGTGCCATCTAGTGGAACAGAAATAAACTAAACGTTGATTTAGTTGGAGAAGTTTGTTTTATGTATAAAAGAAACATTCGCGCTTTTAAATCCTTTTATTTTATATGTATAGATGGCGCGTTATTGCTTTGTGTTAATTTAGCTTATTCCCCGATATTTGGCCAACCCATTTTCTTGATAAATCAAGAAAAGCCATCCATGAATACATTTCGGGCTGTTGGCCCTCATCAGTGTGGTGCAAGCTGTACCACTGCGACCAAAAATGTTTTGGTCCCAGAGACTTCTTGAGAAATCAAGAAATGGGTATTTAAGGCCAAACTTGTGTAAATATGCTAAACATGTGAAAAAATAATTAAAAAATAAAATAATAATAATAAAAAAAAAAGGTCAGGTGTTAGTATTAAAATCAAAAAAGGCATATCCTGACCACGAGCACATGTGCTTTTTATTGTGCTTATAATAAAATATACAAGTATCAGAGTCATCAAGCAATTCTTAATCAATTCTGTCACCGTTTGCTTTTGTGAATGGAATAAATACCCAAATATGGCCATTTCTTATAACCATCGGTGGTTCAGTGGTAGAATGCTCGCCTGCCACGCGGGCGGCCCGGGTTCGATTCCCGGCCGATGCATTTTTTTGTTTTTACAATTTTTTAAACTCATTTATATTATTATCCCTATATATATAAAAGTCAGCGTATGTATGTATGTATGTTTGTCAACTATACACGTCCACAATACGTAACTAATCTGACTGAAATTTTAACAGTATATAAAGTAGAATCTGGAAAAACTCTTAGTGAAAATTTCAGGTCTCTATCCCAAATATCCGTCGTGTTATTTGAAAATTTGCTCTTTCGCTCGCACCTCTAGTGGTGAAAATGGGGGGTAATACCAGCTGACCTAATGTACATGTAAAGTTTGGAGCGGGACGTTTCACAAGAGTGACATCCACGGCTCCAATTTATAATTGTAACGAATAGTATTTGAATAAAAAAAATTAATCGGGTAAAACCCGGGCGTTGCCCGGGTCATTCGGCTAGTGTACTTATAATTATATGTATTTCTACTGTCCTTAAAGCTTATGTTCATAGTTCATTAAAATACCATTTCCAAGAGTTCAGCTTCAGTAAAAAAGGACAACAGAAAAATGTAATATAACAGCGGTATGATAGATTAAACTGGCGAAACTGCTGGGAGGGTTCACCACTGATGAGCTAGGCCCTCCCATTAATTTATCATTGCATCAAGGGCAGTAGAAATTTGTTTAATTTAAACAAAAAAATGAAGGTGTCTAAAATAGTTGCAATTTCATATATACCCTCATGGACAGAAATTGTACAATTTAGCATGTAAATCAGGATTCAGACAATAACACTGAAATATATTTGATACACAGTGACCTTTATTTAAGACAGACAAGATAACTAAGTGTGCCATATAAAATATCTAAGGACAGAAGACTTGTATTGCCAACTATGCAAAAATAGAACCGAAAATGAATTAGAACATTATATATTTGAATGCAAACCTCTTGACACGGAAAGAAAAATACTCTTTTCTAAGATAGGCCATACACACTTCACATTATATTCTTTATTATCCAACTTTATAGACAATAGTTCAGTAGCTCTGAATCTATATAACTTACATAAAAATGCTGAAAAAAAGAAAGACTTAACCGAACATCCAAACATACCAAAAAATTCTGTTTGATGAAAAGGACAACCAACATCCAATTATTTGTTTAGGCAGATACGATAAGTTAACCCCCACACTGATAAACGGTGTTTACCTTACAACCCTGAACACTTGGATTTTCCTGGAAAATCTCTTGAAGATTTCTTGAAAAAGCCATGGTCCACTTGTGCTATGTGAGCAGAAGAACTTAAATTGACTTGTTCCATATGTAAATACCTGCTTTCTTTCCTCTTTTCGCTCTCCACTTCTCCCATCCATGTTTCCAAATTTTTTTTTATTATTTTATTTATTTATTTTTTAAAATTCTTCTTATTTCTTTATTCTTTCTTATAATCTGTATATATTTACCATATGTATATATTCTTTCACCATTTTTATTTCCCACTTTCTCCGTTTTGTAACCCCAAGGAGAATCCCCTGTAAGACCTGTGTGTCTTAATAAAGGCTTTTGTGTGTGTGTGTGTGTGATAACTAAGTGTGGACAAAATTACCTCTATCTCCTTTAAAAAGATAGATGATCAGCAACATCAAAATATGAAACTTTTTAAAGTTTTGTTCGTGAGTGTACATAGAGAAGTGAACCAAAGACTTCAAGGACTGGAATGGAATAAGCTACATATGCTAAAAAGAAAAGCCCAAAGTAGAATGGATAGAGAACTCCGTAATTCCCATCCTTTAGAATCAAAAACTACACATGATGATGTGTTCCTGAACACGATAGTTGATGGGATCAAGTATCAGATATGTGGAGGATACCTGAGAGCACAGAGTGAGCTGAGGGCTTCTCCCCGGAAGCCAAAGGTCTCCAGGGCTGTGAGATCCTCAAACTGCTTCAGCTTGGAGGTGTGGTGCTTCAGTGCTGCAACATCAATGAGACTGGCTATACACCTCATGTGTTACAATAGAACCTCTCTTCTTAACACATACAGTAAAACCTTCCAGGAGGTACATGGGTACATCTAATGAATGACTACCTCCTTATAAAATGACCTGACCTGATGATAAGGAACAATCATTGATGGGGTTCAGTACTTTTGTCTGAAGATGGTAACAAGGCTGTTACCGAAACATCACACACTATTTATTTATTTGGATTTGGTCTTATTACCTTGTGTTCATGACCTGACCTGATATTATTCAACCACCAATGAGAGACCACCATCTCCAGGAGAGACCAAGAGTATCCTTGTTTTCTAGACCGAAACATCACACACTATTTATTTATTTGGATTTGGTCTTATTACCTTGTGTTTATGACCTGACCTGATATTATCCAACCTCCAGCGAGAAACCACCACTTCCAGGAGAGACCAAGAGTATCCTTGTTTTCTAGACCGAAACATCACACACTATTTATTTATTTGGATTTGGTCTTATTACCTTGTGTTTATGACCTGACCTGATATTATCCAACCTCCAGCGAGAAACCACCACTTCCAGGAGAGACCAAGAGTATCCTTGTTTTCTAGACCGAAACATCACACACTATTTATTTATTTGGATTTGGTCTTATTACCTTGTGTTTATGACCTGACCTGATATTATCCAACCTCCAGCGAGAAACCACCACTTCCAGGAGAGACCAAGAGTATCCTTGTTTTCTAGACCGAAACATCACACACTATTTATTTATTTGGATTTGGTCTTATTACCTTGTGTTTATGACCTGACCTGATATTATCCAACCTCCAGCGAGAAACCACCACTTCCAGGAGAGACCAAGAGTATCCTTGTTTTCTAGACCGAAACATCACACACTATTTATTTATTTGGATTTGGTCTTATTACCTTGTGTTTATGACCTGACCTGATATTATCCAACCTCCAGCGAGAAACCACCACTTCCAGGAGAGACCAAGAGTATCCTTGTTTTCTAGACCGAAACATCACACACTATTTATTTATTTGGATTTGGTCTTATTACCTTGTGTTTATGACCTGACCTGATATTATCCAACCTCCAGCGAGAAACCACCACTTCCAGGAGAGACCAAGAGTATCCTTGTTTTCTAGACCGAAACATCACACACTATTTATTTATTTGGATTTGGTCTTATTACCTTGTGTTTATGACCTGACCTGATATTATCCAACCTCCAGCGAGAAACCACCACTTCCAGGAGAGACCAAGAGTATCCTTGTTTTCTGGACAGTCTCTCTCATGGGAGTTTCTATTGCTTATATTTTCAAATAAATTGACAAATAAAGGAAACAAGCCCATCAAGGTAAGCCTCTTTCATTATCCTTTCCTTTAATACATAGAGTACATTGAAAACCTCTTTACCAAAGTTATACCTTATTGATAAGGTCTCAAACCCTTGAAGACCTCAATAGAGTAGATATGTTGGCTTCTCATTTTATTTATTCAGGGAAGCATTGTCCCTTTAGAAAAAATAAAAAAACCTTTTAACATATTGCTGCTGAATACATTTATGAGTTCAAAAGAGGTCAAACTAGTAGATCCTGGGAAGCCTGTCCCTCCCATGATAGACTGTCTAATAAATTCAGGGTTTCTCTTTAGGAGGTGGTCTCTCAGAGGAGGTTGCAGTGTGTGAGGTCACTTTTGATACAAGGTGGTTAAGAGGATCATCATATGGGTCTCATTCCTGGTGTCACCGTATATACAGGAGAGTCTCCCATGAGAGATCACATCTTAAAAACATGGTTAAATCAGATCTCTACTGGAGGTTGTCTCTCTTCAGAGACTATTCATGTTGAAAGACTCCTAATGACTAAGCCTGACATGAGAGTCTCTGATAAAAAGACCACCTTCAGGAGAGGCTGGAGTCTCTCAAAGAAGACTACTGTATATACAGTATCTCTGGTTGGACTTACTGAGTCCCTGGAAGTTGTGGGGCTCCACTCCACAGCCATTGTCCACCACCTCCACCAGCTTGCTTCCTGAGTCCTGGAGTTTCACTTCTGGAGACACACATGTGGAGGATTTGTTAGAATGAGGAAATTAGTTTTTTTTGCTTACCCCTAGTACACGCGGTACAGGCCATGATAATGATGGTAGGTAGAAGTAGGCGACTGCTTTTACTGTAAGTGCACCACATGTTCACACATGTGAAAAGCAATGAGGAAATTAGTTCTCCTCATATATTCAATCTTCTTTCAGCTCAAATATCTCTTCAGACAAACCTCTTGAATTTAACATCTCCAAGGGATAGGTGCTTCTTGTTGAGAATTAAAAAGTTGTTTAAATTAAACTCCTGACATTAGGGTTTATATATATTCTGATAGATAACACACAAGCCTTCAGCAACTTTTAAAAGATACTTTTTCCTTAATTTTACCACATGATCTCTTTTTTTTTAATTCTCTTTTTTTTTTCCACGCACCAAGAGGCATCTCTCCCTCTAATTATACATCAAAACAATGCACTGTACATCACCCAAGTCAAACACTTTACTAGTGATGACTAGAACTAATAAGGAACCATAGAGATAGTTTCCATCATTCTTGGTACCAGGTAGAAAACCCCAAAAAAACAGACCCTCCAACTAAACAGAAGGGAATCGACACAGTTGGCCAGATGGAAATCTGGTCACCTGCGCCCTCTAGTCTATAAAGAGGGAGCCAAAAGCTTCCCCATGTGCACTAGGTGCAAAACCGAAGAGGCCACTCTCCAACATTTACTAAATTGCATTGGAAAGTGATACGTTTCTATTAAATGTTGAATATTAATGGTGAAAATTATTTTATAAGAAATTGCACTTTATATATATTTAAAGATAAATGAAAGGTACACCATTTTTATGCTACTATAATTATTTTATTCTTTTTACAATTCTTACCCACGTGCTCATTATGTGTCGAACATTTTGTTGTCTACAAGATGATCAAAACAGAGTAAAGTAATAATATATCACTGATATATTATCTTTAAACAAAACAGATCATTCCTCCTTCCTTATATTGTACATAGTTGGAGAAAACCGGCAAGGAGGGCATCGAGGTCGGGTAGATCTCCTAGGCGGAGGTGACGTGGAAATTTGAGGGTCTTGTTCCAGTCGGTGAGGTCCTGCTCCAGCGTTGTCCAAGGTCCAATCAGAATCTTCAGCATATTTGGTATCTGAACCTGTCCTCATCTTATTGACATGCACTTTAAATGTGCCTTTTAGGTTCTTTACTAGATAAACATTGTAACCTAGTTGTCGTATCACCTGGGCCTTGAACCATTTGCGCCTATTTTGTATTACTCTTGTAAACAGCACTTTATCTCCAACTTGAAAATGTCGCCTTCCACACTCATTCCTCCCAAAAGTCCTCTGGATAAATTCAGAGTTCAAGCAATTTACAAATGTTCTAGGCACATAACTTAGGAGACGTTCTACAGGAGGCTTATCTAAAGAGGTAGGCGTATTTCTATAATTGAACAGAACATTTTGTAAAATACAGTCCATATTTGAGTTTGGAGATTCCTCTAACGACTTTTCCAGAGATTTTTTTATTATTCTTACCGAAACTTCAGCAATTCCGTTAGACGAGGGATTATATGCAGGCGAGGTTAAGTGGTATACATTATTTTTCCGTAAGAACTCCTTAAATTCAAGCGAATTGAAGGGGGGGCCATTGTCAGACACTAAGCATTGCGGTAATCCATACCTGGCGAAACACTCCCGTAGAAGCTTAATATTTTCTTGCGAAGTAGTACCTCTAACTGGGAATACTTCAATCCAATTTGAATTTGCATCTACTACCAATAAATAACAATCCCCTCTGAAATAGAAATGGTCAACATGAACTCGCTGCCACGGTTGGTTAGTCCTGGGCCAAGGTGTGTTCTCAGCAGGAGGAGCTGTCTGATGATGCATACAGGGAGAACATTCCTTCACAAACTCTTCAATTTGACTATCCATTTTTGGCCACCAAACCGAAGATCTGGCTAGAGATTTCATGCGATTGATTCCTATATGACCTTGATGAAGTAACTTCAACATTTGATCTTGACAGGTTCTTGGAATCACTGCCCTAGAATCAACAAAAATGCATCCCTGCAGTATAGAAAAATTGTCCAATTTCGAAAGGAATGGTTTCATTGTTTCATCCTTTTTTGCTAACTGAGGGTCTTCTAATAGATATTTCTTGAGCTTATTTAAAACCGGATCTTTATTGGTTTCTTCTTCAATAATGAGGTGGTCCAATGGAGTTACATTTAAAAATGATATATCATGTGTCACCAAATCAATGTTGTCTTCCCTTGAATTTATTTCCTCAAGTGGAAGTCTTGAAAATGCATCCGCACAGAGCATGGTATCTTTATTTGTATATCTAATATCGAAATCGAAATTTGACAACTCTAAAGCCCACCTATGCAAGCGATTTGCAATTAATGGCGGAAGAAGTCTTTTGTTTCCAAAAACAGTCGTTAAAGCTTTATGATCACTCTTTAACACAAATTTTCTCCCAAACAAGTATTGTCTCAGTTTGGAAGTTGCAAACACAATAGCAAGTGCTTCTTTCTCAGTCTGAGAGTATTTGGCTTCTGCACTTGACAATGTTCTGGAAACAAAGGTGATTGGCTTCTCTTCCCCTTCCACAATATGACACAAGACCCCACTTATGCCATAGGCAGATGCATCGCAGGTTAAAGTTAATGGAAGCTTCATTGAATAGTGAATAAGCGCCTGGGAATTTAATAGAGTTAACTTCAAATTCAGAAATGCCTTTTCGCATTGGCTAGACCATTTCCAACGATTGTCCTTCTTTAGGAGTTGATAAAGAGGACCTGCCAAGGTTGACATATTAGGTATGTATTTTGAATAGAAGCTCAACATCCCTAGAAAACTCTTCAATGATGTTTTGTCGAAAGGCTTTTTACACCTTTCTAATGCTTCCAATTTCTTTGAATCTGGTCTAACACCATCTTCATTTATAATATGACCTAGAAAACAAATGTCTTTTTTTTTAAATAAGCATTTTTCTTTATTAAGGGTGAAATTTAGCTCTTTCAATTTATCGAAGATTATTTTTAAAATTCTGTAATGTTCTTGTTCATCTTTAGAACCAATGAAAATATCATCTAAGTATATCACCGTGTTGGGAACATCATGAAAAAGGCTGTCCATACACCTCTGGAAAATGGCTGAAGCTCGACTGATGCCAAAAGGCAATCTATTATATCGGTAAAGTCCTCTATGGGTAGATACCACTAGCAGATTTTTTGATGCTTCATCCATTTCAATTTGATGATATGCGGAGGAGAGATCCAATTTGGTAAAAATCTTGTTTCCTCCTAGATTTCCCAACATAGTTTCTATAGTAGGTAACGGATATTTCTCATCTTCAATGCAATTATTCAAAGTATTTTTAAAATCACCACACAAACGTAGTTCTCCATTTGACTTTATTACCGTTACTAAAGGCGTGGACCAATCACTAGCATTTACCTTTTCAATTATTTGACTTTGTTCAAGTCTGTCTAGTTCTTTGTCTATCTTCTCTTTAATGGAAAAGGGTACTGGTCTAAATTTAAAAAATTTGGGCTTTGCATTTGGCCTCAATGATATTGAACCTTTAATGCCCTGAATTGGTAAATCTTTATTTTCAAATACTCTTTTATATGCTTCTAAAAACAGTTCTAAATTTGAAATTACATTTATATTATTACAGATATCAAAAACGCAATTGGGCCAATCAGCTTTTAAAATTCTTATCCAATTTCTGCCCAGTAACGGCGTTTGGTTATTAAACTGGCCTGTCACAATTAGAGGTAGTTTTTCCTGATAGTTTTTGTAACTAACATTTACCAAGCATTTTCCAAAAACTGGAATCAAATTTCCCGAAAAACTTTTCAAATGTCCACTGTATTTCTCTAGAGTGACATTTTTGAGATTTGTAAGAAAAAATTTCTTTGAAACTACAGACACGTCTGCACCAGTGTCAACCTCCATTATAGTGTCTGCATCTTCAATTTTAACATTTACCAATATTTTTGGTGCGTTTTCTAATGTGTTGCACTGAATAGTATTCAATTTATTCAGATTGGGTTTATTCATTCCAGAATTTTGGGCCGATTTTTTATTCCAACATACTGGAGCAATGTGCCCTTTCTTATTGCAAATATAACATTGAGCATTTTTAAATTTGCATAACTTCGTATCGTGGTTAGACTTTCCACAAATTTTGCAAGGATTATTGTATTTACATGGGAATTTAAAATTATTAGATCTGGCTTTCAACTTATCAATATCATGACCAGGATTTTTCATCAAATTTACTTGTGACTTCGCTGCCTCTACAGAATTTGCAATATTTATTGCACTATCAAACGTTAAAAAAGGTTCACTTAGCAGCCTTTTAAGCGTAGCTTCATCGTAGCAACCACTTACAAATTGGTCACACAAATTTTCATTATGTCAGTAAATTTGCACTTGTCTGCCTGAGATTTAAGCCTCAAAACAAATTTTCCCACAGGCTCATTTTCTTTTTGTACAATCTTGTGAAATAAATATCTTTCATAGTGCTTATTTTTTATTGGATATAAATGGTTGGTTAAAACCTCTACTAAATCTTTATATTTAATGTCACTTGGCCTACTGGGTACCAACAAATCGCGCAAAGTCTTATAAACATTAACATCAATAGACGTTAATAACACAGATACTTTGTCTGCTTCTAATGTTTTGTTCAATTTAAAACATTCTTCTAATTGTTCCAAATAACAATTTAGATCTTCACCTTCACGAAACCTTGGATAATTTGAATTAGTGGTGGCCATACTTACATTAATTCTTCGTCGCCATTTGATACGTTTCTATTAAATGTTGAATATTAATGGTGAAAATTATTTTATAAGAAATTGCACTTTATATATATTTAAAGATAAATGAAAGGTACACCATTTTTATGCTACTATAATTATTTTATTCTTTTTACAATTCTTACCCACGTGCTCATTATGTGTCGAACATTTTGTTGTCTACAAGATGATCAAAACAGAGTAAAGTAATAATATATCACTGATATATTATCTTTAAACAAAACAGATCAGAAAGGACAAAAGATCCCTGTACAGAGAACCAAGAAGAGTTCTTGAGCTTCTTTACGAGCACGACCTCCAAGATCTTGTCTAATTTAGACTAAAAGGATAAGTAAAAAAAAAAAAAACTAGTGATGATAAAGAATGAGCCGCAACATCAGTTTTGGATAATTCAGACAAAAAAAGCCAACCTGTATACCATGGTTTTGGGCTTTAGACCTCATCAGTACAAGGGCGGCTTCGATTTCTTAACATCCTATGAGAGGGTAAACACAAGGTAATAAGACCAAATCCAAATAAATAAATAGTGTGTGACGTTTCGGTAACAGCGTTGTTACCATCTTCAGATAAAAGTACTGAATGAAGTACTGTATTCAGTACTTTTGTCTGAAGATGGTAACAACGCTGAAACGTCACACACTATTTATTTGGATTTGGTCTTATTACCTTGTGTTTATAATCTATAATCCAAATTGTGTCTTATCAAGCCTATAAGAGAGGTTATGAAATTGGCCAAATTAACCAAACAGGTGTTTTAAGCTGTTGAAGTGGCAAGAGCCGATTTTTAGTCAAGAATACAACATAAAGTTGCGGGAAGATGATATTCATGTTAGCTGGTAAAGTGGTTAGGCCAAATCTTTGGCTAAAATATAAATTTTGGTGGGAGGAAATTAAAATATACAGTTATCAGCGTCATAATCAAGCAACAATTCTTAATCAATTCTGTCACCGTTTGCTTTTGTGAATGGAATAAATACCCAAATATGGCCATTTCTCATAACCATCGGTGGTTCAGTGGTAGAATGCTCGCCTGCCACACGAGCGACCCGGGTTCGATTCCAGGCCGATGCATTTTTTTTTTTTTTTTTACAATTTTTAAAACTCATTTATATATTATACAAGAATGACATCCACGGCGCCAATTTATAATTGTAACGAATAGTATTTGAATAAAAGCATTTAATCGGGTAAAACCCGGGCGTTGCCCGGGTCATTCAGCTAGTGATCTATAAAATAAAGGTCACCTCTCCATTCCAAATAGATTCTAAAACTAAGTTATTGACTGGCCTCAGCAAACTAGCAGACTCAGGTCGGTGACAAAGCCACAACACCAGCTCTGGCAAACTGAGAAGCGGCAAGACAATAAACTGTCAATTTTCATAAGATACAAACTAAGGTCAAATCCCACTTTGGGCACATTTTTCTGAATAAAATGGTCTCTGATTCGTGCAAAAGTCCAAACCCCCCAATGATGCAAGTAACCAAATGGGGGTTCTGGCAACACCAATAAATGCATAAGTCTAACTGCTTTCCATATACAGAAATCCCTCGTTAAGACGAACTCAACGGTAGAACGAAATACCCTTTTCGTCTTAAAAGAATATACGTATTATAATTAAAAAAATACCTTTGAAGATAAATATTATTATTATCCCTATATATTTATAAATTTTACCCCATATACTGTATATTCTTTTAAGACAAAAAGGGTATTTCGTTCTCCCGTTGAGTTCGTCTTAACGAGGGATTTCTGTATGTAGATATGTGGCACACTTACAGTAAAAGAAGTCACTAACAACTACTACACAACATATCACCATGGCTTGGACTATGTGTTCTAGGGATAATAAAATAAGATTCCAATTTATTGCCATGGCTATAACAACAACAGGTTATAACAAGTTTCAATATTATTGTTATAATGAGGTTCAACCATTGTTATTTTTTAAAAAGAAAGAATAAACAATATTAGGTAAAGGGTTTCTTTTAATTTTGATTTTTGCAAGTTTTCGAGCAAAATTAAAAGAAACCTTATTGTTGTTTATTCTTTCTTTTTCAAATAATTTCTAGGTAACTGTTACTCACATATAATGGCCATTGTTATTTTATTTAAAATTTGAATAGTTACCCCCTTTTTTTAAATGTACAAGTCAAATTATATATAACCTTCATCAAATGATCTATTTTGATTAAAGTATATGACTTACAGTGAAGTTTGAAAAATATTTATTTTTTTATTTTTTATTTAAGCTGTAGGCATTTTTATTTGTTTGTTGTTTTTGTTTCAAGTGTATTGCCATTATTATTACAATAATGCTGGTACAATCCTCGAAAGTTGTTAAATAAAAGCTAAAATTTTGATTTATCAATGATTATGATGATTGATTTATTTATCTCCCATAAAAAAAGCATATTTTAAGTAGCTTATTGTTCACATTTTAATCTATTATATATAAGTTTATTCGTATAGAACATTTCTGGACGTACCAATAGAAGTTGAACCAGCATCAATACTATTTTCAACAAGTTCTTTGACAGCTTGAGCCAAATTTATAATTACTTGTCCCGAACATATTTTATTTATTGAATGTGAATCAATCGGCTGAATTACATTGGACATTTTAAACAATTAAATATCCGTATTTTCCCTCTGTTTGGAATTCATTTGTTTATAAATAGAATGATTTTTATTGACCTTATTATTGAATTTTAAGTTTGTTGTTGACACACATTAAATATGTTATAACACCTTGATAAAGATTGGTGTTCAGCCAACTGAAATATTGGTAAAATAAATGATATTTTGATCCAATATATGCCTTTTTAATTAAAGAATTTCAAAATGTTTAAATAACTTTTACCGCAAGGTATTTTTTACTATAACAACTTATTATTACTACTACTAATAACTACTATAATAACTTATTATTTTTTGTAAAAACCTTGTGGAAATTTATATAAGGAACAAACATACACACACAAACAGACCCATATTTTTATTTTATTTATATAGATCGATTTTGCGAAAATCCCTGACGTAATGGGGGGGGGGGGGGGTGTTGGAAAAGAAGACGTCCGAAGCAGCCAATGGGAGGCCGGCGGAGGCAGCTACGGGGATGCAGCGGCAAAAATGAGGAAACAATACAGGAAGAACTTGTAAACAACTTTTTAGAACGCTAGAATTTGCCCTGATCTCCGATTCTTTTAGTGTAAATATTTAAATAATACTTTACTTATTTTCTTAAATTGTAATAAATATAATTTTCCCTCCTGTTTTCGTCGTATATTTTAAAAGTGTTATAAACAACGACGCCTTAACTTTGAACCTTCAACCCCGCCGACCAAGAATAGAGGTGAGTGACTACCTCTATAGGATTTAGATCGTCGTCACAACACAGAGTGGCGGTGAAATCGCAATATTTTTGGCATCCCAGCCGGGACTGTTGAAGGTAAATTCTAGAAGAAAAAAAAAGAAGCATTTTGAGCTGACCATTTTGGAACTCGCTAGCTAACCCTACTTGCCGCTTTGTTTACAAGATGGCGGAAGAATTAATTCTACGTTTAAAAAAGAAGCGTGCTGTTAACAGATCATATTTAACGAAAACATGCAATAAGATTGAAAGTGGACTTGACACGCTAATGAGAATTGAACTTGAAGAATTATTAGAACAATTGAATGAATCATTTAACGAACTTAAAGTAGTGGATCACGAAATAGAAACGCTTCTTGAAACTGACGATTTAGAGAAGGAATTACAGGGCGTAGAGGAATATCGAGAGAAATATATTACTTGGAGATTTAGGGCAAATAAAAAGATTCGCCAATCAGATTTTCATGGCGAAAATATACCGAATTCGAACTCACGAATAGACGAAAACGAAATGAGACATTATGTACCTTCCTGCACGACTGTGAAACTTCCGAAATTGATGATATCGAAATTTTATGGAAACTTTAGTGAATGGCTGACGTTCTGGAATTCTTTTGATGCAGCTATACACCAGAACAACTCACTGAACCCGATCGATAAATTTAACTATCTGAAGTCACATCTCGGCGGAACTGCACTAAACACAGTCGAAGGTTTCGCTTTATCTGCGGACAATTATGAGAAAGCTATAAAATTGCTTAAAGACAGATTTGGGCGAGAAGACATTTTGATTAGCCGACATATGAACAATTTGTTGTCAATGAGACCACTCAAAACATCAAGCGATGTAAGAACCTTCCGCGAACTTTTTGACAACCTTTCTGTTCATATAAGAAGTCTCGAGTCACTAAACGTGTCCATTGATGTTTACGGACAACTGTTGTGCCCGATAATAATAAAGCTTCTACCTGCAGACCTTAATTTGGAATTGAACAAAGAACTCCCGACAGGTTATGTAATTAATGACTTGATTACCTTTCTGGGAAGACAATTAACTGCACGGGAGAAGAGTTTTAGAAACGAAATCGGTACCGGGAATGAATCAACTTCTAAACCTAATTTGATAAACAAACATCCAAAGACAAGATTCTACAATGAAAAACCAATTGCGACAGCTTCAGAACTTTTGAATTCAGTTCACAAATCGAATGAATGTGTATTTTGTGGTAAAGACAACCATGGAAGCCCTAAGTGTGACTTTGCAGCTAATATTAGTTTAAACGAAAAGAGATCACTCATGAAGAAAAAAGGCGTTTGTTATAAGTGTCTTCGGCCTTCTCATTTAAGTAAATTTTGCAGAAATGTAGTCCGTTGTTCGATCTGCAACATGTCTTCCCACCTGGATGTCATGTGCACAAAACTGATTTTAGATAGAGGTGGATCTTCCAAGTCTCCAACGGTGCAAGATGAAACTCTCGCCAACTTATCAACCTCCCCAGACGTCTTGTTACCTACTTTGAGAGTGACCCTCAAAGGGAACAGAACGGAGAAGACGGCACGGGCTATAATAGACACCGGATCCCAAAGATCGTATATTTTACATAGCACAGCAATGGAAATGGAATACGAACAATCTAGGAGAGAGTTCTTCCGGCATTCCTTGTTTGGAGGATCGAGTACCGACGTAGTTGAACATGAGGTCTATACCATTCATTTATCTGACATCAATAATTCCTATCGCTGTGAGTTTGAAGCACTAGGTCAACCCCTTATCTGTGGAAGCATACCTCCGGTGTGTCCAAGATCATTGTTAGAAGGGAGTGAAGAACTCAACGTGTCTGATTTGATGAGAGACCGTATAGAAGTCCTTATAGGCGCGGACATCGCCGGGAGATTGCTAACTGATGATCAGAGAAGGATCTCATCTGGACTGGTGGCAATCCGTACCAAACTAGGATGGACTGTGATGGGAAAGATTCCTCCAACGGAGGTGAGAGATGACATCAGCTCCCTTTGCGTGACCACACTTCTATCTTTGGATCTAGAAAACTTGTGGAAATTAGATGCAATTGGAGTCTCTGACGCGGAGGTTGAGAAGAAGACTCAGTCATTACAAGCTGAAATGGAGGAACATTTCGCCCACACCACGACGCGAGATATCGAGGGGCGCTATGAGGTAGCTCTACCCTGGGTGCAAGACAAGGAAAGGATTCCTTCGAATAAAGATCTAGCCGAAAACCAACTAAGGTCTGTAAGAAGAAAACTTGAAGAAGTTGGAGACATGAAAGAGTATGGACAAATCTTTGAAGAATGGATGAAACAGGGGATAATCGAGTATGCCAGAGAGGATAAACTAGATGGTGTACACTACCTGCCACATCGACCAGTGTATAAAAGGAACAGTCAAACTTCTAGAATACGGCCAGTATTCAATGCGTCGGCCCGGAAGAGAGGTAAACTTTCCCTGAATGACTGTCTGGATAAGGGACCCAATTTGATAGAAATTATACCAAGACTTTTAAATAAATTCCGGAAATATGAAGTTGGTGTCTCTTCCGATATTGAGAAAGCATTTTTACAAATTGGAATAAAAGAAGAAGACCGGGATTATTTACGATTCCTGTGGCACACAGAAGACGGAAGATTAATCACGTATCGACATAAAAGGGTTGTTTTTGGAATTACCACTAGTCCGTATCTTTTAAAGGCTACCTTATCTCTCCACTTAGATAAGGCTCCTGAACATTTAAAAATCACAACTGAACAGTTGAAATCATCCTTTTATGTTGACAATTGTTTATCCAGTTTTCAGAATGTTGAAGAAACGGAGAAATTCGTGAAAGAATCTACTGAACTGCTCTCTACAGCTTGTTTCAATCTCCGAGATTGGGTGAGTAACGTTACAGACTTTTCTCTTATGAACCAACTGAATAAGGAAGTGAACATTTTAGGAATAACATGGAATACTGATAGAGACACACTGACAATTGGTTTGGAAGATTTTGAATTAATTGGACCAACCATCAAGAGAAAAGTACTTTCAATAGCGCGCAAGATATTTGATCCATTAGGAGTTGCTTGTCCTGTGACTTTAATTCCCAAGCTGATATTACAGGAAACTTGGATACAGAAGTTGACATGGGACGAAGTCCTACCTGGATGTTTAGTACAAAGATTTTGGAAGTGGTTTAGCAAACTGAAACACTTGCCTAACATAGAAATTCCTAGATGGCTTTGTTTTAAGGACTCCTATGTAGAGAAAACCACTCTCCACATCTTTTGCGACGCCAGTCAGTTTGCCTATGCAACCTGTATTTTCCTCCGCATTGAAAAGGAAGATAGAGTGGACATCCAATTGATACAGGCTCGAACACGAGTAGCTCCACTGAAGAAACTCACCATCCCAAGATTGGAGCTTTTGGCTTGTCTGATTGGAGCTCGTTTGGCAGCTAACGTCATACAAGATCTGGAATTTGAGGAAATTCCAAGATTTTATTGGACCGATTCGACCAATGCTCTCTGTTGGATCCAAAGGGAAGACAACTGGGCAGCCTTTGTGATGAACCGTGTTAAGGAAATTCATAATCTTAGCTCCCCCGAATCTTGGCGCCACATACCAGGCCGATTAAACCCGGCAGACCTCCCATCTCGGGGATGTTCAGCAGAATCACTTAAGGAGACAAGATGGTGGGAGGGACCTGCATGGTTAAAGGTATCCCAAGAAGAGTGGCCCAAATCAACCATTATCCCTGATTTGGAGATTGTTTATTCTGAAAGGCGCAAGACCATCCTGAACACCTTGTGTACGACCAGAGAAAATGAAAATTTATTTGGACTTTATTCCCATTTTTTGAGAATAGTACGAATCACCGCCTGGATATACAGATTCTTCAACAACGCCAAGATTGATAGAAGAAAGATAATTTCAGAAGATCTCAGTACAGAGGAAATCACTAAGTCAGAAATAATACTGATAAGACTTATCCAGAGAGAATCGTTTTCAGGGCATGAAGATAAGAAACTACAAGGCTTTAAGTTGCTAGTAGACTCTTCAGGGATTTTGATAATAAAAACTAAAATTTGCAGAAGAGAAGATTTTGCTAATTTTAGAATGCCCATTTTATTGCCCTCAGATCACTTTTTGGTTTCTTTGCTCATCAGGTGGAACCATGAAACCCACGGGCACGCCGGTCTACAAACTCTCCTCGGTATTCTGAGAGAAAACTATTGGATACTAAGATCCAGGAAAACCGTCAAGAAGATCATCAATCAATGCATTCGCTGTAAACGATTCACCGCGACACCAGCTACCGTCGAGTCAACATCATTACCAGAAGACAGAGTACGAGATGCTGCAGTTTTCGAAATAGTAGGAGTTGATCTAACTGGACATCTTATCTTAAAGAATAAGAAGAAAGCATGGATTGTCATCTTCACATGTGCAGTGTATAGAGGAGTTCATCTGGAACTTGTGACATCTTTGTCTATGGAAGCCTTCCTCCAAGCTTTCCGCCGATTTATTGCTCGAAGAGGCCGACCATTGATTGTGTATTCGGATAATGGGACTAATTTCAAAGGTATAGCTAATGCTTTAAAGAAGATTGATTTTTCGAGATTAAAATGTGATCCCACATTGAAAAACATCACCTGGAAATTCATACCGCCTGGTGCTCCTTGGTGGGGTGGATGGTGGGAGCGTTTGATTGGAATGATGAAACAATTGCTCTTTAGGATTCTCGGTCAAACCTCCTTGGGATATGAAGAACTTTCCACGGTAATGTGTGACGTCGAAAGCTTGATGAACACACGCCCACTGACCTACCTAACTGAAGAAAGTGAGGATCTCGCTCCATTGACACCTTCGTTGTTCTTACATGAGGTCAGAGAGGTTGGCGTTCCAGACCTGGACTTGATTGATAACCAGACCCTCTCCCGCAAATATCAATATATCAAACGTGTACGAGAAGATCTTAGAGAACGATTTCGTATCGAATATTTTGGATTCCTGAGACAAGAAACGAGACGCCTGAAGACTACCATACCACTCAAGGTGGGAGACATGGTACTCATTGGACAAGAGAGTTTAAAGAGACTACACTGGCCGTTAGCCAGAATAATCCAACTCTATCCAGGAAAAGACGGACTTGTGAGGGTTGCGAAAGTGAAAACTTCATCAGGTGACAAAATACGACCTATTCAAAAACTCTACAATTTAGATATAACGCCCGAGATAAGATGTCGAGACCCTCTAACGGAGCGATCTCCCACACAAGAAGTTCGATTGACAACTGAAGAGGACCCTTTGACTTCACAACAAGAGCAACATCACATTGATACCCCGAATGTTGTGTCAAGTTACGGACGGCCCATCAAGAGACCCAACCGATTGGATCTACTGAACTTTTCCTTCCCATGTTTGAGTCGTCGAGACGCCAACTCAAAGGTGGGAGAAATGTTGGAAAAGAAGACGTCCGAAGCAGCCAATGGGAGGCCGGCGGAGGCAGCTACGGGGATGCAGCGGCAAAAATGAGGAAACAATACAGGAAGAACTTGTAAACAACTTTTTAGAACGCTAGAATTTGCCCTGATCTCCGATTCTTTTAGTGTAAATATTTAAATAATACTTTACTTATTTTCTTAAATTGTAATAAATATAATTTTCCCTCCTGTTTTCGTCGTATATTTTAAAAGTGTTATAAACAACGACGCCTTAACTTTGAACCTTCAACCCCGCCGACCAAGAATAGAGGTGAGTGACTACCTCTATAGAATTTAGATCGTCGTCACAACACAGAGTGGCGGTGAAATCGCAATAGGGGGGGTTATTTTCGAAATCAAACCAAATAACTTACAAAATTCAGTTAAAATTTATCTTTATTTTTTTCATCGCAAGCTTGTGTAATTTTCATCATTGCAATAGAGAGGTCTGTAGAGAGATGTTATATAATAATAAATAT
>CP092864.1:40313681-40364410 GCA_030710605.1 Cordylochernes scorpioides
TCTATAAGAAACACTTTGTCAAAAATTATTATTGTAAATTTTATCGAAAAATGGTAATATGAAATTTATAAATATAAATGATTGCATCGAGCAATGGTCTTTCGCAAACAATAAATACAAGGCCTGTTAGACATATATTAATTATAAAGCGCCATCAAACACGCAATTTATTTCAAATTCAAACACATCTACTGTCCTAACTGCAATGAAACTATAGCCCATTATGTAACCAATCAGAGAGAATGAGTAATGGAAATCCTCCTGAAACTCGCTGCGTTTTGAAACGCCAAGTTTTCCAATCATTTTTAGAAAGTCTACATAGGACACACGTGATCTAATGCTGCGAAGGCCAGGGCACGTCTAGGCGCGAGAAGCAGGTGAAAGGAGGTAAGCCAGGGTGCGAGGAAAATGGGCGGCCGCGGGATACAGGGAGGTGGCGAGGTAAGCTGGTGGAGCGGCCAGACACTCTCTCCTGTTGTTTTGGATCGATTGGCTTATACAGCTAAAATCCCACTGGGATTCCTGGTGAAGGTAGTTAGCGATTCTATGAGCATATATGATTCTGAGATAATAGAAAAATGTAAACATTTAAAGCATCGAGCGCGCGAGCATGTCTCTTTCTTTTATATCACAAACAATTTAGCGTTGTATTGAATGAGCATGAATTACATGCCATCTATAATTCGAAATTGAAATTATTTTGTGGAATCTCGTAACAAATAATTTTACACCATCTCCAAGGAAGTTTAAAATGTTGGGCATGGTTTTTCAGTGGTGAGCCAATGCCGATTGTATTGTCTTGGTCAGCTCATATTGCTGCGGAAATTATTTTAAGTAGGATTCTAGGTAAAAGTATCTAAGGATTTTATAAATAATTAGATGTGTTAACAATACAAAAAGAAATTCGTGGCTTCATTTGGACTTCATAAATGGAGTTCATAACTTTTTTTTCTGTGGAATGTAAAAAAAGGATGTTCTTATCATAAAGATGTGTTGGGTGTTTCAGTTCTTTAATGGTGGAGCCCAGACAACTTAGTAAGTATGTATAGCTAGAGAGGGAGGAGGCTGTGTGTTGGGTGTTTCAGTTCTTTGATGGAGGAGCCCAGACTACCAAGTAAGTATAGCAAGATAGAGGGAGGTTGTGTTGGGTGTTTCAGGGCTCCACAAGGATGGAGAATAACATTTTCTGAAGTTTCCTCCCTAGGTTAGCCAATAGGGATCTTGGTGTCAAACTGTGATTTAATCTCTTGTTTAACGTCTAGGTCAAGCGAGTTTCCTAAGGTGGTGTCAGTGTAAGTTGACTTTTCATAATATCTAATTTTTGCAACCCAAATCCCTTGACCTGCTGCAACTTTCAACCTCTGCCATCAAACCTGTTTTGTACTTCCAGGTTTATGTCAGTTGCTTGTTGGAACTAATGGCCACATACGTTTCCAAATCAACTGCTGAAGCCGCTGGAATCTTCCATCTATACATTGATACATCATTGATGTATCAATATTACGGATATAATTATTTTGTATTTAATTTTACTTTTTTAATTTCAAATTATTTAACTTTAGAGAGAATGTAATAATAAGATATATAATCACATAATTAATAATGTTTTCTAAAAAGCATTATTCTTTAGACAAACATTGACATGGGAGAACCCAGACGTTGCCCTGTTCATTTTTTTCTGCTAGTTATACATATTTTAATCAAATGGGTCAAATATGATCTCTCTTTTTTTTTAATCCAAATAATTGAAGTATCATCGCGAATGAGCAAGTTGAGGAAAACGCCGAAATAGAAAAAAATAGTATAAAATGCTTTTATATATGAAAAATAAAAATAAGGGTGTAAGGTGGCAAATGTCATTATGTTAACCCCTGTTATATCCTGATAATCAGTTTCATATTAAGTAGTAAGTAAGTGTAATGATGTAGTAAGTGATGATGACTTAAGTGGTAAGTGGGTATATAAATATCATCTAGATAAATACGATATCTGTCTGTAATGCACCATTTTAACTGGGAAAATGTTGAGAATTATGCTTAATTTTTTTCAGAGATTATTCATGACATCAAAGGAGAAAAAAAAATCTCTCTCAAATTATTATTATTATTATTTTTTTTTAAATCTCAAACCTACTTGGAATTACAAGTAAAAACTGGCGCTAATCAAAAAGAATTTTAATTGAAAGTGAAATCGTACTGAGATTAGATGGTTAAATTTAGAAAAAGACATTTCATGATCATGCTACTAAAAGTTACAGATGGCTTGCGCCATCTATTGGAATAAATATAAACTAAACGTTGATTTTTAAATTATTCCAGAATATTGGCCAAATATCTTGATTAATAAAGCCAGCATCAGCAACTTTCAGTTTCACGATCAGAATATATATATTTTTTTCCTTTAAAAACACACAACTTATAGTTTAAAATTTTCAAATATCCTTGTTGAACATCTCATGGTAACAATGGAACCTCATTGTTTTTTAGATTTTTGAGAAGGACACAGGCTGTGAAGCTTCGTCTTTCAATTTTAAAGATTTATTTATAAATCTGTCTAAGATATTACTGAGTCTCAGCATCATGCCTCTGCATCCGTTTGCCGAGACCAGCTTTCCTATACATGATCCCTACGCACCCATCCCCAAGCGTTTTTGTAAGCATCCAAAGGCTGAACCGTTTTTTACATGGTTGGAATTGATTAAACAAGGAGTTTTTCTAAGGCGCGGTGTAGAAAGGGAAAAGCGATCCTTTCAAATTTTCGCTACCAGATCCACTCTATTGATATTTTTCGGGGCCGGATGGATACCCCCCTGCAGAAGCTTAGCTGGCCTATTAAACCGAGCTTATACGGAAGTTCAGAAAATTATGTACGGCATGGCAGAAGTAATCTATGTGCCCTTCGACATCTCGCAAAAGAGTATGGAGGAGTTTATTAACCAGTACCACGGAGACTGGCTATCGGTGCCGCTCAACAGTAAAGAAGCCGATAGTCTAAACAACATGTTCAACATAAAGTACATCCCCACCATAGTCGTTGTCACAAGGGAGAGCGACATCATCACCATGACTGGCGTGGAAGAGTTTCGTGACCTCGGCACCGAAGCTATCCTATCCTGGATCAAAATTTCAATCGAAGTACTAGCAAGAGCAGAGAAAGCGGGAGAATTACATATACAATTGCCAACGTGGAAGTTGTTTGATTAAAATTGTTTTATGTATTCGTCGGAGATTACAATTACTTAACATTGGGAACATCAGCAACATTCAGTTACACAATCACGGAAAGCCTTCTTCTTCTTAATTGTACCTTCTGCTATGGTACATTTTTCGCTTTGTTCTATTCTTCATATAAATTTCTCACGTACTATTGTGTGTGACCTCAAATACCCATTCCCTTATTCAACAGAAAGCCTCTAGAACTAGCATTTTTGGTCGCTGAGGCACAGCCTGTATCACGCTGACGAAGGATAACAGCTTGAAAGGCGTACGTGGTTAGCTTGATTTTTTGCTTGATTTGGTCAAAAAATAATATATAATTTTAAATACACCTACCCCCCGATTTACACGGTAGATACGTTCCTGAGAAAAACGTGTAAATCGAAAAGCTTGCAGAAAATGCATAATTTTGCTATTTAACAGTTGTGATTTTTTTTCAATATATTTAGGTGTACACATAAATAAAAATAAAATGCATTGACAGGTTAAAATATGTAATATATTATGGAAACACTGTTTTTTTTAATATAATTACAATACATACATAAACAGAAGAACAAAAAATAAAACCAAAGGTGTTTTATTATCCTTCATCACTGTCAGAAATTACTCTCATTCTTTTTTTCGGAATCGAAGGTTCGAATTCACTTTCATCACTCGAAGTTATTTGTGCCGATTCGATGTTTGAAGCAGAACTATTTACATTATGAGAGATATATGGTAATAAAATCGGTTATTAACAATTGCTTCGAATTTTTTGTAACATCTTTGTAAACTTCTTCATATTGAGCCAAGCAGCGATTTATGTCACGTTGGAATCGTAAAGCCCTTTCAACGTTTGTGTCATTTTGCATAAAATGATTACCCAGCTTTCTTCCCAATGCGAGTCCTTCGCGGATGACTTTAGCTGTGAATGTTACTGGTACTAATTCCTCTTCATCAGATTTGTCAGACTCACTTTCGCAAACTAAGTTAACTAAATCATCCTCACTTAGTTCTTTATCAGCCATTAACTCTGCGATATCACCATCAGTAAAATCATCAAAACCTTCTCCGCCCAATGAATGCGCCATCTGTACTATCTGCGAATATTCATTTAACGTTGAAATGGAATGTTCATTTTTGACTACATTTGGCCACAATTTTTTCCAACAGCTATTGAGCGTTGTTTGCTTAATCGCAGTGTATGATAAGGCGATATGCTTCACACAGTCTAACATTGTAAAATTTTTCCAAGCACTAATAACTGTTAAAGATTCATTGTTCTCCATTTGTTCCAAAATATATGTACAAAGCTTTAAAAGTAGAAATTGTGCCTTGGTCCAATGGTTGTAATAATGAAGTTGTATTTTTTGGTTAAAATTTTAGTTTAACGTTCTCATATTCTAGATCTTGTGGGTGACCCGGCGCATTGTCAATTAACAAAAGCACTTTAAAAGGCAATCCCTTTGAACTTAAATATATTTTTGGCATCTGGGATAAAACATTCACGAAACCATTTGTTGGGGCACGTTTTTGTAACCATACCCCAACAGAAGGCGTATGTATAATCAAATCAAATGGATACATGGCTTCCCTCCCACATAGACTTACAGACCATTCTTTTTGCCCAGAAACCTAGACAACAGATGACACCAGACTTCCATGCCGAAAGCTGATGCCTGGTAAAGAAGAAGACATCCAGAGACATCCGAGCTGGAAACTGTTGTTTCATATGTACATATATTCCCCTCACCAAAAATTTAGGTAAAGGTGACCAGAAAAAAAAATGGAGAAGGAAGATCTCTAAAAGACTGAACCTTATAAAAAAATCCTTCCCGAGAAAGGAAAGCGTTATATTACAGTTCAAGTGAAAAGGGGCCTGTGTCAATTTTAGCTAAGACGGAGGGGGGGCGATATATATATATCGTCCCGAGAAAAAGGGAGGATTTTATTTCAATCCATGTGGAGGGGAGGGGGCTGGGGTCTGAAATTTTACACTATCGCCGTAGCTGTTGCTCTCTTTAGATTTTTTTGTTTTGGTAATACTATATGTTCTATTTTGATGGAAGAGGCCTGGAGTCTGAAATCTTACACTAGTGCCGTGGCTGTTTCTCTCTTTAGATTTTTTTGTTTTGGTAATACTATATGTTCTATTTTGATGAGGCCTGGGGCGTCTATGAAATTGATACTGGAGCGTTGGCCATTTTGATTGGTGTTTCTTTCGGCGAATGAAAATGGAGAGAGACATGAATAAGAGGAGGTTCTTTTCCAAAAGGCAAGATTCGATCCGAGTCGCTCAGTGAAAGGACAGTCTGCAGACAGGAGACCAGACCTTTGCCGGCACTTTCGAGAAAAGGTAAGCCATTTGTCATTATGACTTAGCGCCTCCCCCCCCCCCTTTTGTGTAGTAGCCAACCTAGATTTCGCATGGGCCCTAAAGGGCTATAAAGTAACTTCAGGTCACCTCTATCTAAATTTTACTATGTAAATAGCATATCTCGTCAGTATA
This sequence comes from Cordylochernes scorpioides, assembly GCA_030710605.1. Taxonomy (NCBI): domain Eukaryota; kingdom Metazoa; phylum Arthropoda; class Arachnida; order Pseudoscorpiones; family Chernetidae; genus Cordylochernes; species Cordylochernes scorpioides. The sequence goes on from CP092864.1 coordinate 40,319,388, forward strand.
GACATGTTCCCAAATTTTAAGATATTTAAATAAATATCTAGAGAAATTTTCTTGTTTCCTCTGTTACCTATTTCATACATAATTTTCCTTATGGTGCTATTCCCACTGTTTTAATGAAATGTTGTATGTTTCTTACCTATTTGAAGGGAATGTTACTAATAATCAAGTCTCCCATAAATTACCGGCCACATACATTGCCGCGAGTGTCTGTGTTTCAGTGTTTTATAGATTGCCCAATTTAATAACGATTTCATGGGTTGTCTGATGAAATTGTATAATAGTGTCGCGGCTGTTTCCATCTTTAGACCATTGTTCTGACAATATTATATGCTCGATCCTTGCTTTAGCTCAACTCTTAATCAATTACAGAGTTTTTCCCCCCTTTTCTTTTTTATTTATTTTATTTATCCTGTTTGCACAAATTGCATTACATGTGATGATGTAAAGACATATGCCGATAGTGCATCACTGACAGCTGTGCTGCTATTATACAACATTAAGGTCTTGCTGCGGGTTATATACATGGGGTTGTTGGCCTAAATTGCTATATATATATATATACTTAAGTAAGGAAACTTTAATAAGTCACATCGTGTATCCTCCCTTTTCAACTATCCAAACCGGGAACCCATCAATGTCGCCCGCCGCGGGGCTCGAATTTAGTATATGTTTCTTCCCCTATACTTTAGAAATATATACCTAATGAAAAGCCATACTATTTTTTAAGTATTGGTGAAGTAGTCCACGCATCCTGAGATTAACAGTCTATTATAAATCGTGAATTTTAATTTATGCTTTCCGTTACACTGGCATTTTATCAGGCAATGAAAGTTATGTTGAGGCGGTGTATACCGCATCTCTCGCAGCTGTCTTTTACGATTCACATTGTTTGTGGCAAAACCTTAATATTATCATTGATTTCTGATATCAAAGTAAAAACGTCTATGGGGATGAGTATCTTTTATTCTGGTCTTCTCGAGCTTTCGAGCTTGTCCGCCCTTCTACAGGAGAAACATATACAATATATCAAGAAAATATAACGTCGCCTGATGCTAAAACTATTATGATTCTATGTACATATATATATATACATTAGAAAGTTTTGCATATTATTTGTTTTCTTAAGACATATTTTTTTGATTAAGGTATTACACATATTCTACTATTGTTTGCTATATTCTATGAATTATCTTATAGGTTAGAAATTCTATTATTTAAGTAGTTTTATAATAGTTATTGGCTATTACATATAAGTTACTTATATTATTGTTGATATTATTAGCTGGTACTAGGATATATTGTGTTATATGTTTCGGGCAAATCTATTTTCTATTAATGCTATTGTGTTTTCTGAATAATAGAAAATCAATTATAAGCCTTTGATATTTGCTGTTTATGTTATTGTAATGTATTCTAGGCTCTCCTAATGCGAAAGTGTGACCTGTTCCTTTGCAGTATTGGAAAATTAGAGACCTATTGTCTTGATTAATAACGTTGCGTCTATGTTCATATATTCTATTGCTGACTCTCCTTCCTGTCTCCCCTGCGTATTACTTGGCAGCTGTTACACTCTACGGAATATATTGCCTTTTATTCTCTGTTTTGGTTAGTGGGTTTTATGATAGTAGGATTATTTTAGATAGCGGACTTTTATGGTGGAGCCTATGTTAGGGGAATTACAGTAATACGTTTGGATGCCAGAGTTTCTTAAGTAGTTGGCTATTGTTATAGATGTTTGTGAGTATGGAATGTAACATATCGCCCTATAGATATTTTGTGGAAATGTTGTAATATAAAGATGGTTTGGTATCCTGCTTGCTGGACATTATTTATAATGTTCTGTGTCTCAATAATTTTGAATTCTGTTGCGAGCACCATTGATTACAATTTCTTTATTTTACTTTCTCAAATTATTATATACAGTATGAGAAATGAGGTTGGATTTCCCATGGTTCAAATTTAGAACGGTGATCAGTGTTTTACAGTAGTCTACTGAAATGACTTAGCATTTTTTTTTTTCATCATAGCTCTGATATGATTTTCTCACAGCAGAGGTGAGTTCTGATAATTATTGCTGGATACAAATATCTTAACTTCATTTTAATAGCGCTTTCTATCAAATCATACTAGCCTGTGCATCCAGATATATGAGCCTTAAGGTGAAAATAGAATTGAAGATCCAGTTAGCGTACCCGTGAAGAGAGAAATTTGATCACCATAAAAAGACGCGTCAGGCAACCGACTTTTTTCTTTTTCTCATGATGCCTCCAACTGCATATGATCTTAAATATCCTGTATACACTCTGACAAGGGAAGGTTATCCTGAATTGACAAATGTATAATTTTTGTCTTTAGTAGAGATTTCCAAGACTCTATTTCTGAAACATTTTTTTTTTTGGATGAAGACAAATAAAACCATCTTGATAGTATTGAATTTTACAGTAAATATTTGCCAGCAGAAGGCATGATGAGATTACATGAAATTTAAACCAGTTATATGTTTAGTATGTTCCTTCAGTTGTAATTTGACACCGTCTTGAAATAAAGAAATTGGACGGTGCGCTATATCTTGATGCTGGATATTTCTGTGTCAGAAAGGTGTAGTTATTCTGTTTAATGAGAATTCCAATAATTATCGAAATTTAGCAGATTATCATTGGGGATTTGAACAACTGTCTTGAAAATTTTTGAACAGCCCGAGTAGATAGAAGAGTCCTAGAGTTAGAGTGGAGAATTAGTAGTACAGACTGACCACTCGACGCAGATAACTCTAGGGAACAATTATTGTGTTAATTCGCCGTAGACAAGAAGAACTTTGGTTCTCAGGATATTCGATAGGCAGAATTTCGAGAATTAATAAGGTCATGGTTAAAGTTTACACAGGCATGTGGGGGGGGGTAAAGACAGTGATTTAAACAAGATAAGAGGCAGCCTTATGTCTTAAATTCTTTCAGTGGAAGTAGATGCCACTGCAAATATTCAGGTCTAATAATTTCTAAATTTGAAGTCATGCATGACGGGTTAGCACGGGATTGACGCCTGGACGGGTTTCCACTGGGATTAATCGAGCTTGCGAAAGAACTAGAAGAAGTGTGACATGTCACGCCACTGTACTAAATTAATAATTGAGAAGATTTATGTTGAGCCAACTGAAATTAGTAAAGAATTAAGAGATTAAGGTCTTATTCTTTGGGTTTTACACTAATTTCAATTACGCGATATGGACGGCGTTATAAGTTGGGTGGAATGATTCGGCCGCAATGGGATGGTCTCCTGGAGATGGTACGATCAAATAATACTTATTGAATGCCGGGCGGGATCGCATAAAGCATTAAACGATATCAAGAAATGCTTAAAGAAACACCCTAGAAGATTGGGGATCGACAAAATGACGACATGGAAAATGCTCAACATTGTACATTGGCAGCAAAATGATATCTTGCTATTGTATGGACGACCACTCCTTCCCGAAATGTGCAGCGGATGTTAGTCCCAGAATTAGGTCCTTGAGGCGACGCTTTCCTTTGCAGATGACATAAAGACGCATGACAAAACAGCACATGAGCCTTTAAACTAACTTCAATTCCTGCCACCAATTAATTTAGTTGACCAATAGCTATAGAACCACTGGAGACCTCCATACCTGTGTGAATATTTTAGTGAGAAATGGGCGATTCAATTCTATGAGCCATGAGGTATCCTGTAAGATCGGAGTTGTACCCCATTCAATTTTTTAATAGTAGCCAGTGCGAGATATTTCCAGGATTTTTTTTCTAACTGTCATATAATTCGAAAACTAGAAAACTACACCATTTTAATACAGTTTACGTTTAGCACCCATGTGGACTCAATATGACCATTGAATAAAAAAAATCGAAGACTAATGAGCGAGCCAACCTAAAGAGAACGAGTTTAATAGGCTTACAATCAATAGTTGAAGCAAACTATTCGCACAAATTTGTTATGTTCTCTCTCTAAATGATCTATGACATTATAGGTTTTCTTAACAAGGTAACTACCCCGCCGAGTGTATATGGAGTTATAAAGCTTAAGGGTCATAGGCTGTTGGAATAGAGTAGTTCAAAATTAAGAGTGATAATAGATCGGGATCCAGATCCCGATGACGGGTTTCGAAGAGACTTCAGAGGGATGAAAGAGGTGTTGAAAGTGATGGAAGGGCGATGAAATATGATGAAAAAGGCGTTGAACTGTGTTATAAGGTGATGAATAAGAGATGAAATGTGTTGAAGGCGTTGAAGAGAGATGCGATGGAAGTAAGTTGAAAGGCGTTGAGGATGATGAAGGATGATGAAAGAGTGAGAAAGCGTTGAATGTTGATGAGGAAGAGATAGAAAGATGCAGAAAGATGTTGAAAGAGAAAGAATTGAAAAAAGTTGGATAAAGGGTTTTGTAAATAGTAGATAAAGATTGATGGAAGAAAGTACATTTAATGTATAAAGCGTAGCTGTCGACCGCAATATCGCCTCGATAGAACTATTTCTTTTAAAATAAGACATATTATGCACTGGGGGTTTGTGTAAGCTGATTTACATAAGTTTCGGCAACAGTATACACTATTTAATATAGATAGGTCTTTATTAATTACAATATTAGGTTATATATTAAATAGCAAATATGTCTTAGTGTTATGGTGAACTTTGAAGAGCTTGCAGTTTTCCTTTTATTTTAAACTATAACGTGTGTTCTAAACTTCCAGTTTTTTCCTACTTTATTTTTTTTGTTAACAATTTTGTCTTAGTGTCATGGTGAACTTTAAACAGTTTGCAGTTTTTTTTTTTTTTAACATGTGTTCTAGTGCTAAGTGTTGAAATGAGCTTTAACACCATGTTTCAGGGTTTGTGTGTTATTTGTCTCAACCTTGTCTTTGTGCAGAATACCGTCTCACAACCTTACTGTAGTGTTTGTTGCCATCTTTAAAGATCTTCACAATTTGTTTTAATATTAGTGTGTCATTTAGAGAAAATTGTCACAACCTTATCCTTGTATAGAACACCGTTTTTACACCGTTTTATTTAATAAGTTATATGAGGGATTTTAGATATAGTATAAGAGTTACTATTTACATGAGCCAAATCGACCCAACAGTTGGAGCAAGAGGGGGGAACTCAGATACTTCCTCCTTTCACGAGACGCGACTGTTCACCCCGACCGGTCGTGCCAGATAAGAGGGAATACCAGGAAACTCTGTCCTCCTGACATCGCCCCCTCAACACGAGGAACGTCATCCCGCTGCTTACTAGTCGGTCACAAGACCTTAGGCAGTCTGTTCTTGCACTTCGGGTTTGTGATAGGGCTCCATGCTCGCTACAAGGACGACATCTTGGGTTTTCGTGTTCTCCTAGTGTAGAATTGGCTCAGCCTCATTTTTAGTATAGTATATAATTAAGAGTTGTCTCACAACCTTGTTTTAATATGACACACCGTTTTGAAGAGCTTGTACAACCTGTCAGGATATGATTTAGGAAAATTTTAGTTTCCTTTTATTGTTATGTTACAATTTTATCCAACAATAGAACCAGAGCGGACTCAGAAGTAATGAGACGAGGGGAAATTGACAGAGTTAGTGTGGACAGTTTAACTTTACGCAGGTCTACAAGGGTGAAAAGGCCCACACAGTGTAAATTCTGCTCAGACCGTCGCCACTAACTAGGATTTTGGAGTGTGTACGGAGAATCAGCTCGATAGAATGAGAAGTTTAGAGATTTCGACCTTTTTTTTTTTTATTTAAAAACCTTTTTTTTTTTTAAGTAGAACTTCATTAGGATTCCTTTTTTTTTTAATACAAACTATTTCTTGTTAAAACCCGAGTTTCAAAGACCAATGAGAATAATGTATACCATTGTGAATTAACTATTTAGTGTAAATCTGAAATTTTAGTTATTATCAGGAGTAATAGGTGAAGGAAGGTGTAGGAAATCACAACTTAGAGGGGGGCTATGTCTAAAACAACAAACCTAATAGGCATCCTATGGCTTGTGTTGGGTAATTCAGAAACCCTATAATCCCTGGCCTTCAGGTAGTAGCTTTGAAATAGGTTTCTAATGAGGACATGAAAGGTCAATCTTTCAGAGTAAAGTTGTGAAGTATAGGGGACCCTAAGCCAGGGGTAGAAGTTAAGTAGACCCAGACCGTAGTCGATCCTTGGAAAGCACTTGAGAATGTTAGTGTTGGGTAGTGAATCGTAAACCCTATAAATCCATCTTTCAATAGAGTGCTGAGGTCGGACTACTGCAAAGGGGGCAGACGCACGAGGAAGAAAGTGACTTCACCCACGGTGGCTAGGGGAGTGACTCAATTCCGCCTTTATGAGGTGTCACGCTTAATGGTCCTTTATTCGCCATTATAATTAGTGTGTGTCTTTATAGAATTGTCGTGAAAAGTCGCTTAGTGTCAAGGCAAGGGCAGTTTTCGAAGTTACACTGATTCTTTTTTTTTTTGGTAGGTTAGCTTCCAGATTATTTAGAATTGTTAACAATTATTGTTAACAATCATTTATCGAGTATAAAGTGTTAGTATATATAGAGCTTGTACAGAGGCATTTTCTTTGAGTAACCTAGGGCTTTAGTTCCCACTTTGTTTTAATTAGAAACTTTATTTGATTTCACATTAGTCCTGGAATTTAGGAATAGTTAGGAAATGTTGACATTGATTATTGGAGTATTTTGGCTTATATAATAGAATTTAGCTTTAGTATGATTGCTCGCTATGAATGAATTGTATGAATGGGAATGCGAAATGAATGTGAGAAAGCTGCAGTCAATTATATTATGAGCCCAAAAATTTACTGTAGAATAGTGTTAGGGAATTCAATAGGTTCAATTTTAAATTTGATTTCTTTATTTGTTAGGAACGATAGCCTCACAGGACTGTAGAAACTCTATTGTTAGGAAAATATTCGCTCCATTTTTGTTAGGTCTCCTTTTGGAGGAGTATAATTTTTTTTTTAATTTCTATTACTAGGGTAATAAAGTACTCTTTGTTATTTATATCAACTTGAATTTTAAGAGTCGTAGATAATGATCATATCTCGATTCTCAGACTGGAAGGTTGTGGGAGGTTATGATCAGACCAGAAAACCCACAAAACTTCTCCTCATTAGAGGAAACGAAGAGGTATAGATTGAATTTTATGCAGGATGGGGGATTTGTTTTAGCCATGCCGTATAGCCTGGGGTATAACGGCGCGACCTTGGGTAACCGATCTGACACCGTAGTTTCGACGCTTTTAGCGTGGCTGGAGCGAGGGTATTCCAGACGGGAGGTCCTGTAAGATTGGCATGTAGGCAGAGATTGCCAAGTTATTCTAGACGAAGTAGTTTCCGTCTATTGAATTTTTTTTTGGTACCAGTTTGATCCCCCATAGCTAGCGGAAGTTTCTTCTAATAAAGGATTCGCCCTGCCATACGTTTTGTTGGAATGAATTCGAGCATAAGACCGATTCGAGAGGCAGAATAAGTAATTATTAGGACCTTCAACGAGTTTAAACTCGTTTCATGATAGGATAAGATTTTAAAGTATTAGTTAACTATAAGGACCGCGAACGAGACGCCAGAACGAGCCAATGAGTCAAAGTTTTAGAAGTGTTGTATTGAGGACAGTAGAATTAAGAGCAGTTATACAGGGAGTAGAATTCTGAAGGAATTTGTAAAAGAACCAAAATTTCAGATTGATAAAATTCAAATTTATAAGATGTAGATTTGTAGGATTCAGGTCAATGAATAGAGGGTATATTAGTAGATGAAAGTAATATGAATTTCTTGGAAGGGGGAGGTAGCTGAACTGTACACACCCCAGAGACAAGGTAAACGGAGTCACAAACAAAATGGGAGAAGTTGATTAGTTTCTCTGTCAAACAGAGAGCTTTCTTCATACGGTTGTCACCCTAGATTTAAATGGACTGTGTAGTTTAATAGAGGTCTGGGCTATGTTCCATTTGACCAAGATTCTAAATGACGTACCCATCTGAGTTGAGAGTATTGTAACAGAGGAATCTAACACATAAGAGAAAACACACCCTCCAGTAGGATCGGGATAGACGAATATTACCCAGTGACCAACTCGTGATTCCAGACTGAATAAGATTGAAAAACTTAACTGAGATACTAAACCTTGAACCTTCAGCGCACAAATATATATAATGTGTTTTCATTTTCTAATTGAATATGTTATTATTTTATATCATATATATTATATTATAATCATATGCTATTCATTTCAACAATTTTATTTCCTTTGATATTCATGATATTAGTAATATTTACCGGCCATGTTGCGATTTTTTTTAACATGTTGTCATGGCTTATTCTTCCCTCAAGGCATGATCTATTTTATCCTTATTGTCTTTTATCCACCTTACTTGTATAAGTATATATATTTTGTCATCATATATAATTTTGTAGTAGTTTTCTTTATCATCTATCATGGGATGATTTTTTATCATATTTAATCACTATCTGCATGATACGTGTTTTCTTCAATATATATATTATACCCATCATATAACATGGAAGGATTCATTTTATCATTACATATTTCGTGCCTTATTTAATAATTACTTTCACAATTTGTTTTCTGTAACCTTTTTTTTTTATTTAGCAAAAGTCATCATGTCATAGGCTAATCATTATGTATCAAGATATTTCTTTCAGCTAACTATAATTATCCTTTCCTTTGATTGTATATGTATAACTATACCACACGAATGTCTTGATTGGTACTTAAATAAAGATGCTGGCATGTTTTAGGAGTTGGACTAGTCAGTTATTTCTAAACGACTTCTTGGCGCCCAAATTTTTATATATAATATGTAATAGGGAAATGCTCTAACTGTATTGTTAGCAGAAAGAAGGTAGCAATGAATCCAGCACCACAAGAGGCAAGGATGGGGTTGAGAGGACTTACCACAAGGAGGGCCTACTCCTCAAGGCCAAAGAAGAAAGTGGAAGGGTGGTATATATACCCATGAATGGTAAGACAGATGACCTTGCTTACTTCCATACATATGATATGACTGTCCCCCATAACCTATGTTGATAACAGTGTGCTGACAGAATAATAACACATAAAAACCCCTTTGCCAGGATGCACAATGCCCACTAATGTTCGGAATAATAAACATCTAGAATAGCATACCATCATTTTGATTAGCCTTATCTTCCCTATAGGTTTCGGTACACCTGGCTTCACCTAGTAATGGAAAATGCATTTTGCTAGAAATGGGCCTGCTTTCATAGTAACTGATGAAAGGCAGATGAATAATGAATAGCACAAACGCATTTGTCCATTACTTGGCAGGGGAAGGATTGTTGGGGCACGTTTTTGGAACCATACCCCAACAGAAGGCGTATGTATAATCAAATCAAATGGATACATGGCTTCCCTCCCACATAGACTTACAGACCATTCTTTTTGCCCAGAAACCTAGACAACAGATGACACCAGACTTCCATGCCGAAAGCTGATGCCTGGTAAAGAAGAAGACATCCAGAGACATCCGAGCTGGAAACTGTTGTTTCATATGTACATATATTCCCCTCACCAAAAATTTAGGTAAAGGTGACCAGAAAAAAAAATGGAGAAGGAAGATCTCTAAAAGACTGAACCTTATAAAAAAATCCTTCCCGAGAAAGGAAAGCGTTATATTACAGTTCAAGTGAAAAGGGGCCTGTGTCAATTTTAGCTAAGACGGAGGGGGGGGCGATATATATATATCGTCCCGAGAAAAAGGGAGGATTTTATTTCAATCCATGTGGAGGGGAGGGGGCTGGGGTCTGAAATTTTACACTATCGCCGTAGCTGTTGCTCTCTTTAGATTTTTTTGTTTTGGTAATACTATATGTTCTATTTTGATGGAAGAGGCCTGGAGTCTGAAATCTTACACTAGTGCCGTGGCTGTTTCTCTCTTTAGATTTTTTTGTTTTGGTAATACTATATGTTCTATTTTGATGAGGCCTGGGGCGTCTATGAAATTGATACTGGAGCGTTGGCCATTTTGATTGGTGTTTCTTTCGGCGAATGAAAATGGAGAGAGACATGAATAAGAGGAGGTTCTTTGCCAAAAGGCAAGATTCGATCCGAGTCGCTCAGTGAAAGGACAGTCTGCAGACAGGAGACCAGACCTTTGCCGGCACTTTCGAGAAAAGGTAAGCCATTTGTCATTATGACTTAGCGCCTCCCCCCCCCCTTTTGTGTAGTAGCCAACCTAGATTTCGCATGGGCCCTAAAGGGCTATAAAGTAACTTCAGGTCACCTCTATCTAAATTTTACTATGTAAATAGCATATCTCGTCAGTATAGACATGTTCCCAAATTTTAAGATATTTAAATAAATATCTAGAGAAATTTTCTTGTTTCCTCTGTTACCTATTTCATACATAATTTTCCTTATGGTGCTATTCCCACTGTTTTAATGAAATGTTGTATGTTTCTTACCTATTTGAAGGGAATGTTACTAATAATCAAGTCTCCCATAAATTACCGGCCACATACATTGCCGCGAGTGTCTGTGTTTCAGTGTTTTATAGATTGCCCAATTTAATAACGATTTCATGGGTTGTCTGATGAAATTGTATAATAGTGTCGCGGCTGTTTCCATCTTTAGACCATTGTTCTGACAATATTATATGCTCGATCCTTGCTTTAGCTCAACTCTTAATCAATTACAGAGTTTTCCCCCCTTTTCTTTTTTATTTATTTTATTTATCCTGTTTGCACAAATTGCATTACATGTGATGATGTAAAGACATATGCCGATAGTGCATCACTGACAGCTGTGCTGCTATTATACAACATTAAGGTCTTGCTGCGGGTTATATACATGGGGTTGTTGGCCTAAATTGCTATATATATATATACTTAAGTAAGGAAACTTTAATAAGTCACATCGTGTATCCTCCCTTTTCAACTATCCAATCTGGGAACGCAACACATTCAGTAAACATTGCAGCAGTAACCCACGCTTTCTTATTAGCCCTCCAATAAACGGGAAGATTATTGATGTTTACTCCTTTAAAGGCACGGGGCATTTTTGATTTGTTAATCACTAATGGTTTCATAATATAATCTCCTGAAGCATTGCTACAGAAAAGAATTGTTATGCGATCTTTTGCTGCTTTATGACCACTAGCCGATTTATAAAATTTTGAGACATAAGTCCTTTCAGGCATTTTTTTCCAGAATAACCCTGACTCATCAGCATTGAAAACCTGATCAGGGATGTATGAATTGTCGTTAATAATTTCTGCAAAATTTGCTGGATATTCTTGGGCTGCATCTACGTCGCCAGAAGCCAGTTCACCTTTTAATTTTAAGCTGTGTAAAGAATGTCATTTTAAATCTTTCAAACCAGCCATGACTTGCCAAAAAATTTGGCTTCTTTTCAGTTGAAGAAGAGGATGGCAATTGCTCTACAATTTTTACGTAAATTCGTAATGCTTTATTTGTTATAGCGCCCGTATCAATGGGTACTCTTTTTTGTGTTTGATCTTCTATCCAAAGCATTAACGCTTGCTTCATTTTTTCCTTTGCGATATTTCTGGTGCATGATGTTGTGCCCATACTCGTTGTATTGCCAGCTGCAACACTCTTTCTAATTGTGTTTTCATTTGTTCTAATAGTTCTTATTGTAGCTTCGTTCATGCTATATGATTTTGCAACATCTACTACTCTATCTCCCTTTCGTAAGCGATCCAAAATTTCGATTTTAGTTTTCTAAAGAAATAACTTTTCTTTTAACTTCTTTCTTCATTATAAGCCTATAATTTTTTTAAAATTTATGTTAATTTGGCTGTGATTAAAGTAAAATTCAGAGGGAAAAAATGCGGGAAATTTTGGAGGGAAGATTAAAAACTTTTATTTTAAAAAAAATAGTTTATATTATAATTTTTATTCAAATTAAAATGTTTTTTTTTTTATTTTAATTAAACCTATTTGGTAAATTGCCATCATTTCCCTCCAAAATTTCCCGCATTTTTTCCCGCGATAAAAATTACGATAAAAAAAAAAACTTATTTGGAAAACCGTGTAAAAGCGAAAACGTGTAAAACAAGTACCGTGTAAATCGGGGGATAGGTGTAATCAATTTTTAGTTTCTATTTATTCCGATAGATAGCGCAAGCCATCAGCAATGTTCATGGCCTGATCAAGAATACCTTTCTCTTATTTCTCTCTCTCTCTTCACAAGTTTTTTTAGTAATAATTAGTTTAGTTTTGCTGAGCAAAATAAATATTCTATGTCTTTATACATTGGAAATTCTAATAATATTATCCATTCAATAATATCAAAAAGTGCCCCGGGCCAAGTATCTTCATCTTTTCTATTTCTCTAGCTTTCGGGCTAACTTGCCTTTCAACAGGGGAGAAACTAGAAGTATAACTTCTAGATATAACTATATATGGCGAAAATGTAAAAAAAAAAAAAACTATTAATATATGCTACTAGACGAATGACCCGGGCAACGCCCGGGTTTTACCCGATTAAATGTTTTTATTCAAATACTATTCGTTACAATTATAAATTGGCACCGTGGACGTCACTTTTGTGAAACGTCCCGCTCCAAACTTTACAGTCAGATTAGTTACGATATACACATGTGTAAATCTTCAAATCGAGCGAGCGTCTATAAATATCTCGATTTAGATCAAGTATTCTAATTATTAATCGAACTATTATTAATAAAATTTTGAGAAGATATCGATTTTAAACGTATTTATAACCTTGATAGAGGGCGCTGTTCGTGAGCTAAGCAGAATAATTTGAATATATATAGTTTTAATATTTAATTTATATATAATTTAAAATAGCCTATCGTTTTCCTCGTATTTTTTTTTACCTATGTATGGGAATTTTGGTACTGTAAAAAAAACTTTGCTTCAATAATATATAAAAAAAAAACACCCAGGCTAAGTTTCGAACCAAGGTTGTGGAAATACGAAGCCGCACACCTAACCATTAAGCTACGCTTGGCATCATAAATGTTCGCATGTAAAGCTATTTCAGGCCTTACATATTTCTAACGACCTTTTGAAATAGGTTTTGGAAACATGGAAATTATAATACTTCAAATAAATAGAAATAGAGTGAACACAAATAAAATATACCAAATATTTCGAATTAGAGCAGTTATTTTAAACGGCGAATTAGATCAGTTATATCTAAAAATGAAAATATATAAATAACTAAAACATGCCAAATATTTCAAGAGCCGTTATTTTAAACGTCGAATTAGATCAGTTATATCTAAAAATGAAAATATATAAATAAATAAAACCTACCAAATATTTCAAATTAGAGCAGTTATTATATAAATATTTATATTATATGTGTTATTAAGCGAACTATTTTAAACGACGAATTAGATCAGTTATATCTAAAAATGAAAATATATATAAATAAATAAAACCTACCAAATATTTCAAATTAGAGCAGTTATTATATAAATATTTATATTATATGTGTTATTAAGCGAACTATTATTAGATATTTTAAACGGCGAATTAGATCAGTTATATCTAAAAATGAAAATATATAAATAAATAAAACCTACAAAATATTTCAAATTAGAGCAGTTACTATATAAATATTTATATTATATGTGTTATTAAGCGAACTATTTTAAACGGCGAATTAGATCAGTTAGTTATTAAGCGAACTATTATTAGATATTTTAAACGGCGAATTAGATCAGTTATATCAAAAACTGAAAATATATAAATAAATAAAACCTACCAAATATTTCAAATTAGAGCAGTTATTATATAAATATTTATATTATATGTGTTATTAAGCGAACTATTATTAGATATGTAGGGACACCGCTCATTCTTAATAATTATTCTAGAAAATGTAAATTCAATTTGTATATTTTATTTTTGGTTATAATTGATAGTTTAGAAATTATAATCTTTTTGTAAAAAATATTTGTTATCATCATCAATTATATTGTTGCCTTCGAATTGTAAACAAACTTTGTATATTAAAGACATTTTTTAAATATAAGATATTGAATTAATATGTGTGAAGAAAAATAAATTGTTTAATTATTCAAAGTTGTAATAATTGAGCCTCAAGAAATGCCCACAGATATTTTAAACGGCGAATTAGATCAGTTATATATAAAAATGAAAATATATAAATAAATAAAACCTACCAAATATTTCAAATTAGAGCAGTTATTATATAAATATTTATATTATATGTGTTATTAAGCGAACTATTATTAATAAAATATTGAGAAGATTTACATTTTAAACGTATTTATAACCTTTTAGTATTGATAGAGGGCGCTGCTCGTGAGCTAAGTTGAATAATTTGAATATATAGTTTTAATAATTGATTTATATATTTTTTTAAAATAGCCAATCGTCACCCCCGTTATTTTTTACCTATGTATGTAAATTTTGGTTTGAATTAGTGAACTACTGCGAATTTGTATACCGGACATACCCACAGACCAACATACAAACATTCATTTTTATATATATAGATATACGAGGTGTGTTCAAAAAGTATCGCGACTTTTGTGTTTTTCAAAAATTATTTATTTATTCATGAATACCTATTTTGTCCCCTTCAAAGTAATCCCCATGAGATATTATACACTTGTGCCAACGGTTTTTCCAATCTTCGAAGCACTTCAAAAAATATTTTTTTTTTAATAGGTAAATATCGAAGACGATCCAAAACACCTGCAAGCAAAGCAGCTGTCAACAATTAAGTGAACATTCAAAATGGCCGAGCTTGTCGGCATAAGTGAGAGACATGAGTACCAACATAAAGCCACAAAAAGATCGAAATTCGAATATACGTAACCCGCGAAAATTCAAAAGTCGCGATACTTTTTGAACACACCTCGTATAATATATGCAAAAATTTATTTTATTTACATATTTTAAATTGTATATTCCCAGGACTATAATAGAAAAGCTGAGACAATGGAACCTAATGGAGATCGTTTAAACGACTTAAGGAATAAGTAACAACAACAACAAATCGTATATGACTATTTGATTGAAAAGTGTTTGCTTACAGTTTTTTTACTTATGACAATATATGATGAGAAATTTTCAAATATATATATAACGAACGTTATAAAAAGGTTATAAAAATACAACCCTATCAGACCCATAAAACACTCCAAAATCAAAATAAAACAGCGGCTCTACTATGGCCCTTTGAGACCATGTGTGTTTGGAAGGACAGGCGTTGATCCAGAGACTGGGTATCGAGCTGCCCCTTCCACTTCTTGGTATCGTCAATAAATTCTGACAAATTCTAGTTTTTTTAGGCGGAGTAGAAAATAATAGCTTCCGTCTTTTAGAGATTTCTTTCTTTTCTTCGTTTTTTTTAACACTAAACCTCTGCTTAGAAACAGGCCTCGTGCATGCAGTTTCGTATTAATTGATTCTGTAATAAAGGCAAAGGCGAAGATAGCTGTCATCAAAATTCGAAACTATTATAGACGCGTATGATTATTTTTAAAAATAAACAATTTCTACTGTCCTTACTGCAATGGAAAAATTAATGGGAGGGTGTGCTGAGAACATGGACGAGAACCTCTACGTATGTTTTCCCACGTGACGCAGCGGAGCGTGACCTTGGCTGCACGGGTGAGTCAGTTGTTGTTTGGCTCTCTGTATAGATGGACATTAAAATATGGTGGCAGCGATAACTGGATAAAATACGAACCCGTGTATCGCAAAATATCGATTTTTGCATACCTTGGAAGATAATTCAACATGGCTCAGATTCAACCTCCAGAAACTTTCGACTTCTCGACTCCCAACGAATGGCCCAAATGGAGGAAGAGATTCGAACGATACCTCGTGGTCAGTGGAATGAAGAAGAAAGAGGAGGCGGACAAGATCGATTTGTTCATGTACTTGATGGGCGACCGCGCGGAAGATATATTCAGGACCTTCAAGTTCGAAAAGGAGGAAGAGGCAACGAAAATTGATTCCGTCCTCAAGGCGTTCGACAGCCACTTCTGTGTCAGAAAGAATATTATCTACGAACGTGCGAAATTTAATTCAAGAATCCAAGAGGATCGGGAGCCAGTGGACGAATTCATCACTTCATTGTACAAATTGGCTGATAGTTGCGAATTTGAGGGTCTTCATGAGCAGTTGATCCGTGACCGAATAGTGGTTGGAGTGAGGGACAAAGCTTTATCTGAAAGAATGCAGTTGGACAGCGAACTGACTTTGGAAAAGGCGGTGAAAATGGTTCGACAGCAGGAAGCCGTTCGACAGCAGCAAGTCGACCTGCAGCGTCCCTCAACAAGCCAAAAGGTCAATCAGGTGAAGTTCAACTCGAAGAAACAATCACCGAAACAACAACAGCAACCTTCGAGGAAGAAGGAGAAGTCAGCCAAAACAAGATCACGATGTCCAAAATGCGGAGGTTTCACCCACAGGGAAGGACAGGCTTGCCGTGCTGAAGGACAAAGATGTAACCTGTGTTCAAAAACTGGCCATTTTGCAAATTGCTGCCCAGATAAGCAGGCGAAGACTGCGGAAGTCAAAGCTGTTTCTGAACTTGATGAAGAAATTGGTTTTCTCCTGGAAGTCTCAGCTGTGGAGGATTCATCTAATCTCGATGATGATGAAGGCAAGCGCAGGAGGCGATGGACAGCAGAAATCCAAGTGAACGGGAAAAAGGTGAAGTTCAAGCTCGACTCCCAGGCGGATGTTACATGTGTTCCTCTGTGTCTCTTCAAGAAGATAATGGGACAGCAACGACTAGTGAAAAGTGATATCAACCTTAGAGCTGCTGAATTTTCCGAACTTCAGACTGTGGGTATGTTTATATCAACGCTGCGAAATGGCAATTATGAAATCAAGGAGAAGATTTATGTCATTCGTCGTTTGAGTGAACCTCTTCTGAGTCGCCGGGCATGTGAGCTCTTGAACCTGGCGAGGCGGATTGAAGTGGTTGCGACGAGAATTAACCCGATCAAGGAATTCCCTGAAGTATTTGAAGGACTGGGACAGATCGGAAACCCTTACGAAATCAAATTGAAACCTGGAGCAAAACCATATGCTGTGCATACTCCTCGACGGGTACCAATACCTTTGATGGAAAAGCTCAAAACAAGATTGGAAGAGCTCGAGAAGGCGGGAATCATAGCACAAGTTAACGTTGCGACTGAATGGTGTGCACCGACTGTGATTGCTGGTAAACCGAATGGCGACATACGACTCTGTGTGGATCTCTCAATGCTGAACGAACATGTACAGCGCGAAGTGCATCCCATGCCAGTGGTGGAGCACATGCTGGGGCAACTGGGGGAAGCAAGATTCTTTTCGAAACTGGACGCGAACAGTGGCTTTCACCAGATTCCGTTGAGCCCGGACTGCCAGCATTTAACGACCTTCATCACTCCTTTTGGGAGATATAAAAACTGCAGAATGCCATTTGGAATCTCACTCGCCCCAGAGTATTTTCAGAGAGTTATGTCAATAATCTTGCAAGGCATGGACGGTGTAATGTGTTACCTGGACGATATCCTGATATTTGCCTCCAAGACTCACGATCGAATTCTTCGTTTAGTGCTCCGAAAACTGAAAGAGGCGAAAGTTACACTAAACAAGGCCAAGTGTGTCTTCGGCGTGCCAAGAATTAATTTTCTTGGGCACATACTGGATGAAGACGGTATCCGACCAGATCCAGCGAAAATCGAAGCAGTGGCGAAGATGCCTGCTCCGACCGATGTTCATGGCGTAAGAAGATTTCTTGGCATGGTGAACCATCTGGGACGCTTTGTGGAAAATTTATCTGAAATTGTGGCACCACTGAACCAGTTGCTGGTGAAAGGTCAAGACTTCGTTTGGGATTGCAGCCAGGAGCGAGCATTCCGAAAGTTGAAAGAATTGCTCACGACTCAACCCATCTTGGCAGCATACGACGTCAGGAAACCAACTATGGTGTCATCCGACGCATCTTCATACGGCTTGGGAGCGGTACTGAAGCAAGAAGGTAAGAATGGAATCTGGCGACCTGTTGCTTATTCTTCTAGAACTATGACACCTACCGAAAATCGATATGCTCAGATCGAGAAAGAGGCTCTCGCAATTACATGGGCTTGCGAACGTTTTCAAGATTTCCTGCTTGGAAAGCGTTTCCGAATTGAGACCGACCATAAGCCTCTCATTCCTCTATTTTCGACGAAAGAATTGAGTTCGCTGACCCCAAGACTGCAACGTTTCCGAATGCGTATGATGAGGTTTGGATTCGAAATAGTGCATATCCCTGGAAAGGAGCTGCTCGACGCCGATGCATTATCCAGACAACCACTTCTTACAACCGAGGGAGGTGAAAACGAACGGCAAACCTCAGCGCATATAAATGCAGTTCTCTCGAGTGTAACCGACAAAGACGAGATGTTGACGAAGATTTTTGAAGCTCAACAAGAGGATACGACCCTGAAAGCAGTAGTCAACTACCTTGAGCAAGGCTGGCCAGATAAGAAGAAGATGTCACAGGCTCTGCTCTCTTATTGGCATGTCAAGGATGAACTCGGCGTTCAAAATGGACTACTGATGCGTAGCTGTCGTCTTGTTATTCCAGCAAGTATGAAACTGGAGATCCTAGATAAGTTGCACGCTGGGCACTTCGGGATTACAAAAACAAGACTTCGCTCACGTGAGACGGTATGGTGGCCTGGAATTTCAGAAGAGATCGCGGAAACGGTCAGAAAGTGCACTGTCTGTATCCAGGAAGCCGTCTAAAAACATGAACCTTTGATACCAACCAACTTTCCTACACGACCGTGGCAAAAGATTGGAATGGATTTGTTCAAGTTCGAGAATAAGTGGTATCTAGTCGTCATTGACTATTATTCTCGCTTTCCTGAAATGATTCAGCTGGATCGGCTCACAGCCAGTGTGGTGGTGCGTAGTTGCAAATCCATATTTGCCCGACATGGAATACCAGAAACTGTTGTAAGCGATAATGGGACGCAATTTGGAGCTGCTCGTGAGTTTGCAAATTTCGCAAGGCAGTACGGATTCCAACATGTCACTTCAAGTCCTCGATTCCCGCAGAGCAATGGGATGGCAGAAGCAGGTGTGAAAATTGCTAAGTTGATCCTCAAGAAAAATCAAGACCCATCGCTTGGACTCCTGGAGTATCGATCGACCCCTTTGGAGAACGGTTACAGCCCTGCTGAGCTTCTCATGGGACGTAAACTCCGAACGACCTTGCCAATTGCACCAGAGAATCTTAATCCAAAGTTGGTGGACTCTCAGGCCCTGAAAAGAAAGGAGGGGAGAAGGAGAAAGGATATGAAATCCAGATATGATCGACGCTGCGGAGCTACGGACATGGAGGAGCTATCCGAAGGTGACACGGTTTGGATTACAGATATGCGAACCTGGGGGATTGTAAAGAAGAAAGCATCGACACCAAGGTCGTATATGGTTGATACTCCAGTTGGGACTTTACGTCGAAACAGGTTCCATCTACGAAAAGGATATGCAGTGCAATATCCAGCCGACCCATCGACGCCGACCTTTTCGGGGGAGGAACTGGTTGAAAATGAAAAGACCCCAGTTGTGGATTATCCCTCTAACGACTCAGAAGACGGCCAGATAAGAACCCGGAGTGGACGAATTGTTAAACCTGTGGATCGCCTTCATTATTAATTATATTATGCATTTAAAGTTTGTAATCCTTTATATCTATAAAAATGAAATGCGAAATCGATGTTTGTTATCGCATCACGCAAAATCTACTGACTCAATCATTATGGAATTTCGCATGTAGGTAGCTGAAGATTTCGTTTAACATATAGGCTATTCAAAAAACGAAAAGGTTTAATGTGCTATTTTTAAAAAATGTTAAACCAAAATTCCTTAGTTCAAGCCTTTTACCGCTTGGCGGCGCACTGGTCGCGACGATAAATGAATATGATTGGTTAATAATTTTACACGTTGTTGTTTTGTAATTTTACCCGATTAATGTGTCTTTAAAAGGTAAGATTATTTTTATATATCTATTATTTTTATATATATATCTTTGAAAATAATTTTAATCGATCATTATCAAATAAATACGCCCCCGGAACCTGGGTTAATTAAAACTGTATTGTGAAATTTCGCACGTAGGGAGTTGAGGTTTTGGTTTAACATTTAGGCTAAAAGCACAAAAATTGCATTTCGAAAAACTTTCTTTTCCTTTTTAGAAGGTAGCTTTTATTTAATCATTTAGTAATATTTTTTCAATTTAAATTAATTGGATTTATTATTTATTTCGCAGCTTATTCATATATTTTGCTTCGTTTAATTTTAATTAGTGTAAATATAACGATCTACATTTTTAAAGATAAGTGTAGTATTTTATCTCATAAGGTATATTATTTTTAGAACAGTATTCTATTTTTTTTCTTTCTTATATTTAGAGTGCGTATAAATTTTATTAAAGTTGTAAAAAGTATATTTATTGAAAAAAGTATAAACATTTTTTTTCTGTCATTGGTTATATTATATACCATATATATTTATATGGTACAACCATATTTTTATATGTATATGTATCTATTTGTTTCTAGACTAAATTTATTCAAATCAAGATAGCTTTTTTTATGCTTTTAAAAGTACGTATAATATATTTAACGTTTCATAATACTTTTCAACTTAAAGTCTTTGGAAACAATATTGCTTTTTTCCTATCCTGCAGGTCAACAGTACACTGCAACATGCTATCATAACTCTGGCTTTTGGCATTGATATTTATTTATTGTGAAAGTACTGTTTGCTACCTTAAGCTCTGGAGAAATTATAATGTAGATCCATCCTGTGGAAATCACACCATAGTAAAAAAAGAACGCATGTAGCTGGTAGCAAATTTTGTGCCCTGTGTGAAGCTAGCGTTCAAATTTAATTTTTTTGAAAGATATTTCTATTGTTGGCCTTATTTTCACTTGTCCTGACCCATATAGGGTTAATTAATAACTCATTTGACATTTTACCTTTATTTATGGTCTTGGCAATATATATGTAAAGCTTTTTAGGTAAAAAAGAATTGATGTATATTTTGAAATATAGATAAAAATCACAAGGAGAAGCAAGACCAGATCCAAATAAATAAATTATGTGTGGTTTCAGAAACAGCATTGTTACCATCTTCAGACAAAAGTACTGCATACATTCAGTAATTTTGTCTTTATAAGGTAACAATGCTGTTATTGAGACATCACACATAATTCGTTTATTTTTTATTTGGTCTTGCTTTTTTGGTATTTTTAACATTGCCCTTGACTATTAGAAAATGATGCAAATTTCCTAATTATTTTATGCCATTTTAAAAAGTACATTCTTTTGTAATAATATCTAATTTCCCACATTTTTCTAAAGCTGCCAACAATTACCTAATACAAAAAATAATCCAAGTCTGGGTATTTCAGTATTGCAGATATATTACATTTTTAAAAGTTGTTTAACTATAGATGTACATGCCGGATTAGGTGCCCTTAAAAATGTTTAATCTGGCTGTTTCTTCTTGAACTGCCGAGCGTGAAGTGGAGAAAGTGAAATTTTCAGGTTGCGAGGCCCATTTCCCTTAATTCACACTAATCCTTTGATTTTTTTTTTCATTTTTTAGATACCAAAGCCCAGTTTGGTTACTTGCACTCACTAGAGGGGTTTGACTTTTTCAAGACTCAGGGGCCATTGGGGCAATTTTTTTTTTTTCAGAACAAATTCCCCAAAACTGGATTCGATGATCCCGGGTCGTGGTTTTTAAAAATCAACAGTTTAGACCACTCCTCCAAAAATGCACTCTATTCATTCGATGTGTTTGTGAAATTGATCTTATATTTCAGATTTTTTCACAAGCATTTTCGATATTGCTGTTTGCAATTTATCTCCATTTTGCTGAAAGAAAATTCATTACATTGAGTTTACAAACAGTTGGGGCCTCTATTCATTCATGAGTAAACCTCGCTCGAACACTACACAGGCGAAGCCGGGTCCAGTCGGGTAAAACCCGGGCGTTGCCCGGGCCACTCGGCTAGTGTATATATATATTTCAAATCTTAAAAAGGGGGATGTGCTGAGAACATGGACGAGAACCTCTACGTATGTTTTCCCACGTGACGCAGCGGAGCGTGACCTTGGCTGCACGGGTGAGTCAGTTGTTGTTTGGCTCTCTGTATAGATGGACATTAAAACAGAGGGTATCATAAGATAGCTGTGCCTTCAGTAAAAATGTGAATGAGCTTATCTCATCATAAGAGGAAAGTCCTCAATGAATATGTTAATGAGGTTAGGACCAATGACCTTGTCGATACCGCTGCGGATACTGAGGCCTAAATGTTGCCTGTACTAGATATCTTTGGTTCTCTAATTTCTGTTTTTAGAAAGAACAACACTTAATGGTGATAATAAATAATGAGCTACAACATTATGTTTGGCAAGTTCAGACAAAAAGCCAGCCTGTATACCATGTAAAATAGTACAAAAGTGAAATTGTACTGGGTTCAGATGTATTTTTTCAATATAAACTATCCGTTTTGTATTTTAATTTTTCAGTGTTGGCCGATACCCAAGAAAAATTAACCGTGTTTCCCCTCTTCTATACTTTTAAACGCTTTTGAAACAAAATATATTTGTATGCTGGTTTTGCAATTGTTGAAGAAATTTCTTTATAGAAGACTATGTTTTGATAATAGAGCAATACATAAATATATCTTTAATTAAAAAGGCATATATTCGATCAAAATATAATTTATTTACCAATATTTCAGTTGTGGCTGAACGCCAACCTTTTTTCAAGGTATTACAACATATTAATATTAACAACAAACTCAACGCTACATAACGTCAATAGAATTAAGTTTAAAAATATTGTTTGCCCCTATATTCAATGGGGAGAAAAATAACGTTGAGTTTGTTGTTGACATTAATATGTTGTAATACCTTAAAAGAAAGGTTGGCGTTCAGCCAACCGAAATATTGGTATATAAATTAAATTTTGATCCAATATATGCCTTTTTAGTTAAAGAAGACTAAGTGTAAAGGACAAATTGATAATGACAGTAGGTAGAGACGCCATACATTTTATTATACCCAGTGAACCAGGAACATTCAGTACGTAAATATACGTAGCATGGAGTTAAAAGTTCTATAATTCGGGAAGATGGTCATAGGACATCATCCAGGTGGACATTGACAGTTCATTGGTGGCTTCGTAGATATCCGCCTCACTGCTGGACATTCGGAGACATTGGGAGTACACAGAATCTGTAGAAAGAGTCATATTTTTAACAATATATACTTATAATATTAATCTCAAAATTTATTTGCTATTTTTATTCTTGGTATTCAATATATATGTGATCATATATGTGGAGCTATTTTGCAATAACTACCAAAGTTGAGTTCTGATGCAATAAAAACTTATATACACCAATACCTCGCTTTGCATCGTTTCGTTTTGCGTTTTTTTCGAAGTTGCGTCGCTGCTTAATTTTTACTGATTTTCACTGTGCGTCGTTAGATTTTCGAAGTTGCGTTGTTTTGGATTCGAGTTTTTAATTTTTTTATTTTTTCCCTAAAATATGGCAACACCTTTGTTTTTGATTGCGCCTTCACATATTTTCACTTTGCGTCGTTTCAATTTGCGTCGTGTTTTTTTTTGGAACGTAACCCCGACGCAAAGCGAGGTATGGGTGTAGATTTCAAGTAGAAGATTTTCACATTCACAACAAGGCTGGTATGTGGCAGCAAGCTCATCTATAAGAATCTACTTTATTTCAAAAATAGTCAACGGATGGTGTCGTAGATTTTGTTCTATAGTAAAATCTCTTAAACGGACACTCGATGAACCTAGGTAGATAGATGTTTTGCTGCTTTATATAGGGTTCATTTGAGACATGTTTTCGTTATTTAAAAAAACTATCAAAAATTAAAACAAAAATATATGCTTGAGATACTTTTATATTATAGGGGTTCAATATTTTCTATAATAATTGCCTTATTCTGTCTGTGTGAAGTTCACTGTGTGAAGTTCACGGATAGATTTTGGTCAGAATGGATAAAATAAAAAAAGTGTCAAGGGATGGGAATCGAACCCACGACCTTCCGCTTACCGGGCAGATGCCATGACCACTAGGCTACCCTGGACATATTTTTCCGTTCATATATAAAGTACAATACTTAAATGAAAATATGTTTCTTATACAATCAAAAATTAGAAAATAAACTTTTAAATTGGTAACATCAAGGAGATAGCCATTATAAAGCACTAATATTTGAATAAAAATAAATTTGTATAAAGTTGTATAAAAACAAATTGGCGCCAATTTATAATTGTAACGAATAGTATTTTAATTAAAACATTTTAAAAACACACAGTTTGGAACGGGACGTTTCACAAGAGTGACATCCATGGCGCCAATTTATAATTGTAACGAATAGTATTTGAATTAAAACGTTTTTAAAATATATACGCACTCGGGTAAAACCCGGGCGTTGCCCGGGCCATTCGTCTAGTTTTCTATATCTAACTACACTCATGGACAAAACTAAAGGAAGGTGTACCTTTTAGTATGTATATCTGGACAATAACCCTGAAAGATATTTGATACACAGTGACCTTTATTGAAGACACACGAAAGTGTGAAAAAAAATTGCCTTTGTCGAAAACAGACAAATGGCGATATCAAACTTTCTACTTCCTTAAGTTTTGTCTAAATGAATATATGTTTATAAATATTTGATAGTTTGCCGTAAAAAAAGAAGGATATCTTTATTTAAATTGAATTATTTTTGTCTCCAATTTTTTTTTTCAACTTTAAAGTCATCACTCAAGTAGTTCTAAAAGTAAAATATTATTGAGTCGAGGAACAACATCGATGTTGACAGGTTCACGTTTAACGATGAGCGGCATTAACGAGAAAAACAGGACCACGTGATTTCAGCCTTCTACAATAGGTCCCTATTTAAAAGAAATACTACTCTATGCCTTTATATTAAAAGAATACTTTCCTATCTCTTGTTAAAATATTCTAATCTTTCTCAACACTCGACAAAATGAAGACACGTTATCAATTATATTTTCTTTCTATTCAAGTACAGTACACATTAACACATAAACAATTGATTTTGGAGACTTCTATACGCTCCAGGAGTCCGGGTTACGTACCGTTAATAGTTTTTAGTTAAGAAACACTGATATGGTATTCACTTTTTATATGATAAAACATTTTGAAAACGCCACACAAAAAGGTTTCTTATTTATTGACGAGTTTTCAGTCAATGCTCGCCCTCCACCAGACAGACCATGGCTACAGAATATGATCAAGTTGGAATATCGAACTTATTCAGTAGCAATGACCTATTTTTTATACTTATATTTTATATTTAACTCCATGACACACACAGTCTTTTCTAAATCAATTAATAAGAAAAATTTTGCGAGCATTTTTCACGATAATCAGATTTTATATCTCAGTTTTTATGTTTTTTAATCCTAAAGGTTTGGTCCTCACAGAAATATAATAAAAGAATAATAATGATTTTTATAGCGCAAAGGTGTGTCAGAAACCAACTTACTCATTTTCTGAATGTGACAGAACCACGCACCAACAGGCTAACAGCTGCCTTTTACTGAAACATCAAGTATATTATTAATATAACATAAACTATGTTAATATATTCTTTAATGAGTCAATGCTTAATATTATATCAAAATATAATTATAGTTCTGTATGTACATATTTCCCATATAACTTTGTAATTCTAATTTCTTTCTTCCCCTTTTTTTCTTCCACTAATTTTCTGTGTCTCTCAGGGGGATTTGTATATAAAATTAAAGGTCTTAATCTTCTTCTCTTCTTCTTTCTTATCTCCACTCAATCACACTAAGGTATCAAGCTTGTAAAGCTTACCCAAAGGTCTTAATGAAGGTATTGATTGATTGATTTATTAGTCAGTCAAAGTTCCTAAAAAACTCTTGGAAATTTTAAAATACGATGTCTATTCCCGCGGTTTAAACTCGGAGCCTGTTTGTGGTGAAGATGATTTTTGGAACGAGTATTTTTGCTCTCAAGGAGAAAGCCAAAATCTAAAATATTAGGTTGCAAGCTGTCTTGGAGTTTAAATTTTTTAAGAAACTGATATCCAGAAAGATATTGATTTAGAGATTTTACATTAATTAATTTGCTTTAAACATCTTATCACGTACAATTTTTCATTACACGTATTTTTATTACGGAGAGAGAGAATTATCGTAAGTTAATTTTTGTGTTAAAAAGTATTTCTGATCTCTCACATTTCATTAAGTTTACCACTAGCTAGCTTCATTTGTTGAATAAGCCTATCGTTTTTGTATTGCAAATAGCAAAGTTGCCCTTGCGAAGAATAACTTGTAAAAAGTCATTTTTGAATTAGAGCGGGATCTCTTCAATTATAAAATCTATATGTGGTGATAGCCGACTTTTGCTTGTAAACTTTTTTCATAATTATAAAGTATTAAGGGGTGGAGATGTTTCATGTAATGGGAATTTTTGTTTTAGGCAGGTCATCGCAGGAGCATGTAATATATGTAACAAAAACTTGTCAAGATAATCCGTTACGCTAAAAAAATGCTTAAAATCAATCCGTAATACGCCATCTATTTAACGGGAAGTAGGCGATAAGTAGGCAAGGATAGTAAACAAGAAGGTGACCCTAGGGCGAACAAAGAAATATGTGAAAAACCAATAGAAAAAAATAAAAGATAAGTGGGTCAGGTGTTGATATTAAAAATAAAGAAGGCATCTCCTGACCACAAGCACATGTGCTTGTGGTCAGGAGATGCCTTCTTTATTTTTAAAGAAATATGTACAAGGGTTACTCCAAAAGTTTTTGCAATCACTTATTTTTTACGTGCTTTAGAAGAATACTAAAAATGGATTAGAAGATTTGTGAACAGACATACATGGAGGCAAGTTAAATAAATGCTTTTAATAAAAAGGACGTAACTGGATCTGTAAAGATTTGTATTATATGTTACAAGTGTGAGAATATGATAATAAATACATGTATGAAATTATACTAGAAGTATACAAGAGAAATATATAAGGAGTTTACAACTAGTAGAAAGAAATTTATAAAATGAAAGGATTTAAAAGCACGAATGTTTCTTTTATACATAATACAAACTTCTACTGCCCTTACTGCGATGAAAAAATATATTGGGAGGGCTTGGCTCATCAGTGGTGAACCCTCCCAGCGGTTTCGCCAATTTAATCCACCAGACCGCTTCTCAGAGCTCTAATACTGTATTGGACGATTCTGCTTATATACGCAGCACTGAAGGATGGAATCTCAGAAATGGTTTTCAAGAAAACTATGGACATAAGCTTATAGGACAGTAGACTTACATTCAAATATTTGCATCGAGCAGTGCTCTTCCGCAAACAATAAAGACAAGGCCAGTTAGGCATAAATTAACACAAAGCAATAACGCTCCATCTATACATATAAAATGAAAGGATTTAAAAGCACGAATGTTTCTTTTATACATAATACAAAATTCTACTGCCCTTACTGCGATATCCATAATTTTATTGAAAACTATTTCTGAGATTCCATCCTTCACAGTGCTGCGTATATAAGCAGAATCGTCCAATACAGTATTAGAGCTCTGAGAAGCGGTCTGGTGGATTAAATTGGCGAAACCGCTGGGAGGGTTCACCACTGATGGGCCAAGCCCTCCCAATATATTTTTTCATCGCAGTAAGGGCAGTAGAAGTTTGTATTATGTATAAAAGAAACATTCGTGCTTTTAAATCCTTTCATTTTATATGTATAGATGGCGCGTTATTGCTTTGTGTTAAAGAAATTTATATATAGATTTAATATGCAAATAGACAAGAAGGTTTAAAGAAGTAGACAATATAAATAGTTTTAAAAAAGGGTACAAGAGAGGGAGCATCAAATATTATAAAAGAAGTAATAATAAAAGTCAAGTAGAAGCAAAAACGATAAAAAGACGTACACAAAAAATATCCCTTATCTACATATAGGCTAAAAATATGCAATGCTCAGTTATTTATTTAATAAACTTACCTGCAGCACCCAGCTGATCTCACTTTTTCCCACCAGGTTCTGAGACAATCAAATAATATTTTTAATTAATTAAAAATTAAAGTAAATTGGATGAATTTTACACTTTAATTGTTTCTAGAGTTTGTTGTGCTTTATATACATATGTAAATATTGTATATTTATATATCCTCATTCTCTCAA
Source organism: Cordylochernes scorpioides (assembly GCA_030710605.1). Classification (NCBI taxonomy): domain Eukaryota; kingdom Metazoa; phylum Arthropoda; class Arachnida; order Pseudoscorpiones; family Chernetidae; genus Cordylochernes; species Cordylochernes scorpioides. The sequence goes on from CP092864.1 coordinate 40,347,637, forward strand.
CTTATAGCTATTATGCCTGTAGAAGGATTATAAAGATCCGAAAGCTTGCACTTTGCACAAATAAAGAAACGCACTGCTACTGTTTATATTCTTATTTTATACTTTATAGCATTTTTTTCTTCTAATTGAGCCAATTGACGTCTTCATTCTGAGATCAGCCCGCTTCCATCTGTCCAATAGTTCTTCATTGTAAGATGTTGAATAAATGATTATGTGAAACCATTAGGTTACTTTAAAAATGTTTACAATATTTAAAATATAACAATATTGATGTACTAAGAGAACAAGCGATAAGTTTATTGATAGTTTTGAATAAGAGTCCATTTTTATATCAGGGCAGCTATAATATGCTCATTTCAAAATGTACTTACGTATTGGTAGTCGCCATCTTGTTATAAATGTTCTTACTATTCGTTTGGCTTACAACGATATCTTTTGTTCCTTCTTTTCCAAAGTTTATTCTGATTGTTCTAATTGTTTCCCTAAAACTCACCATTGTTTCTATATTGAGGGATGAATGACTAGGAATATAGTTGGCGCACTTATACCTTGTTACCTCTTACGGTCGATGCTCCAATAATCATTTTGAAGATGTTTTTGAAGTTAATTGAAGATTAAGAGTATTTTATAGATTGCCCTCATAGTAGATTTCAAGGCCAGAATTGCGTGAGACCGCGAAACAATGTGAAAAAATAGTACAAATGTGATATTGTACTGGGATAAGGTGCATAAATTATATTAAAAAAAGGCATATCCTTGTCGTGCAACTGAAAGTTGCCGATGGCTTGCGCCATCTATCGGAATAAATATCAACTATTCTCGTTGATTTTTAATCATTCCAGAATTGGCCAAATACCCATTCTTGATTAATCTTTTTTTATAATTTATGCACCTTTTCCCAGTAAAATATCACATTTGTGCTATTTTTTCACATTGTGTCGTGGTCTCACCCAATTCTGGCTTTAACTACCCGTTTCATGATTTTTCAGGATGCCTGAATGACCAGTTTTTTGGTCGTTGAGGTACAGCTTGCACCACGCTGATGAGGGCCAACAGCCCGAAACGCGTCCGTGGTTAGCTTTTCTTGATTAATCAAGAATGGGTATTTGGCCAATTCTGGAATAATTAAAAATCAACGAGAATAGTTGATATTTATTCCGATAGATGGCGCAAGCCATCAGCAACTTTCAGTTGCACGATAAGGAGATGCCTTTTTTTAAATATAATTTATGCACCTTATCCCAGTACAATATCACATTTTTACTATTTTTTCACAAAGAAAAATATGTTTTTGATAAACCAGTGTAAAGTAATAAGGTTTATGCAAAATGCTTACGTAACATTGTTTGCATTTTTTACTGTATTTATCCCAATATTAAAAAAGGCTGCCACGCAAAAACCATGGGTGATGGGAAATTTCTGATTAGATTTTTAAGTTCAGCATGAAAAGTTAACACTAGAAACACTATCAGGTTCTCTTGGGCAAAAATGTAGTTGAACAGTGTTATCAGACATTTCCATAGTCTATACATGGATGGATTATTGGATCCTCTATCCCTTCTTATACATAGCTGGTACGTGAAGTAGTGGCTCGGAGCAGAGATGGCAAAAAAAAAGCGTAGAGGAAAATAGCTATCAAGACTTGAATACCTCTTTATATTACAATTAACATTGTGAAACAAGAGAATTTTTTCTTAAATATTATAGTCAACTTTTAAACACGCCCAATAGAGGTATAAATAGTCCCATTTCGTGGCGCGTAGATCGCCAACTAACCTATGAAATAGGAAGAGCCAACCGCACCCAGTGTTCTCAAGTGATCACACTCACAAGTACACCCACATTTGTACTTACCAGTCCCGACATTATTCAATGAATTAATTGTTAGAAATAGTGAATTTATTCATTATTGAGGGTGTGCAATGACATTTTTTTTTATATATCCAAAAGTAAGCAAAAATTACATATACACCGTTTTATAGACGTTATCGAACTATTGCAAAATAGCGCATATCAGGGAGAAAGATTGCGATCTATGCGAGAGGCTGTACGACTTCAAGGAAGCTTGTGACAGCAAATGAATTTCACATGTCCTTTCAGTAGAATTCGTCTGATGTTTAAATTTAATACTGTTTTATATATACAATTATTATAATTTTGGCCATAGATTTGGCCCAGCCACTTTGCCAGCTAAACACTTCTTTAACAGATTGTGAATATTCCATCAGATCCTGTGTGGATCTCATGGAATAAAGTCCGCCATAGAGGGCCATTAGCCCAAAACCATGGTCTCTAGGTGGACGCTTCTCAATTTGCCAAAGCTGGTGTTGTGGCTTTGTCACCGACCTGAGGCTGCTAGTTTGCAGCGGCGGTCAATAGATGGCGTCTAGTTTTGACATTTATTTTGACAGGAGAGGCGCCCTGGGCTTATATATATAATATAATTATATAATATATATAATTATAATATATAAATTAATATATATATATATCGTAATATGCTATGCTGGGAAACCTTACTCTTGGGGTGGAAGCTTGTAGAAGTGGTGGCGCAGTCGTGGTGTCTGAATGGTAAGGTTTACACACAAGGGAAATAAGCCAGGACACTTGATGGGTTGAAATGAAAGGCAACTGGTTTGGAGGAAAGAATGGCTTGAGAAGGCGGAGCGGTTTTTGATTATTAACTATCTGATCACATGGTGGTGATTGACTTGGCTATGGGATGAGCGGAGAGAGAGGTCTCTAGAGCAGGTGTTACCTTGGTGGGGTCCAAGCGCAGACTATTCTAGGTGCTGTCTCGGTGGGAGCGAGTGAACAACTTTTTCTAGATGCTGTCTCGGTGGGAGCGAAAGCACTACTGACTATCCTAGGTTCTCGATTTAACACCAAGACCTTTCTTCTTTCCCATTGGTGGGAAGATGTCACGTGGCCGTTTTCTATTGGCTGATCTTCTGAGGTGCTACTCTCTGATTGGTCCTTACTAATTTCTTTGTCTTGGACTTGTCCTGACCTGACCAGGAAATACTGTGTCGTTGAACTCTAGTTTTATTAGTTTCTCGATAATAAAATTGGCTGTAATTTTGCTAATGATTCTGCTCACTTCTTAAGCCTCTTTCCTAGGCCTTTCTCTAAGGTGTTCTATCCTCCAGTTACCTTTGTTCTTTTATTGATTCTTTTAAAACATACATTGCATACATATTGGGTCGGGGTTGCATACAGCTATGTACAAATTATGACAGATGCGCCCCCTACATGTGAAGAATTTATGAAGGGGTTTTTAGTCTTAATAAATTCTGTACATCAAAGAAAATAATTTTGGGCGGAAATTAATTGATTATAGGGAGGTTATTTACAAAATGGATTAGGATATAAGAAAAAAAATGTAGTGTTAATGAAACATTTTTGGTCTATAGTTAATGGAAATCAAAATTTTATATAGGTGCATCATAGTTGAGTACTAGGGTACAAAAAAGGAAAAATTGCCTAACTAATTTTTGCTCGAGATTGGGAAAAAATCGAGAGAATTTCATAAGGTATTTGGAAATCAAAAAAAAAATAAAAGAGATGTTAAGCGAAATCAAAGTTAAATGCTTGGTTGAAAAAGAGAAGAAAAAAAAATACTTTGTTGCGTAAAAAGAAAAAAAAAATGTTTTGTTGCCTTAGTGAAAAGGAAAAAATGCCTAATTACTTTTTGCTCGAATTTTGGGAAGGAAATCGAGGAAATTTCATAAGGTGTTTTGAAATAAAAAAAAATAAAAGAGAAGTTGAGCGAAATCAAAGTTGAATGCTTGGTTGAAAAAGAAAAAAAAATGCTTGTTTGCGAAAAAAAAAAGAAAAATGAAAGAGGTTTCAAAAATAAAGGATGACTTAATGTCTTAAGTTTAACCGAAAACCAATGAGTTTTCGTTGATAAATGAAAGCTACGATAATATAACTAAGTGGTACATAAAATAGTAATTAATGGTTAAAAATAATAAATTGAAGAAGTTGCTAAATTGATTAAATATTTTAATTTTAATTGAAAAAAATAGTGAAAATGGTTAATATATAAACAATAAGGTGTATTGGTTTGAACCCTTTTGTATCTACATGCCCTGATCTAGATATCTTAATTGCTTAATTATGCCCTATAGGATTTCTTTTGTCTTTGTGTGTATTGTGAAAAATGTTAGAAGTTTTTTGTGTAAGAAATGTGTGAGCGAATTCTATGTGTTGTCGAGATCCTAAGGTCTGTGATATCTACGTGTAGGTGGAATATGTAATGTTTTTTGGGAGTCTGTAAAGTAATTATGATTAATTATAATAGGGATGTGAACTCATTTAGATGTGTCGGTGACGTCTTGTGAGAGTAAAATTGAATTGTATTTTTGTAAAATTCGATATGTAGCTGGAATGGGGCATGAAAAAGTGGGGTGATATGGAGAGAGGTTCCCAGTTGACCTCAATAGGCGACTGCCCCACTGTAATTAGAGATCCGGAAATGGGATGGGTGTGTGTGGGGAACGCAGGACTCCCTCTCTATTTGCACGAGATTGCTTGTCTCTAATTTTATTTCCTCGCGGAGCTACCCTCACGTCCGCCGTCTCTTAATTGCTTTTGTGCACGCCTAATTGTTTTTTCTAATTGAATCTTTTACTTTCGGCGCTGGTTTGTTAATTTTCTTGTTTCCTCTATCTGGGAAGGATGATGTAATTTCGCATTGGCTGCACTGTGTTGAGACATGTTTTGTGTACGAATTTTGTTTTGTTTGTGGGTTGTGTCGGTGTTTTTACGTAGTGTTGGTTGGATTCGTCGATACTTCTAGAGAATCGGCAGGTGGGACAGGTTTTTACCTGTTTTTGTATTGTCGTGTGTTATGTTCTGCCAATAACATTGTGAAGAGATGAGTTGGTGTAGTTTCGGCATTATTTGTGTTTTGAAAATCCGGATATTGTATCTATTTATTAAATCGAACGGTCGTTGTGACTTTAGAAAAATGCTATTCAGTGATATTAGGGTGGAATTGAGTGAAAATGCGACTTCGACGTGCACCCGCTTTGAGGTGATAAGTGTCACAGGCTTGGTGAAGGCGTCTGTGGCCTGAAATGAAAAGGTTTGTGGTGTGACCTGCGACACGAATCGAAAAAAAAATTGTGAATGAAAAGGTGTCACGCGAAGTCTTTGTTTGTACAAAACCTAACCTGTTCTCACTATGAACAACAAATTTATTAAAGTCATGGGTGCTGGTTGCACGAACATTTATTGAAATTTTTATTGTTAGTGCATATGGCATGTTTTAATGTGAAAATTTTTAGTGTTTTGGTTAGACGAGATGATTATATTATTATTAACGGTTGTGCATGCTTGGCTGGTTGTTGTCGTCTTTTGGCGCGAGTGTCGCGCTTGTTGGGCGCGTTGTGCGTGTTTGTTGCGTGATGACGTATGGGTGCGTGTTTGTTGCGTGATGACGTATGTTACGTATGAACTTTGTGGTAAGTGTGTGAGCTGTGCTGTTGTACGGACACGTTTTTTTGGGCATGGTGATTGTTGAAGCCGTTGTGGCTTGTGAGTTGAGGGCATATAGCACTGGCAATTGGGTTGAGTGAAAAGTTGCGTGGTGTGAGATTAGGATGGTGGCATATAAAGAGTTGTAGTTGGGTCAATGAATGCAGGCAAGGGTTGTCCTGTGTGAAAAATTGGGTTGCAGTGCAAGTCCTTTCGGACAGGTTTGGCCTATCCCGTGCGTGCATTCATTGGGTACAAGGTTGGATACATGGTTAAGGGGTAGGTAGGGTTAGATATAAGTCCAAAGTCAATTTCTTGACGTCATAGGGTGCCTACCTCAGTTCAACAGGCCTCCTCTGGGACGTCTTGGCTTGGTGTGGCTGGCTTGGGACTCGGGACTGCTCGCACCGTCCGCGAAATTGAAGTGAAGTCCGGTACTGGGATACGCCGTCTCCAGTTGGGTGGACCTTGCTCCTTGAAGTGCGGCGGTCAACTGCAAAATTATCGTCGCCAGGGTGTGTCTTGTCGCTTCGTTCGTCGCCAGCTTCTTCCCTCTGGGTTTGTCATTGCCGTTTGTTTTGCTGGCGTCTGGGCTAATTTCCATCTTTATCCTGTCGACTTACAATAGCTATCGTAATATGCTATGCTGGGAAACCTTACTCTTGGGGTGGAAGCTTGTAGAAATGGTGGCGCAGTCGTGGTGTCTGAATGGTAAGGTTTACACACAAGAGAAATAAGCCAGGACACTTGATGGGTTGAAATGAAAGGCAACTGGTTTGGAGGAAAGAATGGCTTGAGAAGGCGGAGCGGTTTTTGATTATTAACTATCTGATCACATGGTGGTGATTGACTTGGCTATGGGATGAGCGGAGAGAGAGGTCTCTAGAGCAGGTGTTACCTTGGTGGGGTCCAAGCGCAGACTATTCTAGGTGCTGTCTCGGTGGGAGCGAGTGAACAACTTTTTCTAGATGCTGTCTCGGTGGGAGCGAAAGCACTACTGACTATCCTAGGTTCTCGATTTAACACCAAGACCTTTCTTCTTTCCCATTGGTGGGAAGATATCACGTGGCCGTTTTCTATTGGCTGATCTTCTGAGGTGCTACTCTCTGATTGGTCCTTACTAATTTCTTTGTCTTGGACTTGTCCTGACCTGACCAGGAAATACTGTGTCGTTGAACTCTAGTTTTATTAGTTTCTCGATAATAAAATTGGCTGTAATTTTGCTAATGATTCTGCTCACTTCTTAAGCCTCTTTCCTAGGCCTTTCTCTAAGGTGTTCTATCCTCCAGTTACCTTTGTTCTTTTATTAAATCTTTTAAAACATACATTGCATACATATTGGGTCGGGGTTGCATACAGCTATGTACAAATTATGACAGATGCGCCCCCTACATGTGAAGAATTTATGAAGGGGTTTTTAGTCTTAATAAATTCTGTACATCAAAGAAAATAATTTTGGGCGGAAATTAATTGATTATAGGGAGGTTATTTACAAAATGGATTAGGATATAAGAAAAAAAATGTAGTGTTAATGAAACATTTTTGGTCTATAGTTAATGGAAATCAAAATTTTATATAGGTGCATCATAGTTGAGTACTAGGGTACAAAAAAGGAAAAATTGCCTAACTAATTTTTGCTCGAGATTGGGAAAAAATCGAGAGAATTTCATAAGGTATTTGGAAATCAAAAAAAAAAAATAAAAGAGATGTTAAGCGAAATCAAAGTTGAATGCTTGGTTGAAAAAGAGAAGAAAAAAAAATACTTTGTTGCGTAAAAAGAAAAAAAAATGTTTTGTTGCCTTAGTGAAAAGGAAAAAATGCCTAATTACTTTTTGCTCGAATTTTGGGAAGGAAATCGAGGAAATTTCATAAGGTGTTTTGAAATAAAAAAAAATAAAAGAGAAGTTGAGCGAAATCAAAGTTGAATGCTTGGTTGAAAAAGAAAAAAAAATGCTTGTTTGCGAAAAAAAAAAGAAAAATGAAAGAGGTTTCAAAAATAAAGGATGACTTAATGTCTTAAGTTTAACTGAAAACCAATGAGTTTTCGTTGATAAATGAAAGCTACGATAATATAACTAAGTGGTACATAAAATAGTAATTAATGGTTAAAAATAATAAATTGAAGAAGTTGCTAAATTGATTAAATATTTTAATTTTAATTGAAAAAAATAGTGAAAATGGTTAATATATAAACAATAAGGTGTATTGGTTTGAACCCTTTTGTATCTACATGCCCTGATCTAGATATCTTAATTGCTTAATTATGCCCTATAGGATTTCTTTTGTCTTTGTGTGTATTGTGAAAAATGTTAGAAGTTTTTTGTGTAAGAAATGTGTGAGCGAATTCTATGTGTTGTCGAGATCCTAAGGTCTGTGATATCTACGTGTAGGTGGAATATGTAATGTTTTTTGGGAGTCTGTAAAGTAATTATGATTAATTATAATAGGGATGTGAACTCATTTAGATGTGTCGGTGACGTCTTGTGAGAGTAAAATTGAATTGTATTTTTGTAAAATTCGATATGTAGCTGGAATGGGGCATGAAAAAGTGGGGTGATATGGAGAGAGGTTCCCAGTTGACCTCAATAGGCGACTGCCCCACTGTAATTAGAGATCCGGAAATGGGATGGGTGTGTGTGGGGAACGCAGGACTCCCTCTCTATTTGCACGAGATTGCTTGTCTCTAATTTTATTTCCTCGCGGAGCTACCCTCACGTCCGCCGTCTCTTAATTGCTTTTGTGCACGCCTAATTGTTTTTTTCTAATTGAATCTTTTACTTTCGGCGCTGGTTTGTTAATTTTCTTGTTTCCTCTATCTGGGAAGGATGATGTAATTTCGCATTGGCTGCACTGTGTTGTGACATGTTTTGTGTACGAATTTTGTTTTGTTTGTGGGTTGTGTCGGTGTTTTTACGTAGTGTTGGTTGGATTCGTCGATACTTCTAGAGAATCGGCAGGTGGGACAGGTTTTTACCTGTTTTTGTATTGTCGTGTGTTATGTTCTGCCAATAACATTGTGAAGAGATGAGTTGGTGTAGTTTCGGCATTATTTGTGTTTTGAAAATCCGGATATTGTATCTATTTATTAAATCGAACGGTCGTTGTGACTTTAGAAAAATGCTATTCAGTGATATTAGGGTGGAATTGAGTGAAAATGCGACTTCGACGTGCACCCGCTTTGAGGTGATAAGTGTCACAGGCTTGGTGAAGGCGTCTGTGGCCTGAAATGAAAAGGTTTGTGGTGTGACCTGCGACACGAATCGAAAAAAAAATTGTGAATGAAAAGGTGTCACGCGAAGTCTTTGTTTGTACAAAACCTAACCTGTTCTCACTATGAACAACAAATTTATTAAAGTCATGGGTGCTGGTTGCACGAACATTTATTGAAATTTTTATTGTTAGTGCATATGGCATGTTTTAATGTGAAAATTTTTAGTGTTTTGGTTAGACGAGATGATTATATTATTATTAACGGTTGTGCATGCTTGGCTGGTTGTTGTCGTCTTTTGGCGCGAGTGTCGCGCTTGTTGGGCGCGTTGTGCGTGTTTGTTGCGTGATGACGTATGGGTGCGTGTTTGTTGCGTGATGACGTATGTTACGTATGAACTTTGTGGTAAGTGTGTGAGCTGTGCTGTTGTACGGACACGTTTTTTTTGGGCATGGTGATTGTTGAAGCCGTTGTGGCTTGTGAGTTGAGGGCATATAGCACTGGCAATTGGGTTGAGTGAAAAGTTGCGTGGTGTGAGATTAGGATGGTGGCATATAAAGAGTTGTAGTTGGGTCAATGAATGCAGGCAAGGGTTGTCCTGTGTGAAAAATTGGGTTGCAGTGCAAGTCCTTTCGGACAGGTTTGGCCTATCCCGTGCGTGCATTCATTGGGTACAAGGTTGGATACATGGTTAAGGGGTAGGTAGGGTTAGATATAAGTCCAAAGTCAATTTCTTGACGTCATAGGGTGCCTACCTCAGTTCAACAGGCCTCCTCTGGGACGTCTTGGCTTGGTGTGGCTGGCTTGGGACTCGGGACTGCTCGCACCGTCCGCGAAATTGAAGTGAAGTCCGGTACTGGGATATCGTTTTGGGACTGTTTGCATTGTCCCGGGTCGCGCGGATTACTTTCGGGTGCGGTGTACGGATACGGCATGGCGGTGGATGACTCCTCGGTGGTCGGTGTCCGGCCACGTTGACACTTGCCTGGGGTGGTGGCACGGGCGTCGGCTGTCCCGTCTATCTTGCCTGGGGTTGGCGGGGGTTGTGTCCCGCGGGTGGCGCTACGGAACGCCGTCTCCAGTTGGGTGGACCTTGCTCCTTGAAGTGCGGCGGTCAACTGCAAAATTATCGTCGCCAGGGTGTGTCTTGTCGCTTCGTTCGTCGCCAGCTTCTTCCCTCTGGGTTTGTCATTGCCGTTTGTTTTGCTGGCGTCTGGGCTAATTTCCATCTTTATCCTGTCGACTTACAATAGCTATCGTAATATGCTATGCTGGGAAACCTTACTCTTGGGGTGGAAGCTTGTAGAAATGGTGGCGCAGTCGTGGTGTCTGAATGGTAAGGTTTACACACAAGAGAAATAAGCCAGGACACTTGATGGGTTGAAATGAAAGGCAACTGGTTTGGAGGAAAGAATGGCTTGAGAAGGCGGAGCGGTTTTTGATTATTAACTATCTGATCACATGGTGGTGATTGACTTGGCTATGGGATGAGCGGAGAGAGAGGTCTCTAGAGCAGGTGTTACCTTGGTGGGGTCCAAGCGCAGACTATTCTAGGTGCTGTCTCGGTGGGAGCGAGTGAACAACTTTTTCTAGATGCTGTCTCGGTGGGAGCGAAAGCACTACTGACTATCCTAGGTTCTCGATTTAACACCAAGACCTTTCTTCTTTCCCATTGGTGGGAAGATATCACGTGGCCGTTTTCTATTGGCTGATCTTCTGAGGTGCTACTCTCTGATTGGTCCTTACTAATTTCTTTGTCTTGGACTTGTCCTGACCTGACCAGGAAATACTGTGTCGTTGAACTCTAGTTTTATTAGTTTCTCGATAATAAAATTGGCTGTAATTTTGCTAATGATTCTGCTCACTTCTTAAGCCTCTTTCCTAGGCCTTTCTCTAAGGTGTTCTATCCTCCAGTTACCTTTGTTCTTTTATTAAATCTTTTAAAACATACATTGCATACATATTGGGTCGGGGTTGCATACAGCTATGTACAAATTATGACAGATGCGCCCCCTACATGTGAAGAATTTATGAAGGGGTTTTTAGTCTTAATAAATTCTGTACATCAAAGAAAATAATTTTGGGCGGAAATTAATTGATTATAGGGAGGTTATTTACAAAATGGATTAGGATATAAGAAAAAAAATGTAGTGTTAATGAAACATTTTTGGTCTATAGTTAATGGAAATCAAAATTTTATATAGGTGCATCATAGTTGAGTACTAGGGTACAAAAAAGGAAAAATTGCCTAACTAATTTTTGCTCGAGATTGGGAAAAAATCGAGAGAATTTCATAAGGTATTTGGAAATCAAAAAAAAAATAAAAGAGATGTTAAGCGAAATCAAAGTTGAATGCTTGGTTGAAAAAGAGAAGAAAAAAAAATACTTTGTTGCGTAAAAAGAAAAAAAAATGTTTTGTTGCCTTAGTGAAAAGGAAAAAAATGCCTAATTACTTTTTGCTCGAATTTTGGGAAGGAAATCGAGGAAATTTCATAAGGTGTTTTGAAATAAAAAAAAAATAAAAGAGAAGTTGAGCGAAATCAAAGTTGAATGCTTGGTTGAAAAAGAAAAAAAAATGCTTGTTTGCGAAAAAAAAAAGAAAAATGAAAGAGGTTTCAAAAATAAAGGATGACTTAATGTCTTAAGTTTAACTGAAAACCAATGAGTTTTCGTTGATAAATGAAAGCTACGATAATATAACTAAGTGGTACATAAAATAGTAATTAATGGTTAAAAATAATAAATTGAAGAAGTTGCTAAATTGATTAAATATTTTAATTTTAATTGAAAAAAATAGTGAAAATGGTTAATATATAAACAATAAGGTGTATTGGTTTGAACCCTTTTGTATCTACATGCCCTGATCTAGATATCTTAATTGCTTAATTATGCCCTATAGGATTTCTTTTGTCTTTGTGTGTATTGTGAAAAATGTTAGAAGTTTTTTGTGTAAGAAATGTGTGAGCGAATTCTATGTGTTGTCGAGATCCTAAGGTCTGTGATATCTACGTGTAGGTGGAATATGTAATGTTTTTTGGGAGTCTGTAAAGTAATTATGATTAATTATAATAGGGATGTGAACTCATTTAGATGTGTCGGTGACGTCTTGTGAGAGTAAAATTGAATTGTATTTTTGTAAAATTCGATATGTAGCTGGAATGGGGCATGAAAAAGTGGGGTGATATGGAGAGAGGTTCCCAGTTGACCTCAATAGGCGACTGCCCCACTGTAATTAGAGATCCGGAAATGGGATGGGTGTGTGTGGGGAACGCAGGACTCCCTCTCTATTTGCACGAGATTGCTTGTCTCTAATTTTATTTCCTCGCGGAGCTACCCTCACGTCCGCCGTCTCTTAATTGCTTTTGTGCACGCCTAATTGTTTTTTTCTAATTGAATCTTTTACTTTCGGCGCTGGTTTGTTAATTTTCTTGTTTCCTCTATCTGGGAAGGATGATGTAATTTCGCATTGGCTGCACTGTGTTGTGACATGTTTTGTGTACGAATTTTGTTTTGTTTGTGGGTTGTGTCGGTGTTTTTACGTAGTGTTGGTTGGATTCGTCGATACTTCTAGAGAATCGGCAGGTGGGACAGGTTTTTACCTGTTTTTGTATTGTCGTGTGTTATGTTCTGCCAATAACATTGTGAAGAGATGAGTTGGTGTAGTTTCGGCATTATTTGTGTTTTGAAAATCCGGATATTGTATCTATTTATTAAATCGAACGGTCGTTGTGACTTTAGAAAAATGCTATTCAGTGATATTAGGGTGGAATTGAGTGAAAATGCGACTTCGACGTGCACCCGCTTTGAGGTGATAAGTGTCACAGGCTTGGTGAAGGCGTCTGTGGCCTGAAATGAAAAGGTTTGTGGTGTGACCTGCGACACGAATCGAAAAAAAAATTGTGAATGAAAAGGTGTCACGCGAAGTCTTTGTTTGTACAAAACCTAACCTGTTCTCACTATGAACAACAAATTTATTAAAGTCATGGGTGCTGGTTGCACGAACATTTATTGAAATTTTTATTGTTAGTGCATATGGCATGTTTTAATGTGAAAATTTTTAGTGTTTTGGTTAGACGAGATGATTATATTATTATTAACGGTTGTGCATGCTTGGCTGGTTGTTGTCGTCTTTTGGCGCGAGTGTCGCGCTTGTTGGGCGCGTTGTGCGTGTTTGTTGCGTGATGACGTATGGGTGCGTGTTTGTTGCGTGATGACGTATGTTACGTATGAACTTTGTGGTAAGTGTGTGAGCTGTGCTGTTGTACGGACACGTTTTTTTGGGCATGGTGATTGTTGAAGCCGTTGTGGCTTGTGAGTTGAGGGCATATAGCACTGGCAATTGGGTTGAGTGAAAAGTTGCGTGGTGTGAGATTAGGATGGTGGCATATAAAGAGTTGTAGTTGGGTCAATGAATGCAGGCAAGGGTTGTCCTGTGTGAAAAATTGGGTTGCAGTGCAAGTCCTTTCGGACAGGTTTGGCCTATCCCGTGCGTGCATTCATTGGGTACAAGGTTGGATACATGGTTAAGGGGTAGGTAGGGTTAGATATAAGTCCAAAGTCAATTTCTTGACGTCATAGGGTGCCTACCTCAGTTCAACAGGCCTCCTCTGGGACGTCTTGGCTTGGTGTGGCTGGCTTGGGACTCGGGACTGCTCGCACCGTCCGCGAAATTGAAGTGAAGTCCGGTACTGGGATATCGTTTTGGGACTGTTTGCATTGTCCCGGGTCGCGCGGATTACTTTCGGGTGCGGTGTACGGATACGGCATGGCGGTGGATGACTCCTCGGTGGTCGGTGTCCGGCCACGTTGACACTTGCCTGGGGTGGTGGCACGGGCGTCGGCTGTCCCGTCTATCTTGCCTGGGGTTGGCGGGGGTTGTGTCCCGCGGGTGGCGCTACGGAACGCCGTCTCCAGTTGGGTGGACCTTGCTCCTTGAAGTGCGGCGGTCAACTGCAAAATTATCGTCGCCAGGGTGTGTCTTGTCGCTTCGTTCGTCGCCAGCTTCTTCCCTCTGGGTTTGTCATTGCCGTTTGTTTTGCTGGCGTCTGGGCTAATTTCCATCTTTATCCTGTCGACTTACAATAGCTATCGTAATATGCTATGCTGGGAAACCTTACTCTTGGGGTGGAAGCTTGTAGAAATGGTGGCGCAGTCGTGGTGTCTGAATGGTAAGGTTTACACACAAGAGAAATAAGCCAGGACACTTGATGGGTTGAAATGAAAGGCAACTGGTTTGGAGGAAAGAATGGCTTGAGAAGGCGGAGCGGTTTTTGATTATTAACTATCTGATCACATGGTGGTGATTGACTTGGCTATGGGATGAGCGGAGAGAGAGGTCTCTAGAGCAGGTGTTACCTTGGTGGGGTCCAAGCGCAGACTATTCTAGGTGCTGTCTCGGTGGGAGCGAGTGAACAACTTTTTCTAGATGCTGTCTCGGTGGGAGCGAAAGCACTACTGACTATCCTAGGTTCTCGATTTAACACCAAGACCTTTCTTCTTTCCCATTGGTGGGAAGATGTCACGTGGCCGTTTTCTATTGGCTGATCTTCTGAGGTGCTACTCTCTGATTGGTCCTTACTAATTTCTTTGTCTTGGACTTGTCCTGACCTGACCAGGAAATACTGTGTCGTTGAACTCTAGTTTTATTAGTTTCTCGATAATAAAATTGGCTGTAATTTTGCTAATGATTCTGCTCACTTCTTAAGCCTCTTTCCTAGGCCTTTCTCTAAGGTGTTCTATCCTCCAGTTACCTTTGTTCTTTTATTAAATCTTTTAAAACATACATTGCATACATATTGGGTCGGGGTTGCATACAGCTATGTACAAATTATGACATATAATTATATATATATTGTATATTTTAAACTGTATGACACTTTTAGTATATGTCACATATCTTCCAATTAGTTAGAGCCGATACCTTAAAAGATCCTGCCCTTCTATTGGAATGTACACCGTTTCTGTTTGCTGCCACCCCCATATTTTGTATATATGCTATATCTTTATTGACCTGTAAACCCCTATTTGCATGTTACACTAAAAATGTTGACGTCAAAATAAAAATCCAAAGAGCGATCAGCTGGGGACAGCTAGGGACAGAGAGGAGAAAAAAGCCAACGCCCAGCCCATCTGGGGCCCCCAGGGACTCTTTATAGACGACCCCTGTAAACAGGACAGGTTTTGGCAGGGGGTCAGCAGATGTTCTAGGGTGTGGCCATCGGCAGTTGGCTTCTGTCTCACACACTCTCTCTCTCCATGTCTCGGTGATGAGCATCCAAGTTTGTGTCATGGCCTCTACCTCTGTCCCGTGGGCTGTCCCCGATCCCTCTCTGTGCTAACATCTAGCCCTGCCTCTGCTTCTTGTTGTCCGCGTGTGGGAAGAACATCAACACTCGCCTCACGTACACGACTGCCAGCTTATCCATACGTCGGCAGGATCACATTTGCAACAATATTACATATATATATTAGAACCTCCCTTTAGCGGATACCCGGCTAGCGGGCACCTCTCTACAAAGGACAGTTTTCATTTACAAAATTATCATTTTACAATTTAGCAACTATTGGTAAGAGGACTCCTCTCCCTAAAGGACAGTTTGGCCTTGCAATTAGGTATTATTTACAGGGAGGTTCTACTGTATATATGTGTGTGTGTGTGGGTGGGTGAAAAACAATAAAAAATAAAATATATAAAAATAGTTTGTTTTTGACTGTTGCCTGAAGTTAATAAACCTTTTTAATTGTGAAAAATTGTCTCTCTTTCTTTTTATACATATTTAATTCAAACTCTAATATTATATGGGTATCTTTAATGCAGAGAACAATCAATCACCTGCCTTCATACATCATTGGCCACCATTATCGCGATTATACTGTTTCATTATTAACCAATTTTATCCAAAATCAGAATATTAATCATTAATGATCTACTATGTAAATGACTAGTCTCTAACGAGTATCTTCACACAAATTAACACTTTGAGGACGGGCGATTCCACAGTTGCATAGACAGGTAATAGGGGCTGCTGGAACGGTGGTCTTACGTGATGTTTTACATTAGGTCAGCTGACATCCCCCCAATTCACTGATAGATAGATAGAAGGTATGGGACAAGATCCTGGTGGACTCAAATTCGTGTCAACCGCCGGTGATTTTATATTTAATTTTTAAAATCGAGGATGCGAATTTGCGTTTTTAGAGCTTGATGCAAAATCGGTAAGGTTGCGCGTCCCTCGGGTCGAAAGTGTTAAGATAGCTCAAGACAAGACAGAAAGGTGCAATCCTGTGGAATTTATATAAAAATCCATATTAACTCGGTTGTCTTTCCAAATTTTCTAGGTAACAATACCTCTAACCTTCTAGCCTGTGTAAATACTCACTCATCTTTAAAGCAAATTTGACTAGATTTCATTAAAGGCCTTCATTGTCGAACCAGAATCTCTCGTCATCTAGTTATCTATTTGAGTAGTGTTAGCTAGGACTAAGTTTTAAGTTGTTTAAAGTCTATATGCTCTTGATATAAATAAGAAAAAGAAGGAAGTTAAATATATTATCATTTATTTGGTCATGTTCTCATGTATGTGAAGTGCATTGATGTACAGAGATGTTGCCAACTATCCTGATAAAATAAATTATAAAAATCAGTTCCAAGTATCACACAGTACCAAACCAAATACAATATACGCTTGAATAATAAAAATAAACTACAATTTAAAAAATGAATAAATTTATTTTAAAATATTTGAATTAAATTATTATTTTATCTCTCTCTCTCTCTCTCTTCTCTTGAGGTAACCTGGATTCCTGAACCATCATTTTATCAATTTTTTTAAACAAACCTTTGAATATTAATATTGATTTTTGGGCGACGATGTATACCTCTCTACACAAAAAAAATGTAAACAAAGATAATTCACTGAATATATAAATAGAGAACAGATTAATTTTAATTATTCAAATGACTACGCATATTTCTCTTCCTTTATGAAATAAAAATTTTATAAAACAAGAGAAAGAAAATTTTATTCGAGCATCATTCAAGCTTATTCTACCAGGATTTATATAAGGTATGTATATTCTCGT
>CP092864.1:40364510-40435969 GCA_030710605.1 Cordylochernes scorpioides
AAGTTGGAATATTCAACTTATTCAGTAGCAATGGCCTATTTTTTATATCTATATTTAACCCCATGACATACACAAAGTCTTTTCTAAATCAATTAATAAGAAACTTTTGAGAGCATATTTCACAATAATCAGATTTTATAGCTAGGTTTTTATGTTTTTAATCCAACTAGTATGTACGGTTTGGTCCTCACAGAAATATAATAAAATAATAATAATGAAGCGCAAAGGTGTGTCAGAAACCAACTTACTCATTTTCTGAATGTGACAGAACCACGCACCAACAGGCTAACAGCTGCCTTTTACTGAAACATCAAGTGTGTGTATATTATTAATCTAACTATGTTCATATATTCTTTAATGAGTCAATGCTTAATATTATATATAAATATAATTATAGTTCTGTATTTACATATTTCCAATATAACTTTGTATATATTCTAATTTCTTTCTTACCCTTTTTTTTCTCCCAATAATTTTCTGTGTCTCTCAGGGAGATTTGTATATAAGATTAAAGGTCTTAATAAAGGTATTGATTGATTGATTAGTTAGTCAAAGTGCATAAAGAACTCTTGAAAATTTTTAAAATACGATGTCTATTCCCGCGGTTTAAACTCTGAGCCTGTTTGTGGTGAAGACGATTTTTGGAATGAGTATTTTTGCTCTCAAGGAGAAAGCCAAAGTCCAAAATATCAGGTTGCAAGCTGTCTTGGAGTTTAATTTTTTAAAGAAACTGATATCCAGAAAGATATTGATTTAGAGATTTTACATTAATTAATTTGCTTTAAACATCTTATCACGTACAAATTTTCATTACACGTATTTTTATTACGGAGAGAGAGAATCTTCGTAAGTTAATTTTTGTGTTAAAAAGTATTTCTCATCTCTCACATTTCATTAAGTTTACCACTAGCTAGCTTCATTTGTTGAATAAGCCTATCGTTTTTGTATTGCAAATAGCAAAGTTGCCCTTGCGAAGAATAACTTGTAAAAAGTCATTTTTGAATTAGAGCGGGATCTGTTCAATTATAAAATCCATATGCGGTGATAGCCGACTTTTGCTTGTAAACTTTTTCATAATTATAAAGTACTAGCGGATGTGCCCGGCTTCGCCCGGGTTTTACCCGAGTAAAGGTTTGTATAACGAACATTTGTTAAAACAATTCTCTATAAACATATAAAAAAAGAAAGATATATTTTGATGATTTGAAACTCGTAAATTTGAATCTCTCGATAAAGTGATCATTTTTTCCCGGTCCCTTGTGCCGTGTCATCCTGAATTTTGTATTTCCTAATTTTCTATATTACAAAATAATCGTTTTATCTAGTGAACATATTTTCCCGGTCCCTTGAAAAATACTCGATAAGTTGAATAAAATCATGGTCGTGAATCTCTCGATAAGGTGATCATTTTTTCCCGGTCCCTGTGTGCCGTGTCATCCCGAATTTTGTATTTCCTCGATAAAGTGAACATTTTTTACCGTTCCCTGTGAGCCGTGTAATCCTGAATTTTGTCTTTCCTAATTCTATACATTACAAAATCATCGACACGGGATATCATTTAATGTTGTCTAAAGGGGGTTAAGAGAGCAGTCTCTTTCAAATGAAAAATGCTTTAATTAAGCAGATGTTTAAAGTATAATATATGAGAGAGGCAATCTTACAGGTTGTCGACGCTGTAAAATCCCCAGAGAGAGTGTTTTTGTAGCATCATGCTGTGACTCACACGATGACCCAAGGTCATCAGGAGCAGCAAACTAAGCCTATCTCCGTCTCAATGGTAGCGCTGCTTGCGTGTTAAATATACAAATCTGCAAATAACTCTAAGGATATTCAAGATATTCAAGAAATTTTTTTTCGTAAACCTTTCCGGGGATACACCTCATAATATCCCAAAATTTCACGGCGATTGGATGTATGGTTTTTGAATCCATAGAGGACACACACACACACAGACAGACAGACAGACAGACAGACATTCATTTTTATATATATAGATTAAGGGGTGGAGATGTTTCGTGTAATGGGAATTTTTGTTATAGGCAGGTCATCTCAGGAGCATCTACTTATATATTTGCCTTATTCTGTCTGTTTGTCTGTTTGAAGCTCACGGATGGGATTTTTCATAACCATCGGTGGTTCAGTGGTAGAATGCTCGCCTGCCACGCGGGCGGCCCGGGTTCGATTCCCGGCCGATGCATTTTTTTTTTTTTTTACAATTTTTAAAACTCATTTATATATTATACAAGAATGACATCCACGGCGCCAATTTATAATTGTAACGAATAGTATTTGAATAAAAGCATTTAATCGGGTAAAACCCGGGCGTTGCCCGGGTCATTCGTATATAATAATTGTATAAACGAATGCAAGACAAAATCACCGCGAATGTTTCTTTTTTTTAAGGCAATTTCTTTTTAAGGCAATTATCGTTATTTATCGTTAATTTTTGTTTCGATTTTATTGAAAAAAAACGATATGGTGCCTTTAAAAAATGATCTTTATTACTATGCAGTTTTCTATTTAGTCAATATACCTAAGTTCATGTTGCAAATGTAATTATCTCTATCGATTTAGTAGGTGAAATGCAAAAAAAAAATCGACATGATTAAATCTTTATGAAAATTCACATTTTTATTTTTATATTTTCAAGACACACACAGTTTGGGGCGGGACGTTTCACAAGAGAGACATCCACGGCGCCAATTTATAATTGTGACGAATAGTATTTTAATTAAAACATTTTAAAAACACACAGTTTGGAACGGGACGTTTCACAAGAGTGACATCCATGGCGCCAATTTATAATTGTAACGAATAGTATTTGAATTAAAACGTTTTTAAAGTATATGCGCACTCGGGTAAAACCCGGACGTTGCCCGGGCCATTCGTCTAGTGTAATATATGTAACAAAAACTTGCCAAGATAATCCGTTACGCTAAAAAAAATGCTTAAAATCAATCCGTAATACGCCATCTATTTAACGGGAAGTAGGCGATAAGTAGGCAAGGATAGTAAACAAGAAGGTGACCCTAGGGCGAACAAAGAAATATGTACAAGGGTCACTCCAAAAGTTTTTGCAATCACTTATTTTTTACGTGCTTTAGAAGAATACTAAAAATGGATTACAAGATTTGTGAACAGACATACAAGGAGGCAAGTTAAATAAAAGCTTTTAATAAAAAGGGCGTACCTTGATCTGTAAGGATTTGTATTATATGTTACAAGTATGAGAATATGAGAATAAATACATGTATGAAATTATACTAGAAGTATACATGAGAAATATATAAGGAGTTTACAACTAGTAGAAAGAAATATATTAAGAAAAAGGCATCTTCTTATCGTGCAACTGAAAGTTGCTGATGGCTTGCGCCATCTATCGGAATAAATATCAACTATTCTCGTTGATTTTTTATTATTCCAGAATTGGCTAAATACCCATTCTTGATTAATCAATAAAAGCTAACCACTTACGCGTTTCGGGCTGTTGGCCCTTGTCAGCGTGGTGCCCACCAACAGCCCGAAACGCGTCCGTGGTTAGCTTTTATTGATTAATCAAGAATGGGTATTTGGCCAATTCTGGAATAATTAAAAATCAACGAGAATAGTTGATATTTATTCCGATAGATGGCGCAAGCCATCAGCAACTTTCAGTTGCACGATTAGGAGATGCCTTTTTCTTAATTTATGCACCTTATCCCAGTACAATATCACATTTGTACTATTTTTTTCACAAAGAAATATATATTTAGATTAAATATGCAAATAGACAAGAAGGTTTAAAGAAGTAGACAATATAAATAATTTAACAAAAAGGGTACAAGAGAGAGAGCATCAAATATTATAAAAAGAAGTAAAAATAAAAGTCAAGTAGAAGCAAAAACGATAAAAAGACATACACAAGAAATATCCCTTATCTACATATAGGCTAAAAGTATGCAATGCTCAATGTATTTATTTAATAAACTTACCTGCAGCACCCAGCTGATCTCACTTTTTCCCACCAGGTTCTAAGACAATCAAATAATATTTTTAATCAATTAAAAATCAAGTAAATTGGCTAAATTTTACGCTTTAATTGTTACCAGAGTTTTTTTGTGTCTTTATATATATATTAAAATTAAAGAAAGCATATCCTGACCAGGAGCACATGTGCTTTACAGAAGGCAGAGCGCCATCTGGTGGAACAGAAATCAATTATAAAGCACATGTGCTCCTGATCAGGATACGCTTTCTTTATTTTTAATATCAACACCTGACCCACTTATTTTTTATTGTTTTCTATTATTTTTTCATGTGTCAAGCGTATTAACGCAAATTTGGCCTTAAATACCCATTTCTTGGTTTCTCAAGAAGCCTCTGGGACCAAAATTTTTTTTGGTCGCAGTGGTACAGCCTACTCCACGCTGACGAGCGCCAACAGCGCGAAACGCGTTCGTGGATGGCTTTTCTTGATTTATCAAGAAATTGGGTTGGCCAAATATCAGGGAACAGGCTAAATCAATGTTTAGTGTTCCACCAGATGGCGCTCTGCCTTCTGTAAAGCACATGTGCTCCTGGTCAGGATATGCTTTCTTTATTTTTAATATCAACCCCTGACCCACTTATTTTTTTTTTCTATTGTTTTTACATATATATAAGTTATGAATATAATTTTTTGTAATTGGAATGATAAAGGATTGGAAGTGCAGTCGTGAAAAAGGAAAGATAGTTATTTACTTATAAAATAGTTTTTATTTTCTATTACTTGAAAATAATTACACATTAAATATTTTTCACAGTAATATAGAATTTATAAATTTAATCCCCTATATTCGTGAATTAAAAAAAACATAGGTAGGTTAACTATACAATATTCAAAATATTATGTTCTAAATCTATGGTCAAAAATAAAAGAATAGTCAATGATGAGAGTAAAATACATGTTTTCAAAAAATAAAATATTTGCATTTTAGATTATATAATATATCTATATATTAGATAGTAAAAAGGCATATATTGGATTGAATAAAAGATTTATTTACCAATATTTCGTCTAGCTGAATGCCAACCTTTATATATATTGGTATATAAATATTGGCAAATAAATCTTTTATTCAATCCAATATATGTCTTTTTACTCTCTAATGATTTAAGTATGGATTGCTCTATTTTCAGAATAATATATATTTGTAAATATTGTATATTTATATATCCTCATTCTCTCAACTTATAGCTATGCCTGTAGAAGGATTATAAAGATCCGAAAGCTTGTACTTTGCACGAATAAAGAAAAGCTTCGCTACTGTTTATATTCTTACTTTATATTTTATAGAAATTTTTTCTCTTCTAATTGAGCCAATTGATGTCTTCATTCTGAGATCAGCCCGCTTCCATCCGCCAAATAGTTCTCCATTGTAAGATATTGAATAAATGATTATGTGAAACCATTAGGTTACTTTCAAAATGTTCATAATATTTAAAATATAAAAATATTGATTTACTAACAGAACAAGCGATAAGTTTATTGATAGTTTTGAATAAGAGTCCATTTTATATCACGGCAACTATAATATGCTCATTTCAAAATGTACTTACGTATTGGTAGTCGCCATCTTGTTATAAATGTTCTTACTATTCGTTTGGCTTACAACGATATCTTTTGTTCCTTCTTTTCCAAAGTTTATTCTGATTGTTCCAATTGTTTCCCTAAAACTCACCATTGTTTCTATATTGAGGGATGAATGACTAGGAATATAGATGGCGCACTTATACCTTGTTACCTCTTACGGTCGATGCTCCAATAATCATTTTGAAGATGTTTTTGAAGTTAATTGAAGATTAAGAGTATTATATAGATTGCCCTCATAGTAGATTTCAAGGCCAGAATTGCGTGAGACCGCGACACAATGTGAAAAAATAGTACAAATGTGATATTGTACTGGGATAAGGTGCATAAATTATATTAAAAATGGCATCTCCTTGTCGTGCAACTGAAAGTTGCTGATGGCTTGCGCCATCTATCGGAATAAATATCAACTATTCTCGTTGATTTTTAATCATTTCAGAATTGGCCAAATACCCATTCTTGATTTATCTTTTTTTTTTTTATAATTTATGCACCTTTTCCCAGTAAAATATCACATTTGTACTATTTTTTCACATTGTGTCGTGGTCTCACCCAATTCTGGCCTTAACCACCCGTTTCATGATTTTTCAGGATGCCTGAATGACCAGTTTTTTTTGGTCGTTGAGGTACAGCTTGCACCACGCTGATGAGGGCCAACAGCCCGAAACGCGTCCGTGGTTAGCTTTTCTTGATTAATCAAGAATGGGTATTTGGCCAATTCTGGAATAATTAAAAATCAACGAGAATAGTTGATATTTATTCCGATAGATGGCGCAAGCCATCAGCAACTTTCAGTTGCACGATAAGGAGATGCCTTTTTTTTAAATATAATTTATGCACCTTATCCCAGTACAATATCACATTTTACTATTTTTTCACAAAGAAAAATATGTTTTTGATAAACCAGTGTAAAGTAATAAGCTTTATGCAAAATGCTTACGTAACATTGTTTGCATTTTTTACTGCATTTATCCCAATACTAAAAAAAGGCTGTCATGCGAAAACCATGGGTGATGGAAAATTTCTGATTAGATTTTTAAGTTCAGCATGAAAAGTTAACACTAGAAACACCATCAGGTTCTTTTAGGCAAAAATGTTGTTGAACAATGTTATCAGGCATTTTCAAAGTCTTATACATGGATGGATTATTGGATCCATATCTCTTCTTATACATAGCTGGTACGTGAAGTAGTGGCTCGGAGCAGAGATGGCAAAAAAAGCGTAGAGGAAAATAGCTATCAAGACTTGAATACCTCTTTATATTACAATTAACATTGTGAAACAAGAGAATTTTTTCTTAAATATTATAGTCAACTTTTAAACACGCCCAATAGCATAAATAGCATAAATAGTCCCATTTCGTGGCGCGTAGATCGCCAACTAACCTATGAAATAGGAAGAGCCAACCGCACCGAGTGTTCTCAAGTGATCACATTCACAAGTACACCCACATTTGTACTTACCAGTCCCGACATTATCCTATGAATTAATTGTTAGAAATAGTGAATTTATTCATTATAGAGGGTGTGCAATGACATTGTTTTATACATTCAAAAGTAAGCAAAAATTACAATATATACACCGTTTTTATAGACGTTATCGAACTATTGCAAAATAGCGCATATCAGGGGAAAAGATTGCGATCTATGCAGGAGGCTGTACGACTTCAAGGAAGAGAGAGAGAGAGAGAGAGAGAGAGAGCTTGTGACAACAAATGAATTTCAGATGTCCCTTCAGTGGAATTCGTCTGATGTTTAAATTTAATACTGTTTTATTTATATTATTATTATTATTTTGGCCATAGATTTGGTCCAGCCACTTTGCCAGCTAAACACCTCTTTACCAGATTGTGAAGATTCCATCAGATCCCGTCGATCCCATGGAATAAAGTTCACCCGAGAGGGTCATTAGCCCAAAACCATGGTCTCCAGGTGGACGCTTATCAGTTTGATAAAGCTGGTTTTGTGGCTTTGTCATCGACCCGAGGCCGCTAGTTTGCGGCGACGGTCAATAGATGGTGTCTGGTTTTGACATTTATTTTGACAGGAGAGGCGCCCTATGCTTATATATATATATTGGATTTTGTTTTTGACTGTTGACGGAAGTTAATAAATATTTTAATTGTTAAAAATTGTCTCTATCTTTTTATACATATTTAATTCAAACCCTAATATTATATGGGTATCTTCAATGCAGAGAACAATCAATCACTAGCCTTCATACATTATTGGCCACCATTATCGCGATTATACTGTTTCATTATTAACCAACTTTATCCAAAATCAGACTATTAATCATTAATGATATACTATGTGCATGACTAATCTCTAACGAGTGCCTTCATATAAATTAAGATAACTCAAGACAAGACAGAAAGGTGAAATCTTGTGGAATTCATATAAAAATCCATATTAACTCAGTTGTCTTTCCTAATTTTCTAGGTAACAATATCTCTAACCTTCTAGTCTGTGTAAATACTCACTCATTTCTAAGGCAAATTTGCCTAGATTTCAATAAAGGCTTTCTTAGTCGAACCAAAATACTCTTTTTAATCACGTGAGAACGCCCTTGCAAACCTCAGAACAATTTTTAACGCCTTGCCAAATGCTTTATTTTTATTTACTTCTCCTGACGAAGACAAAAGATTTTTGTCGAAACGTTGAGAAAATAAAAAAAACTCCAACTGGCCGATGTGTCTATTTTTTATATAAATATGAATGCCGGCCAGGCAGCCTCTATCTTTACGACAAAATACTCTCGTCATCTATTTGAGTAGTGTTAGCTAGGACTAAGTTTTAAGTTGTTTAAAGTCTATATGTTTGAAATAAATAAGAAAAAAGGAAGTTAAATATATTATTATTTATTTGGTTATGTTCTCCTGTGTGTGAAGTGCATTGATGTACAGAGATGTTGCCAACTATCCTGATAAAATAAATTATAAAAATCAGCACCAAGTATCACACAGTACCAAACCAAATACAATATACGCTTGAATAATCAAAATAAACTACAATTTAAAAAAAATGAATAAATTTATTTTAAAATATTTGAATTAAATTATTATTTTATCTTTCTCTCTCTCGTTGACGATCTTCCATCAAACTCTGCAGCGGTGGCAGAGGCGCCATGTACATATTCATTGTACATAGCATATATTTTATTGTATTTTTTATTTTTTTATTTTTTATTATTTTTTCATCTCTACTTGAATAGTGCGGACAGTGCACTTTTGTCTATATTTTGACGGGATGTCAATAAAACTATGTTATTTTTCATTTGTCTCTCTTTCTCTTTCTCTTGAGGTAACCTGGATTCCTGAACCATCATTTTATCAATTTTTTTAAACAAACCTTTAAATATTAATATTCATTTTTTGGGCAACGATGTATACCTCTCTACACAAAATGTAAACAAAGATAATTCACTGAATATATAAATAGAGAGAACAGATTAATTTTAATTATTCTAATGACTACGCATATTTCTCTTCCTTTATGAAATAAAAATTTTATACAACAAGAGAAAGAAATTTTTATTCGAGCATCATTCAAGCTAATTCTACCAGGATTTATATAAGGTATGTAGATTCTCGTTTGCCTGCCAATATGTTTGCATGTTCTCTCTCGATCTTGTTTTATCCTTTGTCAACCCTTATTCATAGTAAAGCCTGTTTATAAGAGTTACCAGAAACGAGATGTCCCAAACTTATTTAATTTAAATTAAATAGGTATGCAAGATAAAAGAAGTTGTTTATAAAAACACCACAAAGAACAAATCAGCAAAAATGGTTGATAATGTCAGGTGACTAATGTTTATTTCTGATGCTTAGTGAAAATTATTATATCATTTTTACATTCCAAAGTGAATATCCTATTGAACTAATTAACAGTTAAAATTTTGCGTTTGTCATATTTTCTCTTTATTCTATTAAATAAAAATTACAACTGTGTGTGTATACTCACTGAAGGAATCTACCACAGTGTCAACATTACTTTAATAAGTATTTATTGATTCGGTATTTTGTAGCATACAAGTTTTTGTACTTATTTCATATTAACATTTATTTTTATTATTTTTTATTCCACATTTGAAAAAAAAAATATTTTTAGTACTATATAATATAACATAGTCAAAAATATATCCTAACAAAAATTTAACTACAAAGGTGCGTTCATTATAATTTCCAGTACTGGTTTAAAAAAATAATATTTGAAAAAATCGAAAGAAAAAAATTTCTGCGCAGTTAAATACTGATCAATCCTGACTGAAAGCACGAGTCTCGTGGCACACATGCCGATCTAAAAAATAATACAAATAACTTCCTTGTAGGGTTTTATTTCTTTTTTTTTTTTAATGGCCAGTTTTCGAAGAACAGAGATTCTGCATTAATTTTTGTTTTAAATTTAAAAAAGTGCTACTGAGATACGCATGAATTTATTAAAGAAACTTTTGACAATGCAGCTTTGTCCCGTTCAAAAACTTTGTTGGTTTTTACGCTTTCAAATACAATTTCGCATTAGGTTGCGAGGAAAACAAGCTCGCTCTAAAATAAAATAATTAATATAATCTAACAAGAATTTCCATTAAAGACTTATCTTCACAGACTGGGCTATCTGTAGCACCTGTATCATCTTATAGTAACCAAAGATTTGGACAAGATCGGAAAGTTTTCAAAATTTGTTCCTGATTCTAACGGAGAAACAAAAGCAGGTCAGAATGGAAGTCTGCCAAAACATGATCGAAATGACTTGGATTGGTCCAAAGTAGAGTAAAAAATCATTATCGAGGATGAGATGGGTGTTTCATTATCCAGAAACCAAACGTTAATCCAATCCATTGAAAGAGGGGAACTGAAGCCCAAAAAGGCAAGGTTTTCAAAATACAAAGTCAAGACATTGCTAGTTAAATTTTTCGATATTAACGATTTGGTCACCATGAATTTATTCCTTTTGGACGTGCAATTAATCAAGAGTTATATTTGGGGATAATGAAACGTTTATGGGAGGCAGTGCGCCTTAAAAGTCCTGAAAGATAGAAAAACAATGACTGGATACTTCACGTCGATAATGCGCGGCCGCACACAGCCCATATTGTTTTGCAGTTCTTTAGAATCAAAGGCAACCTTGAGGAACTTCTCAAAAGATTATTTTATCTTCTGCTTCGACAATTGGGAAAAAAATTGGCACAGGTGTATTGAAGCAGGATGGGCATATTATGAAAATGATAAATTGGTCTTTAATATTATTATTTTTTAATATGGAAGAATCCTGGAAATTAATGAAAGCTCCTTGTATATTGTCTCTTATAAATTTAAGGATGACAAAGCAATTTATTTTGTTCAAAACAAATTCAGCCCTGTTTAGAAAAAGAACAGAGAGGCAATAAGAGAAATTTTCTAAATAACAAAACATTGAAAATTATATTATTTTGATTGAATAACAAACATTTCGTTATGAAGCTCCTTTCCTATGGGAGCTCTAACTCACAGCTTGCAATTTTTATTGCTATAAGGATCAGACGTCTTTCTGGCGTCTTGAAAGTTTGTCCGCGGCATTTTTGTGCGTCCTTCTACTTGCGACGTGTAAAGCGGCTTTGTCAACATAGCTTCTCATCGTCTCTAGGTTCATAGTTTTCATGGAGGGAATCTTTGCTTTTCAGACGGAGGTGGAATCCTGAAGTCAGTCGCAAAAAAATGTAGTCCACAACACCAATGGCTTAAAGATCTCGTTGATTTTCAGTTTGCAGTTTCTAATCTATCAGGTCTCTATCAAAATGTCATGTAGAAAATAACGAAAGACAAACTTCACGATGGGAATTCAATTTATTTTGTTCAAAAACAAATTCAACCATGTTTGAACTTAACAGTGGAGTACACGGCAGCGAACTAGCAAACAGGGAAGCAAAAAATGCCGCTACTTCTATCTTAACACATTTATACTACACCTTGCCTCAAAAACATACTCGTAACGGTCGCTTATGGCTGCTCTAGCGCCATGAACATAAATATATTCCCAGGATTACTCGACCAGATATATCAGGAGAATTGATCTTACTCCAAGCTGTCTCTTGAAATTTCTGCCAAAAATCCACCATCGTGTGGCAATCCCTACCATATTCAAAGGCCACTGGTATGTCCTAGCAGACCTTACACTCGGGCATCCTGAAACAAATTCAATTTTACCTTACTGTTCTGAAGAACTAATGACAGTTTATTATCTCCTCTTAAGCGCGAGCGCTGTATAGCTTTCCTATATCATCTCTTAAACAAAAGACAGAAATTTTCTAAGTAACATAATATTGAAAAAATAATAATTTACTAATTAAGTGATAAACATTTTGTTACAACACAATATTTATTACTCTCTTATTATAAGAGGGGGAATATTTCTAAATGTATATATAAATTTGAATAGTAGAGTAAAGGAAATTTACAGACATAGAACAGAAAAATGTTATAATGTTCAAAATTGTGTGATATTAATAATAAAATTGTACCATTTCTTTATCTTTAATGGTAGTTATAAATTCAATTATTTCCAATTGAATAAAATTCAGGCGACTTAGAATGGTTAAGGAGTGAGATGCCAATTGAATTTTATTTTCTAATTGTCTCCACTCCACACATTAGATGTCCCAGTATTCTATAAAATATTTTAACTCTTTTATATCCTAAAATGTCAGTAGCATTCAATGGTGGCAAAGAAGAGGTTAGGTAACAGTTTAGAAATTATGTTTTTTTAAATAAATATTAATGTAGAATATAATTTTCCTGAGAATGGGCAAGCGTTATTTTTTAACACAAACAAGATATAAAAGAGGAAGGTCTTGTGCATCCATTTTGTATCCTGAGTGATTGGCTAACTTAAAATATATTCTCGATATTTAAAGAGAGAAACTTCATTTAATTTTGATATACTTCAATTCTTGTATTCCTCAAGATCTAAATTCTAACACACACACAAGCGTTATTTATGAAACAAGAAATATTTTAGCACACAGCTAAAATACCTGTCTTGTTTGAACTATTAGAATATTATTTATTTAGTCAACCCAGACTCTTGTAGAACACAGAAGTCAGAAACTGCCCAGTTGTATGTCAGGTCTAAGTTTTTGGTTTATTTAAAATGCATGTGGAGTTATAATTCATGAGGTGGCGCTAATCAGGCTTACTTCTTGGAATATTTTCCAGGGATTCTGAGCTTAATTTCTTGATCCTAGGAAGATTTATTAGAAGGGTTTAACAAAAATTGAAAAGCATAATTTACTATTCCTATATTTGAAATGGATAGAAAATTAACTCACTAAAATTTTCTATGTAGGTAATAATTAATTTTATAATGTTACTTGAAAATGAACGTTTAATATTTACATTTAACACTGGTGTATGCCATTTTCTTTAAAAGCTTAAACGTGAATTGAAAATTTTTTTTTCGTTGAAAAAATATTTTTGCACAACCCTTTGAAAAATTTTAGAAAATTATATACACAAAAATTAGGTAAGTACCATGAAAAAAATCATTTATAAAGAAACCTTTTTCAAAAATCGTATTTGTTTTCTTCTGTCTAAAGCGGTGTATCCAAATCAATCTTTATATTTGACGTTTCTTAAAAATTGCATTATTGTGATTTCCGGTTGTTTATGAACGTTGGTTTATAATTCTTTACTTGGTTAAATTATCGCCCAAAGAAACTAGATCAAAATAAGTATGTATATTTATTATACCTAATTAATTTAATTTCTAACACTCTTGATGAATAATATTCGTTTACAAATTAGGCCTAAATTTGGTTGACTGAAAGATTTAGATTATTCTTCCGTATACCAAATATATTTACTAAGTGAACCATTTTTGCCCTCCAGACGTAAAAATAGATGAAATAACATCAATTTATTAAAAGAACTATAAACGCGAAAATTCTTAATTATATCAAAACTGACTTTCTTTATCATTGTTTTTTTGTAAACACCCATTTTAAAAAATTAACATTTTCCTTTAAACTAGATAGAACCTACATACATTTTTAAATTTTATATTTGAAAGAAACCTTATATTTTTAACTAGAATAAGCCAGAATATATACATATATAAGTAGGATATATATAAATTATTATTTTAAACTTTGAGGACGTTTCAAAGTTTTCAGAACTTGACACAAATAATATTTTTAATTGCGTGTATTTTAAAAACGAATAATATAATTTTAACATCCGATATTTAATAATTAAAACTGCCATGCTATAGATTTTACAATAAAAAACTTAAAATGTACAATATATGCTGTCATTAAATATAACGGTTTATAAACAATACATATAAACACATATAAGTTTAAAATTTTGACAACATATTTCAAACACCTATATATATTTTTAAAAAAATTAATTTTAATCATTAATTCAGAATTTTTATAAAATTTCATATATGTCTATCTAGAAACAACGTAAAAAATTTAACTTCTTATAGAATAAAAATGTTTTAACTTATGCGTTATTTAAAATATATTGTAGTTATTAAGAGTTAAAATGAATATGATTATTCGTAGTGTTTATTCTAAAACAAGAAAATAAGACCTAATTCAAATAATTTATTAGTGTGTGACGTTTCAGAAACAGCATTGTCACCATTATCAGACACAAATAAATTATTTGGATTAGGTCTTATTTTCTTGTATTATAATCCAAATTGTGCTTTATTAGGTTTATTCTAAAATTTCTCTTGCCGTTGTAAACTGCTAGATTCTGAATAATTGATGAAAGGAAGCAGTTAGAATAAGGTCACACAACAGGTGAGATACTTATTTATCAAGTGGCAACGTGCTGTATCCAGTAGGTTAGGTCCAGATAGGTTAAATTGTGGGTTACTTATTTCACCACTTGTACCACAACTAATCCTAAATATGTGGGGTGTCGATTTATTAGTCCAGTGATGGCACAGAAGTATTTCAAAGTTAGTGTTTTATTGGCTATATTTATAGAGAAAGACAATACCCTAAAATCCTTTTATTTTATACCCTAGAATGTCTATTGGGTTCTCATTGACTTCCGCTGATCTGCCACGCCATGGTGGTCATCTCCTATTTCATGGCCCCGCTTGTATGTTTGCCGTGGTCTGTCATCCCAGCAGGCTGGAAGGAAATCTCTTGGTCCCCACAGATACATGTAGTCTCAGTGACAATGTATAATGACATACACACATAAAAACCTTAGGTTTTTTCAAAAATGGAACTCTTTTCGCTGACTAAGAAGAGGCTAAGTGTAGAAAATACAATTGACATGTTTTTTCACTTCCCTCTCAGAAGTAATTATCCATTATATTATGATAAGGCATACAATTTGGTTTATAGATTATAAACACAAGGTAATAAGTCCAAATACTTTGCCATGTTGAAAACACGCATTCTCGTCCGATCACCGAAGTTAAGCGCATCGCCGGGCCCGGTCAGTACTTGGGAGGGTGGCCACCTGGGAACACTGGGTGTTGTAAACTTCTCTTTGCCTACGGCCATACCACATAAGACCAAATAAATAAATAGTGTGTGATGTTTAGGTAACAACGCTGTTTCTGAAACGCCACACACTATTTATTTATTTGGATTTGGTCTTATTACCTTGTGTTTATCCATTATATATTATTTTCATAAGATTCTCTTATTCCAAAATGATGGCAAATAGATTTGTACCTCACATATCTCTCTGCCTTTCAACAAAACTATGTAGACTTCTATCTATAAACTAAAACAAATATTTTATTGGGTACCAATGAGATTACTCTATCAGATTGGGAGATAATGTTTGTGTTAGTACAGTAGAACCTCTCTGTAAAGGACACCTAATTGAAGAGCCAAGGTGTCCTTTAGGGAGATGTGTCCTCTTACTGAAGAGTTGCTAAATAATAAAAAAGGTAATTTGCAAATAAACTGTCCTTTATAAAGAGGTGTCCTCTAGCATGAGTGTCCTCACATGGAGGTTCTACTGTATCTGGAAACTTAATACTTGCCATTTAGTATTTACAGTCAAAACCTCTTTAATTCAACACCCCAAAGGATCAGAGATCTCCGTTGAATTAAAGGAAGTGTTGAATTAAAGTTAGTCAGATGATTAGCTAATCTTCTAACTCGTTAAAATAATATTTTTAAAATAGCTAGCTTTGTATAATATATAAATTAATAATATTAATTGAAATCATTGTACTTTTTTTATATCTAGTTTTTTTTAATTTTCATTATTAACTTTCAGTGTCAAGGACAAAATGGCCGTAATACATATCTTTTCGAGAGACTCCTATAAATAATAACAAATAAAATTTTAATCTGATTTGAATAATAGCAGTTGAAAAATAAATAAATATGGAAAATAAAAAGAAAATTAAAAAAAATATATTTAAAAAGAGAATCATGAAGATCCACAAGGTAATAAGACCAAATCCAAATAAATAAATGGACTGTTTTGGTTTATTTATTTGGATTTGGTTTTATTACCTTGTGTTTATAATCTATATTCCAAATTGTGCCTTATCAATCATGAAGATCTTTTAAAGAAGTCCTTTATGGTGTCTGTTTTTGCACTGAAATCTTAATCAGGTTGTATTCCAGCTGATCTATTTTTCAAAAGACATGTCTTTCCTCCTCTGTAATACCTTTTAAATAACAAAAGAGTTTTGAGTGTATCAATGTCTATTTCTTCTATAATTTTTTTTTCCACATAAGCTGGCCATAATGATCATGTTTCTGATCTTTTTTTGGCAGAACCTGACATACTTGACAGCTATAATTTGACCTTTTTTAAAAAATTCCAATCCGCCTATTTACTTTAATTTAACAAACTTTAATATAACTTGACACCACCTTAAGTGTTAACAACAAAATATCCACTAGAGAGGTGAATCTTGTGAATAGACAAATTTGGTGCATAGTATTTGAACCTTTTGGCAGAAGAGGCATCTTTTTTTTTTTCTGTAACATTATCACCTCATCACAAAGTACAATAAAGACCATAGCCATGGCTAAACCTGATATCTCCTGAAGATGGTCATGAGGAGTCTTTAAACCAAAACAGTCTGATAAGAGACCCAGTATCTTCAGGTTTCTCATGGGAGACTGAAGCACCATAAACCAGGTCAGCTGATAAGAGTGTCTACAATGAATAATCTACAGTAAAGTCCCGTTCTTTAAGCTGACCCATCTAGCAGCCAGTGCTGCAATTCTTACCATTTTGGAACTTTTTTTTTCCTTGTTTGGCCAAACTTTATTTTTTATTTTTTGTTAAATTCTCAATTTCCCAATAATTTGAATTTTCTAGGTTGAACTAAACTTTTAAAGTTACAGTAATTTTCTTCCTCACTTTGAAAATACGGTAGAAACTCTCTTTAAAGGACATCTTGTTACAGAAATAAAGTGTCCTTTAGAGAGAGGTGTTCTCTTACCGGAGAGTTGTTAAATAGTAAAAAATAGCTATTTTGTCAATGAAAACTGTCCTTTATGAGAGGTCCTCTAGCAGGAGTGTGCTCTCACAAAGGTTTTACTGTACATATAAAAAGATATATGGGTAGCAGTTAGAGTAGAAGCCATGGATACTCCTGTTCTCCCATTAGAGGTTATATCAGAGCTCACAGAGGTGGTGGTGGTTATATATCACATTCATGGCTCATTGTGTAAGAATGAATAACCTATATAACATTAATAAACACAACTTCCTATTGTGTGTGTCCTTACTATGACGAGAAAAGAAAAATTGGAAGGGCCTGGCTCTTCAGTGTTGAACCCTATCAGCTGTTTCATCAATTTAATCAGATTGCTCTAATATTATATATTGGGCTGTTCTGCCCTATATCTATCCAGCACTTTAAGGGAATTCTTGGTATGTAATATTTTATAGCCAGAAGACAGAAATATACATCCCCCCCCCCCCTCATTAATGTAATAGAGAAGATATTGTATGATAAGGCACAATTTGGATTATAGAATACAAACACAAAACCCCAAGGAGAATCCTCTGTAAGACCTGTGTGTCTTAATAAAGGCTTTTGTGTGTGTGTGTTGACAGAAATATACATTTCCCCTTCATTGATGTAAGAGAAAAGATATTGTTTATGATAAGGCACAATTTGGATTATAGATTAAAAACACAAGGTAATAAGACCACATCCAAATAAATAAATAATGTGTTGGATTTGGTGTCTTATTACCTTATATCAACACTTAATCTTTAAAAGTGTCAGGTCTGTAGAGCTTGCTAATGGTGTCTGCTGGGGATGAGTTGAGCTTATTGATCAATGATGTGGTTAAGGGTTGTACTTGGTAAATAGTGGGAAAACCCTTGTGCATCCACGTTCATATAAGTAAACACAATTTTAGCTACAGAATTGCAGGCTATGCTTGTCTGAGCTTGATAACAATAGCTAGTATATATATTTATTTGCTTTTTGTTCAATCAAATTGTGAGGGTGTGTTGATATAATGAGTATATCCTACATAAACATAAGGTAATAAGACCAAATCCAAATAAATAAATAGTGTGTGACGTTTCGGTAACAGTGTTGTTACCGAAACCTCACACACTATTTATTTATTTGGATTTGGTCTTATTACCTTGTGTTTATAATCTATAATCCAAATTGTGTCTTATCTATATCCTACATAATTTACCCCAATGCAGTATTTGCAGTAAAAAAATACAGGAATATAGGATTAACTAACTGTATTGACTCAGTCTTATATTTTCTTATTTTTTTAGATGAAAATATTTTTTAAAATTAAAAGCTCTCTCTATCTCGCAATAGAGTTAGAGAAAAGAATGTGTGTAAATGACCGCACGTACATTTTACAAGACACATTACAAATATTAGCGCGTCATCTGTTATCAAAATTCGAAACTTATTATAGACACGTATGATTCTTTTTAAAAATAAACAATTTCTACTGCCCATACTTCAATGGAAAAATTAATTCCATTGCAGAAAGGACAGTAGAAATTGGTTATTTTTAAAAAGAATCCTATGTGTCTATAATAAGTTTCGAATTTCCACAATGTTTGCAGTTACAAATTCATAAAACCTGTCCATATAGGGTTAAAGTGTTGATTAAGAGAAGTCTTTCTAGTTAGCTTATCAAACATGTTTGCATCTTTATTTTTAAATTAGCTGACTAAATAGAAATGAAAGGAACTCCCATCTTAGAGTTATTTATCTCCCTATGGAAGATATGTAGGATATATGAGAGATAAAAATGGGAATGTTGATAACAATGTAGGAAAAAAGTTACTGAAAGGGTTTTAAAGAAATTTTAGAAATATATTGGGAGTTTTTTTTTGTCTTGCCCTTCCTCAATCTAGTTAGAGGGAACAAGCTCCTAATAAATAATAGTATAAATGAAATAAAAAAGAAAGTTATGATAGGTTTCTTTATATAATTCTTATCAACCTGGTAAATCCCAAATTGCAATATATTTTGCAATAGGGAATGCCCAACACCAGTTTGACACTATCTTATTCCAAATGGCAATCGCCCCATACTAACGTTGGAAAGAGCAAAATAAATCTTGTTAGCTCTTTTAAAGACTTTATTATGTGGGAGTGTCAGAAGTGGCTGAACAAATGGTAAAGTCCCACTGTAGGAGTCATCAAACACTTGTTAGATCAAGGCTGCAACATGAAAGTCTTGTGTAAAATATATCTATGGGAGCACCAATGTTAGGATTACGATGCCATTTTAATCAAACCACCCCATAGTATTCAAATAAAAAGCAACGAAAAATCTAACCTCCAATAAGAGACCACCTTCAGGTGAGACCAGAAATATCCATGCTTTTTTTTTTTTATTTCTCATGGAAGATCCTACTAAAAATAAATAGGGAGTGATGGTCTAAACTTTTCTACACTGTGAACAATTACGTAAGTGTTGAAGCTATTTATAGAATAATATCTTACCTCAATGACTTCCTTCCTTCCCTACCTCAATATTTGCACAGGTTGGTGAATGTAAGTGTAGCTCTGTCACTGGTATTGCTGGATGTTAGTGAGCATGTTCCAGTTTATGTAGGTGAGTGGGCTCATAGTAGACACCTCCTCTGTACCATCTAAACCCATTGCCTGCAGAAATGGAAATCTAATGCTGCACATGACTGGTACAGAGCAGGAGGAACAAGCACCGGTTCTGTCCTTCCAAAAGAACAACAGTCTTTGATTTCCAGACTTAAGTCTGGTCATCTACAGACAATGACTTTCCAGAATGGTTGCAAGGTTTTCCCACTATGTACCAAGTGTAATTCTCAACCTGCAACCCCAAAACACATTATTGACTGTATTGACTCATCCATTGATGAGCTCTACTCTTCCCCGGCAGACACCATCAATATTCTCAAGCTTTACAAGCTTGATACCTTAATATGATTGAGTGGAGATAAGAAAGAAGAGGCAGCAGTGGGTCTGATACCAGTAGGTATAGAGGGAAGAATGATCAAACAAGGTGATGACAATGAAGCCTGAGCCCAAGAACTTGTGGAATTATCTTCACCATATAGTCACATATTTCAACCTCTTCTGGGGATGTGCCCCCTCAAGGCCTATTTAGACTGGTGGAGGGTTTAAATTAAAAAAAAAAAGGGGGGGGGGGGAGGATGGCTGATATATCAGAGATACAGCAAAATATTCCATAGTCTTCCAGGCCACCAGGTTAGCTTCCATAGGAGAGTAAATGGGAAGGAAAATATGAATGAACCTATTTCAACATACACACAGAAAAAACTCGCTTAAACAAAATATTATAAGAGCCATGTTCACACCTCAACCAAAGAGATAACCAACCGAGAACATTATCATTCTATATACATAACAATTAACAAAAAGTTGATTTAAATTATTTTATTTTTAAATATATAGCTTTTGCCTTTTACTATATAAAGCTCTTTAAATAAAAAGGCATATATTGGATCAAAATATCATTTTTTTTACCAATATTTCAGTTGGCTGAACGCCAATCTTTATCAAGGTATTATAACATTTTAAAGTTTGTCAACACTGTGTATTAAAATGTTTATAATACCTTGATAAAGGTTAGCGTTCAGCCAACTGAAATATTGGTAAAATAAATGATATTTTGATCCAATATATGCCTTTTAATTTAAAGATTTTTTTTATGGATTGCTCTATTTTCAAAACGATATAAAGCTCCGTAACAAAAATTTGCAAGGCAACAAGACCAAATCTAAATATTTAATCTATACGTGACATTTTGGTAGCAACGTTGCTCCCGAAATGTAGCAGAAAATACTGTTTTGGATTTAGTTTTGCCGCCTCTTGTGATTCCACAATCCAGGCTATACCTTAACATTTATAACAACAAAAGGCTAACTCCCATTAATATCATATGCTTCTTCTCCCCAGGCCTTATATGTTAGCTAGCCAGCAACGTGTACACACAGTTATGGACAAAAGTACCTAGCCCTTTAAAATACATTGAAACAATGCTCTGGGCAGATTGTACAGACCAGTCCATAGCACACATTCAGACAACTTCTATACCATGGCCCACATCACTATTGCTATGATATCCTATGGGAGGAAATCAGTTTAATCTTATAACAAGGTGTTGTTTTAGCTCAAGTTTTATATCATCTTCAAATGTGTGTATCATAGTTTGATTTAAAAAGATAATTAGGTTTTAGTGTCACCAAAGAGAAAAAACTGCCGTGACATCCCACCTAAGCTATTACTCATTATCACATTACTTGCATCCTCTGACTCAGCTCATTATTGACCGGCAAGCCTTTGTCTGGCCTGCTCCAGTCTCTTGGTACATATGGGTCTACTTGCACAATTAGGAATAGCTTCTCTCTTCACCACTTCTAACCTGCCTGACATCTGATGATGCAATCCATGAACTCTTGTAACATCACAAGGTAATAAGACCAAATCCAAATAAATAAATTTGAATTTGGTCTTATTACCTTGTGTTTATAATCTATAATCCAAATTGTGCCTTATCATCTTGTAACATCAAAAATGGCCCTTCAGGAGTTAATCTAACTTCAAATAAGAGACCACCATCCGGATATTATTTTTTCTTTTTTTTTGGGTGGGCTCGCATAGGAAGTTCTTTTGTGCCTTGTATTGATCACTTATTTATATTTTATGACAATAT
The DNA here is from genome assembly GCA_030710605.1 of Cordylochernes scorpioides. Lineage (NCBI taxonomy): Eukaryota > Metazoa > Arthropoda > Arachnida > Pseudoscorpiones > Chernetidae > Cordylochernes > Cordylochernes scorpioides. Next base: position 40,386,255 of record CP092864.1, read on the forward strand.
ACTGTTCTATATTTATGTAACAAAGGGACATCTGAAAATATAAAAAGGGAGATGTTTCTGAAGTCTTTTATTTATTATTATTATTTTTTTTAATTAAGGAATTGTGATGTTTTTTTAACTTTATGTATTGAAGGTTTTTACTGCAATCATTTTTATTTTACTTTGGTGATTTTACTGTAGTTGTTTTCTGTTGGAGGTGGGTACAATTTAAGGTATTTCCCCTCTTTGTTGTGTAGAAGACCATTCAGGTTGAGCCGGGCTAGAAACTTGGGAGCTCTGTACTAGGAGTAGGAGAGATGGGGACATTACACGTTAAGTGGGTTTTAAAAATATTGAAAGCCAAAGCTACTGCCATCATCTCTTTGTATGAAAGTTTCCTCTAGCCTTTTGGCAACCTTCCCACCTTCACCTTACCTCATCCCTAAGGAAACAACTGCAAATATATACTTTGAGACACTAGGGATCAAGGGATGCATCATTCCATATCGCCTTGGTTTTCTGAGGAAGTAAGCATTTTATGAGTCAAATTTTGTTCACACTTGGTTATCTCATGTGTCCTCAATAAAGGTCACTGTGTATCAAATATCTTTCATTGTTATTGTCTGAATCCTGATATACATGTTAAAAGGTACAACTTTGTAAGGTACAAGTTTTGTCCATGGATGTATATTAAACCTGCCATGTCCGTGAGTCACCTTGAAGCACTAGGATACATCAGGATATTGGAATCCTAGGTCAAATGTCACCAGACATGGGAGGTTTGATTTAATTTCTGACTGCTGCTTCATTTGTTTTGGCATCCCCCATCTGGCTGGCTATCTCCTACTTTGATTGGCCACTTAGAGATCACATTTTAACATCATTGTCACACTCTACTTCTTTTTTATATATGCATGCATACAGTAGAACCTCCATGAGAGGACATCTCTTTCTAAAGGACACTTTGACCCTGCAACTAGGTGTTGTCCTTAAGAGAGAGGTTCTATTCTATATTTACAAAGAATTAAATTAATTAGTTATGGATGGGTTTTTTTTTCTACAGAAGTGAAGTTTGAAATAATTTTTTTGTGCCTAATTAATGTTGTTACGGTAAAGTGATTTATTTAGACGTTGATTTTTCTTCAACTGTGGAGTCAAAATGTAAAGCATATTTGTTCAATTTCCCCTTATTGACCCCCCCTCCCCTCAAAAAAAGTTTCTCTCAATCCACATTCTTTTCAGAAGTAAACAAAATGTGCCTTCCATTGTTACTTTGTTTACTGGAGTCAGTTGAAGCCAAATAATGAGCACATCTCCAAATTTGTGTCCTACATTTGTGTGGGCCTTCCACATTAGCTCTCCCTCTATACAATCTGTCTTGCCACGCCAAGATGTTAATTTGGAGTCTTCGTAGAAACCTGGTGTTTATGGTTAAAACCATGTAACCCCATGGTTGTCTCTGTACATTACCATTTTACCTATCCCCTGAACTAACACTCTAAATTGACCAATTTATTATTATATTTAATTTATTTAATTTGTGAACAATATATATTTTAAATTAAAAGATCATACAATAGTTTTTTTTTTTTTTGCTTATTCCTAGTCACGTGATACAGGCCATGATAATCATGGTGGGTAGAAGGCGACTGCTTTTACTGTAAGTGCACCACATGTCTACACATGTGAAAAGCAGTTCGACTTTGCACTTACAAATATGCCAGAGCCCCATTTGGTTACTTGCACTCGCTGGTGGGGTTGGACTTTTGCAAGAAAATGGGGCCATTGGAGCATTTTTTTTTTTTTTTTTTTAATTAGAAAAAAGTGCCCAATGCGGGAATCGAACCCGGGTCGTAGCGGTCGTAAACCAACGGTTTAGACCATCCTTTCCACCGACCCCCCCCCCCATACAATAGTAAATAAAAAAGAATAGATATTGGTGGTAGAAAAATCCATGCACTTTGTGAGATAGATGTTATAAATTCATAATCTTTTTTTATAGAGTTGTTCTTCTAAGAGTTTTAGATTGGCCTTATTTTCAAAATGTTGCTAATACTTAACAGTGGGCTCCATATAGCAAGTTTTACTGTGTGGTTGAAATTTCATAGAAATGTGGGATGTAAGCGAAAAATGTTTCTAAAGGTAACACGAACCAAATTTAAATGGATGTGGGGCTGTGAAGTAACAAACCATGGCTATATATGAGAGAAGTGAAGGGCTTCTTGTAGGCAGACATGGTCATCTCATTAGTTGATAAATGACATCCAGGATGGAAGTGTGCTATCTATTTCTTGTTAATCACATAGTCTGAGGTATTCCTGGAATTTCAAACAAGTGCCAGGTGTCTTGTGGGAAGAGTAATTTGACGTCATCCATATGTCACAATATTTGATAAAGGGACAGCCTGGATTATTGAGTATGTTCCTCCTAAGGCTTGATTCAGCCTTTGAGCTCAGGACCCACAGGATGTTACCACTCTTCCCACCTCCGGTTGTGCAATTAATTCAACTCAATTGATTGCCACATCTGTATTCTAAGTAAATATTGCTTCATCAAGCTAATATTGAGACTTTTAAAACACCAATTTGTTCTCCCCTTTGTTAGTTAGAAGGGACAGCTATTGTCCCAGAATTCCTCAAATGTCTGATAAGGCACAATTTGGATTATAGATTATAAACACAAGGTAATAAGACCAAATCCAAATTTAACACACTATTTATTTATTTGGATTTGGTCTTATTACCTTGTCCTCAAATATCTCTTTCTCCAAAGATTTTTGTAGAATAATGATAATTGTGTATATGTGAAAATAGTGTAGAATGAGGGAATCGTTCTAGAAAATCAGAATGTGAAAAAAGTGAGTGTTGGATAACTTGGGGATAGAGATCAGCAGTGTGTGTTTGCTGCGTTGAAATCGGACAATGAAGATGACTGATAAGGAGAGATAAGGAGCAGTTTTACAAATAGACTGAGTGCCAGACATCTTTCTGTCAACTCTCTACTTCTCCTACTTCTCAGAGCAGCCTTCAATTCTTTTTTGACATTTTTATTGATGGATGATGGTTCTTGCTTAATTCACTCTAGATGGATTCAAGGTGACAAAACTAAATCCAAATAAGTAATCTATGCATAGAATTTTGATGGCTTAATTAATAAGGTACAATTTTGATTATAGATTATAAACACAAAGTAATAAGAACAAATCCAAATAAATAAATTTTAAAAAAATACACACTTTTTATTCATTTGGATTTGAATCTTATTACCTTGTGATGGCAAAATTGTTATTGAAATAAAGAGTCCACTTAATTGGTCTTATATTACTTTACCCCTATTTACATAAAAGTGAAAAGTGTCCCCAAGACATGTTCTTAAGATTATATTATGCATCAAGAATGGTAAAAAGTAATGGGAAAATCCTATAATAGTGTCAGTGTAAAAATCTGTGAGGGGTTTAATTTCTGAAGAAAAATTGAAAATAGTATAAATAGTGGTATGTAGATCAAACAGTGAGAACTTTGAAAGAAAGCCACAAGTGCTATTTGTCATAGAGATAAATTGGATAAAATAATGACAACCTAAATGAAACTTATAAACAGGAATATAAGTCAAAAAAATTTTAAAGCCTTTTCTCTGCTAAAGAAACATCTCCCAAATCAACAAAATGAAAAGAAACTTGAACCTTTATAGATAAGCTATATATAGCTCTCTCTCTTTTTGCTTTCTCTTTCTACGTTTTATTCCAAAATGTGTGTGTTTGTTGAACTTTTTAAACTTGTCTATTAATCACATTTCCCCCCTGTGCTAATGTTAAAGTACCTAGTTCCAGTCTTTATTAAAGCCATATGCTGGTTTCTCACCAGGAATTATTATAGCTCTCTCTTGAGGTAACCTGAAGTCCTGGAGAGTACTAAAGTCACCAACTATCCGGGAATTATTATATGATGATGATGATAACAATGCTGTTACACAAATCAGTTACCTACAACCTTATTAACACAAGGTAATAAGACCAAATCCAAATAAATAAATAGTGTGTGATGTTTCTGTAATAGCGTTGTTACCATCTTCAGACAAAAGTACTGAATCTATACTGAATACATTCAGTACTTTTGTCTGAAGATGGTAACAATGCTGTTACCGAAATGTCATACACTATTTATTTATTTGGATTTGGTCTTATTACCTTGTGTTTATAATCTATAATCCAAATTGTGCCTTATCATTACAACCTTGTTATAATAGCCTCTTTAATAATACCAATTTGGTATTGCCAAATTGTTGGGATAACAATATGGATATATCAACCTAAAATCTTTATCCCAAAAGATGTTATATGAGGCTTGACTGTATTTATATTTGTTCTTCAATTATCACTCTGGTATATTAGGTAGAAATCGTTCAATGATTGTATTTATTCTTTGGTAATACAGAAGAACCTCCCTGTAAAGAACACCTAGTTGCAGAGCCAAAGTGTCCTTTAGGGAGAGGTGTCCTCTTACTGGAGAGTTGCTAAATAATAAAAATGGTATTTTTTGGCAATGAAAACTGTCCTTTATAGAGAGGTGTCATCTAGTGTGAGTGTCCTCTCATTGAGGTTCTACTCTACTCATTATAATAAAAGAAAATAAGACCTAATCCAAATAATTTATTAGTGTGTGACGTTTCGGCAACAACATTGTCACCATTGTCTGATGATGGTGACAATGTTGTTGCCGAAACGTCACACACTAATAAATTATTTGGATTAGGTCTTATTTTCTTTTATTATAATCTATAATCCAAATTGTGCTTTATCATACTGTACTCATTGTTTAACCCACTTTTGTATGGAGAAAAACATATATATATATAAAGGAGGAAATGTTCCTGATCAGGATGGTAGAGTAGAACCTTTTGGGGTAAAAGGATAACAACATCTAGTTGTAGAGCTAAAGTGGCCTTTAGAGAGAGATATCTTCTTACTGAAGAGCTGCTAATTAGTAAAAATGGTAATTTTGGCAATAAAAGCAGTCCTTTGTGGGGGTGTCCTTTAGCAAGTGTGTCCTCTCATGGAGGTTCTACTGTGTAATTAAGAATAAATAAAAACCTCTTCTGACCCAGTGTAACTGGATGTTCCTGATGGCCTGCCTGCACCATCTTTTGGAATAAATATCAACAAGAGGTGTTTTTTTCCTTATTCCAGAATATTGTTCAACTAAAAGCTTATGTCCATAGTTCTTCTAAAATACCCATTCCAAGATTCTTACAACGGTCACCTATAAAAGGAAGTTCCAAAAATGCAATATAACAGCGGTATGGTAGATTAAACTGGCGAAACCGCTGGGAGGGTTCACCACTGATGAGCCAGGCCCTCCCTTTAATTTTTTCATCGCAGTAAGGACAGTAGAAATTGTTTTATTTTAAAAAGAATAATACGCCTCTAAAATAGTTTTATAATTTTAAAAAATATATATAAATCGAGAAAAAGCCGACCAAATGTATTTAGAGCTGTTGGTCAGTGTGGTGCAGGCTGTAGCTCAACAACCAACCAAGGAAGTTGTATCAAATAAGTCTACACTTTACTGATGAGGGCCTTATTCCCTTAGATTAATATACAGTTGGCTCTCTAGGTTTTAAATGATCCAAATATTTAGCTCTTAGTTCATTATAATTAATTGATGGAGGTTGCCTGGCTAGCATTCATAATTCTTTAATTGGACACCACCCCTGCTATCATTGTATCTTATTTCTAAGTAATTAATTGATGCTCCCAGTTAATCAATACAGACACTTTTTTGGCCCCATCTATTTGATGCCTTCCTCAATTAAAATTTGAAATATTGGCTAAAAGAGATTTTGAATAATCCAAGTCAATTTCCCTCTTCTCAGGAGGCTGGGAATTGAGCTGTGTACCACAGGAAATATTCACATTGAGGGATAAAAACACAACCCACACTACACCAGACTACTGGACAAGCAAAGTCTATAGGAAGCTACTACCGGGATGAAGGAAGAAATGTGGTTTCCCCCCAAACTTTTCCCTATTTCAAGCGGCTGCTAGATATAAATTTAGTTCTTCCTCAGTGTCCGCAGGTTGTTCCGGTGTTGGCTACATAGATAAACCGCATCTCTTTCTTGCTAGATAGAAATAAGCTTTTTATATCGGTTCCTCTTCCAGGTCTGCACTTTGCCAATGACTTAGATATATAACACCCAGTAGTAGAAGCATATTTGTTTGGTTCCCCAGACTGCTAGCCTTTTTTTAATAATGATGTAAGTTCTCATTGTAAGTCCTGCTGTGTAAGGTATAATGATTAGCTTGTTCTTTGAATGGGAGATGTGCCCTTTACAGGTGATCCTCTTTATTTCAGCACCCCAAGGGATAGGTGGAATTGTAGTCAGTTAAATTAAGGCAGGTAACTTGGTTGGGGGATTTGGAAACCAGTTGAGTTACATTGAATGTTGGATTAATAGTTGATTGAGTTAGATAGGTTCTGCTGTACAATATCACTGTATTAATGGGCAGTCAAGCCTCTTTTAATTCAACACTCCACGGTGTTTCCCCGTTGATTTCTCATTCACTCTGTTGATATCAGGTAAATTATATTTTGTTGGGATTTTTGAAGCGGTTGAATTATGGTCAGTTGCATTAAAGAGGTTATACTATATATTTTTTTCAAATTGAGAAGCTGTACATAGGGGGAAATTACATAGATTCAAGTTGAAGAAATAGTTTGAATGACTCTAATAATTATGTGCCCAAAGGGTGGTTGTACTATTTAAAAACGTAGAGTTCTCTAGAGTTAGGCAATTAGCACCAACGGAACTCCCATCGGCCACCGTGCCCGACCTCGTATTGACCTTTTTGGCCGCTATTTAACCACCTGCCTTCGCACACCTGACTGCTCTTCGCACCACGCTGACCTGCTTGTTGTCTCACCTCGGTTCTTTGCTTCAATACGATGATCTAAATGACCTTATTGACAACATGCATTCGCTTAAAATGGGAAATGTATGTTTGTGGAGTCAAGTTACTGATTGTGCACCCTGGGTAGGTATTGCCAAACTATGTGAATCAGGTCTGATGGAAACCCAAAACTAATCAGATTTTGTCATTTAGGCTTTGTTAATTCTGTATTTAGAAACAAACTATTGGTATAACTGTCTCTTTGTACAAAATAATGTAGTCTACCCACAAGTAATTGGAACTTGCTGAAGCCACACAAGGTGACAAGACCAAATTCAAATAAGTGTATTAGCTGTTTTAGTAGCAACGTTGTTACCATCTTTAGACAAAAGTACTGATTGTCATTCAGGATAAGGTACATTTCAGTACTTTTGTCTAAAGATGATAAAACTGCTGCTACCGAGTCATCACAGTAGTTATTTGGTCTTATCACCTTTTGATCAATATCTTAAATTGTGTCATTAGATGATACATATATTTTGATGGGAGAGATGACCTTACTTTTGTTACAACTGGTGGTGTTGTTCCAGATTTGGATGCAGTATAGTTGACCCATCCTTTACCCCACCTAGCAGCGGAGGAGATGATCAATGTGCAAGGCTTGCGCCGTAATGTGAAAAATGTGGTGCGCAACTACACGGATGCCCAGGTGAAGGTGCGGGAGGCCACCTCCAACGACCCCTGGGGACCCTCCAGCACCTTGATGAGTGAAATAGCAGACCTGACCTACAATGTAGTGGCCTTCGTAGAGATCATGCAGATAGTGTGGAAGCGGCTCAACGACCACGGCAAGAACTGGAGGCACGTCTACAAGGCTCTGGTGCTGCTGGAGTACCTCATCAAGACTGGCTCTGAGAAGGTAACGTCCTCTTTTTTTTTTTTTATATTGTCATCGTGTTTTCTCAATTTTAATACAGTAATACCTCTCTTGGTTATAACACCAAATCCAAATAGTGTGTGATGTTTTGGTAACAATGTTGTTACAGAAATGTCAAACACTATTTACTTGGATTTGGTCTTATTACCTTGTGTTTCTATTCTATAATCCAAATTGTGCCTTATCATAATGCCTCTCTAATATACACCTTAATAAATGGGAGTCAGTGGATGAGTGATCTAAATCATTGGTTTACGACTGCTGCGACCCGGGATTGAATCCTGCGTTGAGCAATTGTTTTCTAATTAAATAAATGATCCAATGGCCCCAGATTCTTACAAAAGTTCAACCCCACCAGCGAGTGCAAGTAACTTAAGTGGGGCTCCTAGTAAATTTGTAAGTGCAAAAGTCAAACTGCTTTTCACATGTATAGACATGTGATGATGTACCTACAGCAAAAGTAGTCACCAACCTCTTCCCACCATGATTATCATGGTCTGTATCACACATGTACTAGGGATAATTAAAATAAAAAAAAAAAAACTGATAATATAATTGTTCAATAATATAGATATCTCTATGATCTTACCACCATAACATAAATATAAAAAAATAATAATAATTGAACAATTTAGATTTCCAATATCATTTTTTTGTTGTTGCTAATATAGATTTTATTTTATCAAAAAAATTCTAAAGCATTTACTGCTTAACTCTTTTTTTTTTTTGCTTATCCCTAGTACACGTGGTACAGGCCATGATAATCATGGTAGGTAGTTAGCGACTGCTTTTTACTGTAAGCGCACCACATGTCTACACATGTGAAAAGCAGTTCGACTTTGCACTTACAAATGTGCCAGAGCCCCGTTTGGTTACTTGCACTCGCTGGTGGGGTTGGACTTTTGCAAGAATCGGGGGGGCCATTGGAGCATTTATTATTATTTTTTTTTAACAGAAAAAAGTGTCCAATGCGGGAATCGAACCCGGGTCGTAGTGGTTGAAAACCAAACAGTTTAACCAGCCTTCCACCGACCCCCCTTAACTCTTTTTGAATATAATGACTGGGAATATAATGGGAACTCTGGTAAATGAGATAAGAGGGAATTTGTCAGCTCCTTCCTTCCCACTCCATTATTTGTGTTGTCCTGTTGTTTCTTGTTGATACCCCGGGTACAAAGTTACACTCAAACAATAAATCTAGATGTTGTTATTGGGCTGTGCTTATAATAACTGTTATACAAGCTGTAAATGTTACATAGGGTTACTAGTAAAGTTAATAAATAGTTTGTGGGGTTATTTATTTATTTCAACACACAAAACACGATATCCCGGCTAAGGATAATTGCGTCGATTTACATTTTTTTTTTTTAAACAGAAACAGTTATAAACATTATATATATTAAATTATAAAACTATTTTAGTGGCGTATTATTCTTTTTAATATAAAACAATTTCTACTGTCCTTACTGCGATGAAAAAATTAAAGGGAGGGCCTGGCTCATCAGTGGTGATTTATTACCTTTAATTTTTTCATCGCAGTAAGGACAGTAGAAATTGTTTTATATTAAAAAGAATAATACGCCACTAAAATAGTTTTATAATTTGATAACAGATGGCGCTCTAGTACATCAAAACATTATATATATATATACAAGAAAAATAATTAAAAATAAAAAGAGAAACAATAATATATATTAGGAACCTGAACCTTTCAGGTTTGAAATATATTTACAAAAATAGTTAAACCTATGATAATTATCTCTACTATTTACAAATTGATATAGATCTACAACATTGTCTGTTGTCTAGCGCTAGAAAAGAGTGGGGTTATTTAAAGAGTTACAATTATTCTGCATTTTTTAAGGGATTTAATAAATAAATTGAGGGTTGTAAAATTTTATATATAGTAGAACCTCTTAATGGAGAGAGCGGCTAATTGGTAGAAATGGAATTTTTGGTGATGAAAACTGTCCTTTGTGGAGAGTTATTTTCTCATGGAGGTTTTACTGTATACCTTTGTTGTCACCATTAGATATGTCTACTTTTTTGTACAATCATTGGATGTAATGCAGAAGGTGTAAGTAAATACAATAGAACCTCCATGAGAGGACACTCGTGATAGAGGACACCTCTCTATAAAGACAGTTTTCATTTCCAATATTACCATTTTTACTATTTAGCAACTCGCCGGTAAAGAGGACACCTCTCTCTAAAGGACACTTTGGCTCTGCAATTAGGTGACCTTTACAGGGAGGTTCTACTGTATAATTTTCCTAATAGAGTGTTAAACACAAGGTAATAAGACCAAATTCAAATAAATAAATAATGTGACATTTCGGTAACAGCGTTGTTACGGAAATGTCACACACTATTTATTTATTTGGATTTGGTCTTATTACCTTGTGTTTATAATCTATAATCCAAATTGTGCCTTATCTAATAGAGCATGTTGTCTGTCTGTATAATAAATTCTTGCTGAAAATACAAAAAATAAATAAATCTCCAACATATGGTCATTCACCTGAGATTTTCACAGAGGAGGTTGCCTAACTTGGTGGTCCCAAAAGTAATGGGAGTGGAACTTTCAATGGAGGCACTTCCCATAATTACTTGTTAAAGGCCAGAATGTCACATTGTCATGTTGGGTAGAGGTTTGTGGCTTATACACTAGCTCACATTTACACATCGAAAGGACTTACATGGTACCAGTTTAGTTACTTACACTTGCTATTGGGGTTGGACTTTAACAAAGATCATTGAAACAATTTGTTGATTTTTAAACTCTGCTGCTCAGTGCAAGCTTCTCTCCCAGATTCTGACTTACATGATATCAACAGTTTATTGTTACCACTCCTGTAACCTAGCACCCATCAAGCTAGCGAAATTATAACTTTTTATTATTATTATTATTAATATACATACAGTAGAGAACCTCCATGAGAGGACACCTCTCTATAAAGGACAGTTTTCATTGGCAAAATGACCATTTTAACGATTTAGCAACTCTCCAGTAAGAGGGACACCTTTCTCTAAAGGACACTTTGACTTTGCACCTAGATATCTTTTACAGAGAGGTTCTACTGTATATATTTTCGCGATAAATAAGACTGGGTTCATGCTACATCTGACACCTTGTAAAATGCAAAAGTTGAACTGTTTCTACATGCATAGAGACATTCTGTGCCTTTTATAGAGTGTAAGCAGTCACTAACTATCTACCATGATCATTATGAGACCTCTACTCTATGTAGTTGGGATACTGGTGCCATTCCTCTCTGTGTCTTTCTCCCACAGTGCAGAAAGAACAGCTGGGAGAATGCCAGAAGCCACTTGGGCACTGACCTCCACCATTTCATCACCCCCCTCTGGTTATTGACTCTTCCTAAGTGGTGACTTGGCTAAATGGGTTTTTTACCTACTGGCAACACTCTGTGGTACATTCACATCCTTTGTGGACTCTCTCAGCAGACACAATACTCACCAGAGAGGGATGTTGTAAGCTCTTGTGCACTATGACATCCGAGAATAAATCTAGTATACTTATAAATAGAAATAATATAAATGCACACAGATGTTTTTTATATTTTATTAGACCCCTTTTGTATTTTTCTCTTTTGCTTTTTTGACTTCAAAGTAAATTCAATGTATAAGAGCGTCTTAATAAATGTGTGTTTGCCTCTACTCTTAAATATATATATTTTCTAAATCAAAAAGATCTGGCTCACTATAGCATACTGACATCATGAACAATTAAAAAAAGATTGCTCTTTTTTTTTAGAATATAATTTTTTTTTTGCTTATCCCTAGTACACGTGGTACAGGCCATGGTAATCATGGTGGGTAGACGTTAGCGACTGCTCTTACTGGAAGTACCTCACATGTCTACACATGTGAAAAGCAGTTCGACTTTGCACTTACAAATTAGCCAGAGCCCCGTTTAGTTACTTGCACTCGCTGGTGGTGTTGGACTTTGCAAAAATCGGGGGCCATAAGAGCATTTTTTTTTTTAAATCGGAAAAAAAGTACCCAATGCGGAATCGAACCTGTGTCATAGTGGTCGAAAACCAATGGTTTAGACCATCCTTCCACCGACCCCCCCTAGAATATAATAAAAGATGTCAACCAATTCTCGGGATTGCCGAATAAATGTCTGGGTTGTAGAGGAATGCACACTTCAAGGAACAGCATGACTTTAGTGTCTGTATGCAGGAGGTATTGTTTAAGGAATGTTTCACAGTATTTCTTCATCTGCATGCCAAGGAAGCTAATTTATTTGTTCTACAATCAACATATGTCACTGACACCTGTCTTCTCAATATATAAATTGTGTGCCACGTGTTATGGAACTCCAGACTGACTGTATAGCTTGGTCTATTTTAGATTTGAGCATACTGATCTTATTTTATTTTGATCTATTTCAAATTGTGCCTATTGATCTTGATCAATTTTTACGTATTGTACCTTTTTAAAATGAATATAGATTACTTTAAGCATTTTTGCACAATGTGTTTAGGATAGATTTGAGTGGAACATTGTATAATAACCTTATTTCTAGGTGGTATAGATGGTGTCCAAAACAAAGGTTTTATCTTGGAAGGTAAATAAATGTCTTATCTTGATGAGACCTTGATACCAACCGCCTGTGTGTTGCTCAGCAGTGTATATCTCTTCTGGTGATAAACAGGTGCCATAAAGGAGGGGGGGTTTGAGAAATATGTGCTCATCATCTAAGATGGCATAGAAGTACAATTGGGGGTTGTAAATCTCAAATTGTGGAGGAATTGAGATCACAAACTTTGGAATAAAGGACAAATAATTTGGTGGTAACTTGGCAGTCAGTAGAACATACTCTATGAGGTTGGGACTGGAATAATTTCTATATTTCCTTTCAATTTTTGAGATCAATTTTTAATTACCAATTAGCTGTTCTCCGGTATGAGGACACCTCTATCTAAAGGAAACTTTAGCTCTGCAGCTAGATGTTGTCCTTTACAAGTGGGTTAACAAGTTTAAATGTCTCGTGATGTCACCACACAAAATGTGCTGTCTCATTCTTCAGCACCACCTTCAGGTTTTTTTAACTGGGGTAATAAACATAATACAATGTTCTAATGTATATTTAAAGGGAAAGGTGCTTCTTTTGGTACATGAATACAGTAGAACCTCCCTTTAGCACACACCTCTCCACAAAGGACAGTTTTCATTTGCAAAATTACCATTTTTACAATTTAGAAACTCTCCGGTAAAAGGGCATATCTCCCTAAAGGACACTTTGGCTCTACAATTAGGTGTTGTCCTTTACAAGGGAGGTAGTCCTACTGTACTATCCTTCCACACATTTATGTTGTAATATAATATAGATTTCAAAGTAATAAAAGAAATACAAGAGAGATCAGGAGACCAAATAAGTCAATTATATCAGTTACAGCATTAAAACTGTATTCAGTACTTTTGTCTGAAGATGGTAACAATGCCGAAATGTCACATTATTTGCCTATTTGGTCTTGTTACCTATGTAATTCTTATATGTAAATCCAAGCCTTGCATCGCAACTCTTTTTTAAAATGATACTAATACATTTATAAAAAAGAGCTTAAGTAGTTTTGTTTTCTACACTGCGTTTAGGACCAATCAGATGTATAATCAGTACAATGAAAACCAACCTCCAATGAGAAACCATAGACTAAAAAAAAACATTAACATTGATCTCTCCCAGAGGTTCTCTCATTAGAGGTTAAGATCAGGATAAAGTCATCTTTGGCTTTACAGAAAAATATTGTTGATATTGTTAGATTTCTGCAATCTCCATCTCTGCAAATGTTGTCTAGGATATCTAACTTTCACCCAGAAGACTCTGGTTCAATTCCCTGCTTGGGATTTTTTTTTGCAGCGATGGAGGAGTAGTAAATCAACTAGCAATATCAGTTTTACAGAAAAAGACAAAAGGTTGCTCAACACAGAGGTGTTGGGGGTCATTCATGGCAGGTCTTACTCTATGTTTATAAAATTAGATTTTTTTGTTAAACTATATATAATCACAAAAAGATTGAATTACTTATTTCCCCACCATAACATGGTGTTTCCCCAGTTTTCACAATATTTTCTTTCAGGGAAAAATGTGGACATAGTTTTGTCATGCCTTCAAAACATTTTTATTATTACTCCATTCGTGTGTAAAGTGAGTCAATCAATTGTGGCCTTTCAATTCCCAAGAATATTTGATCATTGAGAATAGCACAATCTCCATTTAATAAAATCAAATATATTTTAAATCTTCACTACTCTAGTTCACAAGCCAATATCACTATATTTTTAATGATAAGGCACAATTTGGATTATAGATTATAAACACAAGGTAATAAGACCAAATAAATAAATAGTGTGTGACGTTTCGGCAACAGCATTGTTAGCATCTTAAGGCAAAAGTATTGAATGAGATTTAAATTTGCTGCGATTTAAAACATGCTGTGATAAAATTTCTCATTCAGTACTTTTGTCTGAAGATGGTAACAACGCTGTTGCCAGAATGTCACGCACTATTTATTTATTTGGATTTGGTCTTATTAACTTGTGACTGTATTTTTAAGTTTGAAGGACTGAGAAGTTGTCTCCTCTAGAAGAATATGAGCCTAATGATCAATTAAGAAATATATAGGAGATTAAAACAATGAAAATATGCAGTAAAACACTGGCTTACAACCACACTAGCTTAGCAAACATATTTAAAAGAGCCAAGTCCTCTCTCTCTTCCTTAACAACAACAATAAAGTATTGTCTCATTGAAATATTTACAAACTATAAAAATATTTGGTCCAAAGGCTCAATACATTAGAACCTCCATGAAATCAATTAATAAAACAGTTTTCATCTTCAAAATTACTAATTTGCTAATTTATAATATAATGCTAAATTACTAATACAAAAATCAACTCTCTGACACACCTTTCTCTAAAGGCTCTACAACTAGGTATATTTTACAGATTAGTTCTATCTCTTTACTCGACTAATTGGCCATTAAGGAATGGTCTTCTAGTCCTGAAAGATTAGTTCTATTGTATATAGTTTTCATCCAGATTTTATGTCAACTCTGTAAAGGGGGACATGGTAATTCTAATACGACTTCTGTACACATCTTTGGTAGGACACTCTGATTTACTCTATAATGACTCCCATGGCAAAGTATTGTGTTGGTCCACCTGTCTAACAGTTCCATGTGTTGCTGCAGGTTGCCCAGCAGTGTAGGGAGAACATCTTTGTCATCCAGACCTTGAAGGACTTCCAGTACATGGAGGACAACAAGGACCATGGACTGAATGTGCGAGAGAAAGCCAAGCAGCTGGTAACTCTGCTAACGGATGAGGAGCGCCTGAAGAGTGAGCGGGCCCGAGCCCTCAAGACCCGGGAGAGGTTTGCCCAGGCCTTGTCGCATGTCCGAGGCCCCGATGCCTCCTCGGCAGAACCTACTATGGTAACTCCCCCTCCCGATGGCTACTACTACTATGTTTGAGGATTTTGCAGTCATTCATTCAAAAATTCCAAACCACTGCTAAAATTTTGGCACACCTAGTGACCTATCCATGTCAAATGAAAGGTCTCCCAATGCTGATGTATTAACAATCCAATATTAACCCTATGCAGCCTGAGAGTCCCTAACAGGAAAGCCAACATTGCCATTAAAATGTGAAATTTAATGGTAGAACTGTATCTTAAAATAACACCACTTAGGAGGGGGTCGGTGGAAGGATGGTCTAAACCATTGGTTTTTGACCACTACGACCAGGGTTCGATTCCTGCATTGGGCACTTTTTTTATGTTAAAAAAAAAAATGCTTCAATGGCCCCCGATTCTTGCAAAAGTCCAATCCCACCAGCGAGTGCAAGTAACCAAACGGGGCTCTGGCACATTTGTAGTCGAACTGCTTTTCACATGTGTAGACATGTGGTGCACTTACAGTAAAAGCAATCCCCTACTTCTACCCACCATGATTATCATGGCCTGTACCACATGTACTAGGGATAAGCAAAAAAAAAAAAAACACCACTTAGGGGTCGTTGTTATAATCAACGGATACTTAAAACTTGAGACTTTAAAATTGCGATGCTAAAAACAAGTTGCTGTTATAAAAGAGGCTGTTAACACTTAAAGCCCGGCGGACGTATATTTACGTCCGCCCTAACAATGCCAGCATTGTTATAATATACGTAAATATACGTCCCGCCGGGCTTTAAGTGTTAAAACAAGGTTCTGCTCAACATAAAAAAAGCAATACTTTAAGGGTAATATATAACCTATTTTATTTGTTTTATAAATTAAAGAAGAGACTCCAAATATGAAACTGATGTAGGAAACAAACAAAAATTACATATATAATTAGATGATAAATTTATGAACTATAACTCTAAATGATGCCCAGTTTTATAATATTTTTGATGGGAATTATAGATCCTCCCTGCAAGATTTCCTTCTATAAACTATTGGGTCTTTTAAATTCTTCCACTTTTCCCCATGCATTTTCTTTCTTCTAAAACATTCCTAAAAATTAATTATTCTTTTATATTTCTCTCTCTTTGAACATTTAAAAAAATATAATGTAGATGTTTTAGTACTTTTTTTTTAGTGTTTGAGACCAAATTATGAAAATGTTATCCAACACAGCTCTTCATTTATTTTGTTCAGAGTCTCTACCTCTTTTTCTGGAATAATCAGAGCTCCAATTCACTTTTGTGTTACTCTTTTGTCTTGATAAAACACAATCTGGATTATAGATTATAAAGACAAGGTAATAAGACCAAATCCAAATAAATAAGTAGTGTGTAATGTTTCGGTAACAGCATTGTTACCTTCTTCAGACAAAAGTGCTGAATGAAAAAATATCACAGCATGTTTTAAATAGCTACTGTCTTGATAAAAGTAACTATTTAAAACATGCTGTGGTATTTTTTCTCATTCAGCACTTTTGTCTGAAGATGGTAACAATGCTGTTACTGAAACGTCACACACTATTTATTTATTTGGATTTGGTCTTATTACCTTGTTTTTTGTCTTGGTTGTTCATAGTATTTTTTTCAAGTGAAATAAAACCTCTTTAATTTTTTTCAAGACTTTAATGGTTGAAGTTGGAGGAATATTGTATATTTAAGGCCATAACACCAGGCTATAATGGATCACAGAAAAGAATGCATTACAGATCCTAAAAAATAATTTTCAGCACATTTTTTCACAACGCTCCTTCTTCTACACTTGCTCTCTTGCCTTCTACATATGCCATATACAAGAAAAATATGTATTAGTTTTATATTGTCAACAAAATTATCTTCAATCGTAAAAAAAAAACATGAAAGTTTGCATTGTGAAATGACTTTTAGAGTCCAACACAAACAAACAATTTGTAGGAAATAAGTCCTGCACAAGAAGAAAAGGAAATAGTGTAGAAAGGACCATTCAGGGTCACCAGTAATTAGGGGCCTGACTCACATTGATCCTTACTACCCCAAACTCCCAATTTGGATGCTGTTCCTACACTGAGTTCAACATTCTAGTCAGATAATGGTCACCACCACTGCGTCACTTCTTTTTACTCAATAAGAGGGGTTTTTTTTGGGTACCTCTTAGCCCCCATAATCCAAATTGTGCCATTCTTTTCAGGATCTCTACTAAGAATCTGTGTGTGTCCTCCAGTACCATTCATCATCTGATTCGTCCTTCACCGGAGCCGGCCCACAGAAAGCTGGTAAGAATTCTTTAGTCAGTCAAGTGATGTTCCCTAGCTCCCTCAGTGTCATCTCTTCTTCAGTGGGACTTTCCCCTGATTAATTCTCTGTTCTTTTGTAGCCTGGAGGGTGGTGAGGAGATCCAGCGGGTCCCTGGGTGGTGGTGGTGAGTCCTGGGTGGTGCCACACTAACCTCTCTCCTTTAAGTCTTGTCTAGCTCTCACATGGTGTTTCTACACTGCCTTCTTCTCTTTCCCCTAACTAACCCTGCATGATCTGGTAGAAGAAGGTATATCGCAATGAGCATTCTCTCCTGAGCAGCTAAAGTCATCTTTCTATACTGTAGCCTGAGATTTATTATCCCATGGTATAGGCCATGCTAATCATGGTGGGTTGGCAGCTGCTTTTACTGTAAGTTCCCCACATGTCTACGCATTTAGAAAGCAGTTCGACTTTTGCAATTATGAATGTGTCAAAGCCCTGCTTCATTACTTGCTCTCACTGGTGGGGTTAGACTCGGGGATCATTGAAGCAATTTTTTATTCAGAAAAAAAGTGCCTAATGTGTTGATTTGATCCCAAGTCGATGGTCTCATATAAATAATGGGGTAGACTTGTAAGGCTGAATAGGTACAGGATCCTGTGGTGAATGCTATATCAGAAAAAATTGTGAGAAGCTGCTGGCTTTGTACTTTGTGCTAATATATTGGACCTGAGGTGTTTGTTATGGAATCTGTAGCCAGTCACATTTGTTGGAACTTCCTCTGTTCTGTCTGTTTAAAGCTTATTTGGAACAGTTTCTGTGGTTTTAAATTGTGTTGTTGTTTCCTATCCCCTTGTGTAAAGATTACACAAATTCCATTGGTTTTAATTGTAAAAGAAACACAAGGTAATAAGACCAAATCCAAATAAATAAATAGTGTGTCACATTTCAGTAACAGCGTTGTTACCAACTTAAGACAAAAGTACTGAATGAGAAATTTTACCAGTCTTGAATAGTCTGAAAAAAAAAAAGCTTTGTGAAACATGTCCTAAGGAAATCTTCTGGGGGTCCATTAAATATACAGTAGAGAGACCATAGCCCTGAGACCATGAGAGACCATAGCCTTTCATTAGAATCTGATTTGGTTTGAAAGACTCCTCATGACCTGACATGTCAGTCTATGATAAAAGACCACCTACCTCCAGGAGAGACTGGTTGTAGCCATTTTTTATGCTATGGTCTCTCATGGGAGGAGACTACTGTTTATTTAATGGACCCCCAGCAGATTTCCTTAGGACATGTTTCACAAAGCTCTTTTTTTTATATTTCAGACTATTCAAGACTTGTATATCAGGGAAACCATATGCATTTATCTGTAGAACTAAAGGTCAAAGAAATTCTGACCCCCCCCCCATATTCTATGTGTAGGTTTCAAGTCCCTTACTCACTGCATGCCAGAAGCACCTCTCTAAAAATGCTTTCTCTGTTAGACCTGGCAATCTCCCAATGCTTCAAGGAGGTCAGACCCTCTGGGTCTAACCTAATGGACCCCCAGCAGATTTCCTTAGGACATGTTTCACAAAGCTCTTTTTTTTATATTTCAGACTATTCAAGACTTGTATATCAGGGAAACCATATGCATTTATCTGTAGAACTAAAGGTCAAAGAAATTCTGACCCCCCCCCATATTCTATGTGTAGGTTTCAAGTCCCTTACTCACTGCATGCCAGAAGCACCTCTCTAAAAATGCTTTCTCTGTTAGACCTGGCAATCTCCCAATGCTTCAAGGAGGTCAGACCCTCTGGGTCTAACCTAATGGACCCCCAGCAGATTTCCTTAGGACATGTTTCACAAAGCTCTTTTTTTTTCAGACTATTCAAGACTTGTATATCAGGGAAACCCTATGCATTTATCTGTAGAATTAAAGGTCAAAGAAAGACCCCCCCCCCCATATTCTTTGTGTAGGTTTCAAGTCCCTTACTCACTGCATGCCAGAACCTGCTCTCTAAAAAAGCTTTCTCTGTTAAACCTGGCAATCTCCCAATGCTTGAAGGAGGTCAGACCCTCTAGAGAGGATGGTGCTCCAAATGTTGAGGCTCATCATCACTATTTGAAACACACATGGATGTAGGAACCATATTCCAGTTGTGTGGTTCTTGGCATCTACAAAGGAGTTACGAGGAAGCACATCATATGTTGGAAAGCATAAAAAGTCATTACACAGAGACAGATTAAAATTGTCATTACCTTTTTGGCTTTCCTGACACCTATAACAAAGAGATTGAAAAAGAAAAGGAAGATAGATGCAAAAATTATTCATCCTCTTTTGTCATAAGGTAGCAAGACCATAATGAATAAATGAATGAATAATTGTGATGTTTTGGTGAGCCAGAATTGCTACCATCTTCAGACAATAGTAACAATGCTGTTGCTGATGTCACACATTTTTTTAATTTGGATTTTGTCTTGTTACACAAGGTAGTAAGTATTAATAAATAAATAGTGTGTGATGTTTTGGTAACACTATTTATTTATTTGAATTTGGTTTTATTACTTTGTGTTTTTATTCTATAATTCAAATTGTATACCTAATCTTGTCTTGTTACCTTATGCTTTTAATCTATAAATCCTATTGTACCTTATCGCTATCTATTGACCGTTTCCACAATCTTTTAGAATCTGATCTGTGAAAATGCCTTCACAACAGCTCTGAAATGGTCATCTGAAGAACATAGTTGTGGGGGCCTCAGTATTTCAGAGGGCAGCTTATGGTGCATGACTCCTGGAATCCTCTCTATTGGCCAAAGAGAGGTGTTTTGGTGGCAAGGTGACTGGATAAAATCTATGATGAATTTTTGAAAGGGAGACGACACCCAATTGTTGAAAAGTCACATCCAAATTGAGGAGAGAGAGAGAGAGAGCAGGTAGGCTGACAACCCGGTTATAGCAGAGCTGGAACACGCCCGTCCCCAGACTGCCGGGGAGGAGGAGCTCCAACTGCAGCTGGCTCTGGCCATGAGCAAGGAGGAGGCGGAGAAGGAGGACCGGCTTCGCAAGAATGACGACCTCAGGCTTCAGATGGCCTTGACAGAGAGCCAAGAGGATTTTAAGCGGCAGCGCACCCGCGGAGACACAGACTCTAGCTCCCTGGATGACCTTATGGGGCTCAGCTTCTCCAACCCCAATAACAACAACAGACAGCCCCTGCTGGATCCTTGGGGGATGCCCATCAGCCCTCCTTCCCAGCAGGTACTTACTGCAATCACCAAGTACACATGGCCATGGCTCCTGTCTAAATAGAAACTAAGTAATATCTCAACCAAAAAAACTGGTCTTTCAAGCATCCTGAAAAATCATGATGAATATATGCCTGAAAGACCAGTTTTTTTTGGTCATTGAGGTACAGCTTGCACTATGCTGATGAGGGCCAACAGCCTGAAAGGCGTATGTGGTTAGCTTTTCTTGATTAATCAAGAATGGTTATTTGTCCATTTCTGGAATGATTAAAAATCAACTATTAGTTGATATTTATTCCGACAGATGTTGGAGCCATCAGCAAAAGTTGCGCCCCTACTTTTTGCACAACTTAAGATAAGCCAATTACATAAAGCTTTTTAGACTGTTGGCCATCATGTGGTGCGGGCTGTACCTTGGCAACCAAAATTATCTTAAAATCTTTCTTGAGAGATCCTCATCAATTTAAATTACAGAGAAGAAATTCTCATTAATTGACATTCCTAATAATTGGGAACTAATATTTGTTGAGACTCTTGAATCCCCCTCATTAAAGTATTTTTTAACATTTAAAAAATATATTTCCAAATGTACGCTAGTGAGGCAAGAGGTTGGCAATAATGTTTTTTTAAAATAAAGATATCAATATGGAATGTGTGGCAGGCGGACCCCTGGAACTCCCCTCTGTCCGCCCAGACCTCCCCAGCTGATCCCTGGCAGCCCCCTGCGGCAGGGGAACCTGCCCCTCCCCCGCCCCCCCCAGCGAGGGGTGTCCTCTACCAATGGTGCCTGGCCTACCCCTGCCGACCCCTGGACTCCTCAGTCCGCCCCCCTAGTGGATGAATTTGACACCCTGGTGATGAGGAAGACCAACAATGCCTCTGGTAGGTCCTTCTGCTTTCCTGTTACTGGTGTCTGTGTGTGGAATCATTTCTTGCCATATACTTTGGATGGAAAAAGATTGAGAGGGCCTAACTCATTAATGGATAACCCTCCTCCAGCAGTTTTGCCATTTGAATCCACCAGACAAACTTTTGGACTGAACATACTTCTTGATTTGCATTGATGACTCACAATTGATTTTCAAGACCAAGAATTTCCAATCCTAAATAGTACAATTCTAGTGTATGATGACTAATCGGAAATTTGATTTAAGGCTGGAAATTTCTGAAGTCTTCTGACTTGGAATTCACTGCAGTCAGTAATTAAAGGTTCATTACTAGGGAGGGAATGTTTAGTCAATTACTTTTGTCATTGTAGAAAATTCATTGTGTTTTGCTTCAAATATTTTAAAGGCCTAGGCAACTAACACAGAGGCCTATGTAGACATTGTTTCTATATATTCCCTCTTCTGATTATGATAAAGTATTGCACATCATTAATTCATTTCTTTCATTGATCCTGTGTAACCTCTCACAGCCACCACATGTCCTCTTTAACAAGTAATAAATACGGCAGTCTGTGTTTCCTCTAAATACAAAGAATTTAATCATTAGGTGAGGGTGCCAAACTCTTAAAAGAATAAAAATACTTTTTTGTGTGTGTGTGTAATCTAGAGCATTTTTTCCCTCATTTTCCACCTTTTATTTTGAGGCAGCTATTCTGCTGGAATTTTCCTTATCTTGAGTACACATGATTAAGGCCATGATAAGAATGCTGAGTAAAGGTTATTACTGTGTATATACCTTAGTGGTCCCCCCAGTAGTGGAATGCCCATCACTGTAAGTGCACTACATGTCTTTGTGCATTTGGAAATGAGTTTAACTTTTGCACTTATTAGGTGTCAGAATCTTATTTGACTGCTTGAATTCCTTGATTAGATCAGACAAGTTGGCCATTGAAGGAAGATATTTTATAAGACATTTTTAATGCAGTCTGGGTTATCCTGTCAACTCCCAGACTACCATAGTGATGGTGTACACAGGCAGCACCTCCCCAGACCTCCCAGCAGCCTGCAGTGGGCCAGACCTCCTAGACATGGGTGAACTGAGGGACTCCTTGCCCCCCACAGCCAAGACCCCGGAGAGTTTCCTGGGAGAGAACTCCAACCTGGTGAACCTGGATGCCTTGGTCTCCTCCCATCCCCGGCCTGGCCAGCGTTAGTAGTTTGTCTTCCTTAAATGTCACAGGCTTGCTCTCTCATGGGTGTCCTTGGGACTAAAACCTTGAATGGACTTTGTAAAATAAGAAAAATTACGCTAACTCAACAGAAACCAGGGTAGGGTATTCATGTTTTATTTAAGCTGTCTCTCTTGAGAGGGTTTGTTATGTTATCTCTTGTAGTTCAGCCGCCTCAGCTAACCCACCGGATGTAATGGCTGCAGCGGAGATGACCAATCCCTTTGCCCTGACAATGCCAGCCCCACCTCCCCCACCTAGCAACCCCTTCCAAGCCGGCAAGGCTGCTCCGCCCACCATCAACGAGCTGCGAGCCAACAACCAGTTCGGAGGCTCCAACCCTTTCATGTGACCCTCCCCACTGTCGTCGGATTATGTTCAAATGATTTTTTTCTTTTTATTGATTATTTTGTTAAGAGAGAGAGAAAAAAAATTTTTTAACCACAATTAACCCTTCACATTTCTAATTTATTATTCCTTTTTTTTTTTTTGCTGAAGAAACGTCCTCCTCCTCCCACCTTTTTTCCTCCGTTGTTGTTAGCTCCTAAAATAGTTGTTGATGGAACCACTCCCTCCTACCCTGGATTAGTTGCTCTTGCACAAATTACCCGTAGAATTCCTCTCAGAAAACTCATCGTCACATTTTGCTGGAAAAAATTCTATATAGAGAGGTAAAAAAAAAATTGAATTATATATAAATATATATATTATATATATAAATAAAAGTATATACAATTTTGATATATATATATATTATATATTTTTCCAGTTCTGCTAATTTAGTAATCCTTGCTCAAAAAAATCTTTTTATTTAAATTTTTTTGTTGTTGTTTTTTTTCTATAAGATCACACCGACCGACCGACTGACCTAACAACAAAAATCAGGAGGAGAGCTGTTTTATTGTGAACTCTGCTATGAAAATTTTATACTAAAGTGTTGGCCATGGGGTGAAGTTCTGTCTGTACATAATCTTCTACTTTGTAAGCCAACTCAGAAATAAAACACTATTATTGTATTCTCTGTTCCCTTATCTCCCTTACATGTTTACTTCTCAGCTAAGTCTGTGATAACATTGTTTTACATTATAAACACAAGGTAATAAGACCAAATCCAAATAAATAAATAGTGTGTGACGTTTCGGTAACAGCGTTGTTAACATCTTCATTTGGTTTTGGTAACAACGCTGTTACCGAAACGTCACACACTATTTATTTATTTATTCGGATTTGGTCTTATTACCTTGTGTTTATATCCCTATATATATAAAAGTCAGTGTATGTATGTATGTGGGTATCTATGTCGGCTATACACGTCCACAATACGTAACTAATCTGACTGAAATTTTAACAGTATATAGAGTAGAATCTGGAAAAACTTATAGTGAAAATTTCAGGTCTCTATCCCAAATATTCTTCGAGTTATTTGCAAATTGCGTTGCAAATTTGCCTTTTCGCTTGCAAGCAGCGCCTCTAGCGGTGAAAATGGGAAGTAATATCAGCTGACCTAATGTACATGTAAAACGTGTTTTGACAGGACATAGAGAAAAATTTGGAAAATATATTTATCGGATTTTTAGCCAATAAAAAATAAAATTGACAGGTTCTGGACAAAAATAGTTGTTTTTTTTTAGTCATAAAATGATGATGACAATATTGCTGTATCATGTTTGATTATCAGATACAAAAACTATATCGGGAAAAATTCCAAAAAGCTGAGACCATGGGTGAAGCCAGTTCATTTTTAGTGTGCAGGAACAAAATTCTAACAGAAAAACATTAATTCGAGCAGAAGACACAAAGCCAGATCATCTCTTTATAAAAATATCGCTTCTCTGACACAAAGTTTGGAGCGGGACGTTTCACAAGAGTGACATGCACAGCGCCAATTTATAATTGTAACAAATAGTATTTGAATAAAAACATTTAATCGGGTAAAACCAGGGCGTTGCCCGGGTCATTCGGCTAGTATATAATAAATTATGCCTTATCATTGTTATACATTATTATATACTAGACGAATGGCCCGGGCAACGCCCGGGGTTTACCCGAGTGCGAATATATTTTTTAATATTATCTTTATGCATAGAAATATTAGGATAATATAATAATAATAATAATATAATAATATAATAATAATATAATAATAATATAATATAATAATATAATAATAATATAATAATAAGTTCTTCAGAAATATAAACAGTTTAAAAAATCAAACATAGATGGCGTTACCTCCCCATTGCGCAATTCCCAGAGAGAGTGTTTTTGTTACATCATGCTGTGACGCACACGATGACCCAAGGTCATTCAGGGGTGGAGCAAAGCCTATCTCCGCGGTCGCAATGGTGGCGCTGCATGCGAGCTAAGTCTATATATCTGCAAATAACTCTAAGGAAATTCAAGATATTCAAGAAATTATTTTTCGGACACCTTTCCGGGGATATACCTAATAATATCCCAGAATTTCATGGCGATTGGATGTATGGTTTTTGAATAACAGGGTTGTCTAGAGGGGGGCAGGGAGGCCACGTGTTCGCTGGCGGCCAATGGGAGCGCATTCTATTCGTGAGCTTCAGACAAACAGACAAACAGACAACCAGACAAACAGACAAACAGACAGAATAAGGCAAATATATAAGTAGATAACAGAACACATTTTGAAAAAATAGTACAAAAGTGAAATTGGTGTTGTTTCTTATCTCCTTGTGTAAAGATTATACAAATTCCATAAGTTCATGCTCCTCAAGCTGTTTGATGATAAGCAGCGGCCTCTCCCAAAGGTCCAAGTGAAATTGTACTGGGATCAGGTGGATAATTTGAGAAAAAGGCATCTCTTGATTGTGAAACTAAAAGTAGCTGATGGCATGCACCATCTGTCCGAATAAATATAAACTATTTGTTGATTTCTAATTACTCCAGAATTGGCCAAATACACATCCTTGGTTGATATTTGTTCCGACAGATGGCACAAGCCATCAACAACTTTTAGTTGCACATGAGGAGATACCTCTTTTTTATCCCATTCTTGTGTATTTTGCAAATTCTGGAATATTTAAAATCAATGAATAGTTGATATTTATTCTGATAGATGGTGCAAGCCATCAGCAGAACACATTTTGACTTGCATTAGATGCACTAAACAGGACCTTTAGGAGAGGCCGCTGCTTATCATAAAACAGCTCAAGAAGCATGGAATTCATGTAATCTTTACACAAGGGGATAAAAAACAACACCATTACATAATTCTGTCAGCTTCTAACTTCTTCCTACTCCCCTCATCAGTGACAGAGTAAGAAATTGTTAATTTTCCAAATCTGGATTTTTTTTTTCTATATGTTGGCTTTTTCTATGTCAAATGTTTTACTTTTAGTATAATAAAGCACAATTTGGATTATAGATTATAAACCCAAGCTAATAAGACCAAATCCAAATAAATAGTGTTTGATGTTTTGGTAACAGCATTGTTACCATCTTAAGCACTTTTGTTTGAAGATGGTAACAACGCTGTTACCAAAACATTGCACACTATTTATTTATTTGGATTTGGTCTTATTACCTTGTATTTACTTTTAGTATACTTTAAACCTTACTAAAATGAACTAGAGATTAAGAAGAACCATTGTGCTATAGGGAAAACAAAAATATAAGGTTTGCTATAACAAGGTTTTACTGTAAACAAGATGTATTACACACTACCTATGTAATACTATATTGTATTTCTAATGATTTTATTATAAATTTTTATTTACAGTAGAACCAGGAGGAGCATGAACATCAGAAATAGACGGTCTCAAACAACACTAACCAGATTTAGAACAGGCCATTGAAGATAGAAAATAACAACAAAATCTACCCCACTTGCCCAAAATGTAGCTTGGCACCTGCAGCTCCAGAACTCATTTTGGCTCGGATTAGATGCACTAAACAGGACCTTTGGGAGAGGCCGCTGCTTATCATAAAACAGCCTAAGGAGCATGAACTCATAGAATCCGTGTAATCTTTTCACAAGGGGATAAAAACCCTCGGCAGAGCTGACTGCTACAGGATGCCTCCCCAGGTGGCGGATAGGGGAAGGACCTTCAGATATGAAGGCCAGCTGCGAAATAAGCAGAATAACTCTTGATGAATAAGAAGGTGCAAACCAACAGCACCATTGTTAGAAGAGGAGAAAGACCTCTTTAAAAATCCTAAGTTCAACTGACTCGGTTGATAGACCTCAGCTTCCAATGTTAGGAACAGCCTCAAACTATAGGCAAAGTCAGACTTTCGCCAAAGTGTGCCTGATTATGGTGCCATGATCGACGAAAGCTGTACCCCTATCACCCATTCCATGAGGTCAGCTTGGAATTTGTGTAATCTTTACACAAGGGAATAAGAAACAACAACAACCTCTCTTTAAAGGAAACACCTAGTGGCAGAGCTAAAGTGTCTTTTAGAGAGAAGTGTTCCTCTTCCGGAGAGCAACTAATTAGTAAAAATGGTAATTTTTTTGGTGATGAAAACTTTCCTTTGTAGAGAGGTGTCCATAAGCAGGAGTGCTCATGGAAGTGTGTATACAAATATTCTAAAAATATATCTTTTTTTTTTTTAATCTATGATTTACAATATTTCATGATCACCTCAACTTGACTCATGGCCATAACTAAGTAATTCTTGTTGATCTCTAGGTTCTACTCTCCTAGTTAATCCTATATGGACAGACATTAGGAATGAGTAGTGTAAAGCCAACAATTATCCACTTTCAGAAAATTGAATTAAAAAAAATTATTTTGTTTATTATTTTGTAAGGCTTGCCTTGCATAGCATCTGAATATGCTGCCACCAATATGCATTATTTTTTAATATTGTGTGGTCCAAACACAATCCATTTAATGTTTACGGTAACTAAAATCCTTTTTTACTTAACCCAAGTAAACATGGGGCTCTGGCACATTTGTAAGTGCAAAGTCGAACTGCTTTTCACATGTGTAGACATGTGGTGCACTTACAGTAAAAGCAGTCGCCTACTTCTACCCACCATGATTACCTTGGCCTGTACCACGTGTACTAGGGATAAGCAAAAAAAAAAAACATGGTGTAAGCCATGATAACTCGGGCATTAAAGTTTTTACTACTTTATTGTAAATGTACAACATGCAGAAACAATGCATTTACACTTAAAAGATGCCAGCCATAGCGCCATTTGGCTATTGGTAAAGTTGGGTTTGTGCAAATATTGTGGCCATTTGAGGCAATTTTTATAGAAAAAGTGACCCAAGCAGGATTAGATCCTAAACATTGAAAATCAAGTGTATACCATTACACTGATGACCCCGATTACATAGAAAATATGAATAGTCTTACTGTGTGAAATTGCTTCTTTAACTTTAGCCTGAATCTTTGTAGGAGTGTACCAATTAACCTAGGTTTTCATATTTGCCAAATCATATTTATAATAGCTACAATAGGTTATAGAAGGCACTGGACTGGAGTCAACTATGTCCAAAATTGATAAGGCACAATTTGTTGTTGTTGTTGTTGTTGTTTCTTATCCCCTTGTGTAAAGATTACACGAATTCCATGAGTTCATGCTCCTCGAGCTGTTTTATGATGAGCAGCGGCCTCTCCCAAAGGTCCTGTTTAGTGCATCTAATGCAAGCCAAAATGTGTTCTGGAGCTGCAGGTGACAAGCTACATTTTGGGCAAGTGGAATAGATTTTGTTATTATTTTCTATCTTCAATGGCTTGAGATGGCCTGTTCTAAATCTTGTTAGTGTTGTTTGATGCTGTCTATTTCTGATGTTTAGAGCTCCTCCTGGGTTCACTCCACTGTACCAACTGTACTTAGGTGGGATCCTCCAGTTCTTGTTTATTTTTGTTTTGGCTACTGTTTCTATTTCTTTAAAAGTAAGTTTATTTTTCTGTGGCAAGGGTTCTTTTGTGCCTTTTTTCGCTAGCACATCAGCAGCTTCATTGCCTTCAATTCCAACATGTGAGGGTATCCATTGAAGGTGAATTTTTGAGGTTTTTGAGAGTTTTTGGAGATAACCAATTATGTTCCTGCTTACTTTGTCTCTGAGTTCCCCTGTGTGACTCAAGTGTTGTATGGCACTTCTACTATCAGTAAGAATCCAGATATCTTGATAATTAGTATTTCTGATGGATTTTAAGGCTTCATAGATGGCTATAAGTTCTGATCTGAAGACTGAGCAAAAATCTGGGTTTCTTCTGTTCATTTTCTCAATGCCATTTGTAGTTTTGATGAGACAGCCACTGCCAGTGTGTCCCAACTCATCTCTGCTACCATCGGTATAGATAGTTATTGCATTTTTAGGAATGTTATTAATTATTTCTAATGATAATTGTTTTAAGTATTCTGGATTTTGGTATTGTTTGTTTGTGGGTTCATTTAAAGTGTCATTAAAAATAACATTTTGTAGTGGTTCGCATGGAGAAATTTTTTCTGCTAAATAATTTTTTTCTACTTTATATTTTAAAAATCCATTTCTTTTGGCCAGGTGGAGAGGACCTTCTTTTTTGAGTCTTAGATTGGATTCCCAATTAAGTATGTAATTGGAAGTTCTGTGTTTGTTTCCATAACTCTTGGTTTTGTTTATATATTTTGGCAGATTGTAGCTTCTTCTATCCTTTAAGGGCATAATGTGTGCCTCGTAAAGTACAATATCGTTAGGGCAGGTATTTCGAAGACCTGTAATAATTCTAGCTGCACTTAGTTGTATCCTTTCCAGTGATTTTAGATTTGTTTCAGATGTTGTACCATAGATTTGATATCCATATTCCAGGATAGGTCTAATTAGAGATGTGTAAGTTAATTTTAGTGTGGTTGCATCGGCTCCCCACTCTCTTCCTGAAATATATTTCAGGATTTTTAGTCGGTCTCTTCCTTTTCTAATAACTTCTTCAATATGTTTACTGGAGTTAATTTCTGGATCCAGGGTGTAGCCAAGATATTTAGGATATCTATATACATAAAAATGAATGTTTGTATGTTTGTTGGTCTGTTGGTCTGTCTGTTTGTATGCACGGTATACAAATTCGCAGTAGTTCACTAAATCAAACCAAAATTTCCATACATAGGTAAAAAATAACGGGGGGTGACGATAGGCTATTTAAAAAAATATATAAATCAATTATTAAAACTATATATTCAAATTATTCTACTTAGCTCACGAGCAGCGCCCTCTAGAACGCGTGGCGGCTGACGACGGGGGACGCCCATTGGCTGGCGGCGAGCACGTGACTTCCCTGCCCCCGGCCCCCCCCCCTCCCCTCCGATAAAATGGAATCGGCCGGCTGGCCAGTTCGAGTAACCACCGCGCGCGGTCCTGGCGTTGGTGACACAGCTGTGCCAAGTGCCAAAAAAGCCTCGCGGGTGACCTCCGGGAACTACGTCCATTTTCCATATGTAAAATACATTTAATCGGGGTAAACCCGGGTGTTGCCCGGGTCATTCGTCTAGTTTATTATATTGTAATTGTTGTTCTTTCAGAATAATTTTTGGCCTTATTTTGTATAGTTTCTTATCGGTAGTAAAAAGACAGGTTTCAGATTTTTGGGGTTTAAATTCTAATTTATGTTTATTAGCAAATTTTTCTAGGTGAAGAAGAGTCTTGTTCAAATCCCTTTCAGCTTTTTTCCAGTTAGTGTTACTGCTCCATAGAATAATGTCATCAGCGAAAAGTCCAATATTGGTTTTATGTGAAATTTTTTCTTCTATGCCTGCAATAAATAGGGTGAAGAGAGTTGGGCTAAGGACTGATCCTTGTGGTAATCCTTTGTACAATTTGAAGGTTTTAGATAGAGTTCCATTATATTTGACCCTGATGTATCTATTTTTAAGGAAATCATTTATCCAAGTGATAGCTTTTCCATCAATTTTGAAATGCTTGTATAATTTTGTAATTAACTTGTTTTTCCATACTTTATCAAAAGCTTGTGTAAGGTCTAAAAAAGCAGCTATGGTGTGGCTAGTTGGTTTTCTGTTTTGTGCATCTTTTACCTTTTGTGTGAAAAATAAGAGTTGGTCTATTGTCCCATGTCCTTTCCTAAATCCATATTGTTCTTTTGGTAAGAGATCTCTTGTGTCGAGGTGGTAGGTAAGTCGTCTGAGTATAATTTTTTCCATTAATTTGCAGCAAATACTTGTGAGGGAGATAGGTCGATAGTTTTTTGGGTCATCAGCAGATTTGTCAAGTTTTTTACTAGGAATTATTGTTGCAGTTTTCCAGTCTTGAGGCAATTTTCCAGTTTTCCAGGAGTTATTGAAAATATCAAGAAGTATTTCTTTGCCATTTTTGCCCAAGTTTGATATCATTTGGCCATGGATTCCATCTGGCCCAGGAGTCTTGTTTAGGTCAGTGTTTTCTAATGCATAATCTAGCTCTTTCATATTGATTTTTTAATGGAAAATATTATGAGTGCTGGTGAAATTTTTAGTCATGAATAATCTTTCGGGCCTTTTTTTCAACTTTCTTATCTTTTATTTCAAATTTGATTTTACTGCTTATTTGATATGAATTACCTAAAAGATTAGCAGCATTTTTGTCATTAGTTGCTGGGGTACCATCCGTATTCTTAATCATATTTGTGTTTTCAGTTTGTGGCTGGGCTCTGTCAATTTGTTTTGCCAAATGCCAAAGTTTTGTATTCGGGTTTCTTGGGTTCAGGTTTTCACAAGTTTGTTTCCATTTTTCCCTTTTCATATTTACGTATAACCTTTTTATTTTTGCATTCACAATGTTCAGTTCAGTTCTACAATTTGTTTGGTTTTGGGTGCACTTTTTTTGTAGTTCATTTCTTTTAGTTATAAGTGTTTGAATATCTTTTGCCTGGTGTGTATAATTTGGAATCCATTTCTTAATATTACCTCTTGGTATTAAACTTTGGCTGCTTTAATAATGGTGTTTTTGAAAGATATCCAATTTTGTTCCAGATCTTTTATTCTAGTGGGTGATTTTCTAAAGTCTTCATTGGTGTTTTTCTGGTAAAGATTCCAATTAGCCTTTTTGAAGTTCCAGAATTTTTCTTTAATTGAGCTGGTTTTGGTCTTGGTGCTAATTTCTATCAAAATAGGCAAATGATCACTTCCAATACTTTTTAATATTTGCCATTTGCATTTGTGGAAAATGTCAGGACTGGAGAAACTTATATCAAGTGCTTGAGCAGTATTATAGCTGTAGGAATGGTGGGTGGGATTCCCATCATTTAAGCACATGAAGGCATTGTCGTCAACAATGTTTGAAAGTATTTTGCCTCTTGGGTTTGGCATGGAACATCCCCATAGTTGATGTTTGGCATTAAGGTCACCTACAATAATAGTGTTGTCTGTAAGAAATTGAGCCATTGTTCCATCGTCAATAAGTTTATTGTTTGGTGGGTGATACATATTGAATATGTCGATGGTTTTGTTTTGACTGAGGTAGACTTTGATACCTTAGGCTTCGAGGTCTGATGTGTTTGGAATATTAATGGCTATGTCTTCATAGTACAAATTCTTGATTAAAAATGCAAGGCCACCCCCTTCTTTATTTCTGTCTTTTCTGAGGATATTATAGTTTTTATATTTGAGATTGTACTTTTCATTTAATTTGATTTCCTGTAGGGCTATAATTTGTATCTTTTGTTTTTCAGCTATTTCCATTATTTCTTCTAATTTTATTTTTGTTGCTGTTGAGCACAATCCATTTATGTTGCACTGCAAAATTCTCAATTGCTTGGAAGCTGCAAAGTTAGAAGTTTGTGGAGACTGTATTATACTTATCGGACAGAACCCTCTACCTAAGTCCTGACCGCGCCCCTGTTTATTCTGCGCGACAGGCGATGCAGCATGCAAATCAACATCTGATCTCATGGAATGGGGTATAGGGGTGCAGCTTTCGTTGATCATGGCATCATGATCCAGGCACACTTTGGTGAAAGTCTGACTTTGCCTGTAGTTTGAGGCCGTTCCTAACATGGAAGCAGACGCCTTTGCTGCCGACTCTAACATGAGTACAGACGCAGCTCCTCCGTATCCCTGGAGTGGGACCCTTGCTGAGGTCTATCAACTGGGTCAGTTGAAGTCAGGATTTTTAAAGAGGTCTACTCCTCTTCTAACAATGCTGCTGTTGGTCCGCGACTGCTTATTCGTCAGAGTTATTCTGCTTGTTTCGCAGCTGGCCTTCATATCTGAAGGTCGTTCCCCTATCCGCCACCTGGGGACGCGCCCTATAGCAGTCAGCTCTGCCAAGGGAAGGCACAATTTGGATTATAGATACACATTATTGACTGTATTGACTCATCCATTGATGAGCTCTACTCTTCCCCGGCAGACACCATCAAAAGTCTCAAGCTTTACAAGCTTGATACCTTAATATGATTGAGTGGAGATAAGAAAGAAGAAGAAGAATGATTATAGATTATAGGCACAAGGTAATAAGACCAAATCCAAATAAATAGTGTGTTACACACTGTTACCTTGTGTTTATGGCCAAAATTTTAAACCTTTTTCCCTCTAGGTGGTGGAGCGAGCAGAACTGAAATTGCCCTTCTCATTCCTTTCAATACTTGCCCCATAGTTGTTGAGTGATAGTTCTCTCAATTTGTTTCCACCAGTGTCACACTTTGAATAGTTACACTCATGCACAAAACTTAAGGAAGTTATATCTTTTAACATGTATATTGTGATTCACACAATAACTATGAAGGATATTTGATACACAATGAGCTTTATTGAAGACAAGAGAGATAACCAAGTGTGAACAAAATTGTCTCTCTCTCTCCTTCAAAAAAAAAAAAAAAATAGACGAACGGCGACATCAAAGACTTTTTACTTCCTCAAGTTTTGTCCATTAGTGGATTCTTTGACCATATAGTCAAACTGGGGAGCAAGATTTTATATTGTCATAATCTTTGTTAAAATAATTTAAACTTCAAAATTAGGGCTTTAGAATTCTGATGTAACCAGGTTGCTGTTATAAAAGAGGCTGTTAGGTTCCACTGTATTTGACATTTTCAAGAATTTTAGAAACTCTCCCACATATAACGGAAAACTTATATATCTTTATTGTAAAAATAGATAATAAAGTGGATTGTATTTATAACAAAAATAGTGTAAAACGACATTTGAAAATTATCCCGCATGGGTTTCTTTTCAACGAAAAATCAAAAATTTATTCCAAGGAGAAATAACGATTATTTCTAACCTTAGGGATGAGGTATGAATTGTGAAGAGTAATGATAAACAGAAAAATAAAAGTGTCCAGGGATGGGAATCGAACCCACAATGTTCCGCTTACCGGGCAGATGCCATGTCCACTAGGCTACCCTGGACATATTTTTCCGTTCGTAAATAATACATAAAGTAATATTTTTTATTTTTCCGTTTATCATTACTCTTCACAATTCACCCTTTCATACCTCATCCCTAAGGTTAGAAATAATCGTTATTTCTCCTTGGAATAAATTTTGATTTTTCGTTGAAAAGAAACTCATGCTGGATAATTTTCAAATGTCGTTTTACAATCACAAGCCGCATTATATTATATTGAAAAATAGTGTAAACAAACTTTGTGTGGCCCTTCACAAGGCAACAAGACCAAATAAGTAATGCTTTGATAGCAATGCTTTTACTGAAATATCACACATGAATTACATTCCAACTTCTTAAACACAAGGTAATAACACCAAATCCAAATAAATAAATAGTGTGTGACGTTTTTGTAACAACGCTGTTACCGAAACGTCACACTCTTTATTTAATTGAATTTGGTCTTATTACCTTGTGTTTATAATCTACTAGACGGGTGACCCGGGCTTCGCCCCGGGATTGACCAGTATGCATATCTACCCGAGTGATATATATTTAGATAAGATTTTTTTTTTTATAATTGTTTGTTATTAGCATTATCTATTTGTTTGCATCAGCATAATTTAATCTAATCTTTGATAGAGGGCGCTGTTCGTGAGCTAAGTAGAATAATTTGAATATATAGTTTTAATAATTGATTTATATATTTTTTAAAATAGCCTATCGTCTTCCCCGTATTTTTTTACCTATGTATGGAAATTTTGGTTTGAATTAGTGAACTACTGCGAATTTGTATACCGGACATACAAACATTGATTTTTATATATATAGATAACCCAAATTGTGCCTTATCATTTTAACTTCTTAATTCAATACCCAAAGTGATAAGAATTTTTGGTTGAATCATAGTTGGTTAAGATGACTTATCATTCCATTGCAATATTCACTGCTAGTTGACATATTTAAGAACTTTTTAAGGTTTGCAATTGTCAGTTGAAGTAAATAGCCTGAGATTGGGATTTGGAAAATGGTTGAATTATAGTCTCTTGAATTAAAGATGGTAATCTGAAAGGAAAGTGGTTAAGATTTTTGAAAAATGTGCTGAATTATAGTTGGTTGAAAAAAAGATGTTATACACTCATGGACAAAACTAAAGAAAGTGGAAAGTATTTTAATTTTTCCTGTTATTTTTTATTTTTTTTTAGTAAATACAGGCAATTTTGTTCACACTTGGTTATCTCATGTCTTCCATAAAGGTCACTGTGTAGTAAATATCTTTCAAAGTTATTGTCAGAATCTCGATATATATGCTAAAAGGTACAACTTCCTTAAGTTCTGTTCATGAGTGTACTGTACTTTTTTGGATTTAGGATTGTTTGAAATTAACATTTTATGTTGGCCATTCTTTAATGGACCTACTTCTGTTTTTCCATACTTGTTCAGTGAACCCACACATTGCCATGCCAGCCAATCACAGCAGACAAGTACACCTTGCTGTTAGTGGTTTTCCATTGGAAGATGGGTGGGGCCACCACAGATGTAGAGGGTGTCAGTGCTATTTGAGAACAAAATGATGTCAATGGGAAAAAAATTAATAGAAAAGGGAAAAGAGAGCATTTATTACATATTAAAGTTTTATATAGATGAACAGATACACCTAAAGGATGATATCATTTAATGAACCCGCCATCAGCGGCAATAACAGCTTCTATACGCTGTCGAAACTGACTGCAGGCAGTAATGAGATGGGTCTTGGGAATGTTTACCATTGCATCCACTAAAGCAGCTCTGAAAGCTACAAGAGTGTTGTGGGAATGACTATTGGAGTCTCTCTCAACTACGTCCCACATGTTCAGCAAATTGACATCTGGTGAGCTGGGGGCCAAACGTTTGGTGTGATATGGTCATGAAGATTCTCAGCCATCCATTCTTGGGTTGTTCTGACTGTATGAGATGGTGCTGAGGTTTTTGAAAACATATGGCCTCCCACGTGCCACGGTAGCGATCCAAGGCTTGACAACTGTGGCTAACACCTCTGTGTAAGCAACGGCATTGACTATGGAACCTGGAGTAAAAATATGTGGAAGAAAAACATCACCTTCACTACCAACAACACAAAGAACCATCAATGATGCTGGAAATTTGGTATGCATGACCGTAGGTACCTCATCAGGACTTTTACACAGCTACCAATCATTTTTGTGGTTCACATTCTGATCCTGAACAAAGTTCTCTCATCTGAGAAAAACCAGATCATTCCAGGTTCCTCAGGATGTTTGAGCTTGCTCAGAAGATGCTTGGCTCTGGTCAAGCGATTCACCTCGGTTCTTTCGAACATGAATTGTCCTCTCTGCATCATGTATGATTTGTAACAGATGTCCTCATGAACCATACGTCGGATGGTAGCCTCATCAAACTGCGATGAGTGTCCTCATCGACTTCCCAGGGTCCTCATCGATGGCAGCTTGGATACGGCTTATAAAGTCTGATGTCCTGATACTGTCAGATAGTCAACAATGTCGTTTCCTTTAGGAAACTTCCGTCACATAAACCTTTGCAGCTCCCAATTCTCTCCCAACTTTGAAAACAAATGATCGGGCAACTTTCAAGAATGCAGCAGTTTCTGAATCGGTATGTTCTGCAGCAAAGGAGACAACTGCATGCTTCTTCACTTCTTGCATAAGAGTAGGTTCTTCCATGTCTACCTGCAACAGAAAAAAAACTATCTTACTATAACACAGACAGGAAAGTATGGCACCTATATTGTGTGTTCTCAAATTGCTACCACACCCTGTATAACCTAGGTGCCTCTGAGAAAAAGGGGAGAAACAATGTGCAAAATAAAATACACTTTTAGATATAGGCCAATTAAGGTTTGGTGTATTGTAATGATTTTAAGACATAAGAAAAAATAAAATAATAAACCTATACTCTATTATATAACTTTATTTTCACACACAAAATACTCTTAAAAGGAACATTACAATTTCTCTAAAGATGGTGGAAAGTATTTTACATATTTACAAAAAGTTACATATGGTGTTGTTGGAAGAGTGGTGTAAACACTATTGATTTTAGATAGCCATGGCCCAGGATCAAATCTCGGATTGAGCACTTTTTTCTGAAAAAAAAAAATTTTTTTTTCTTCACAATGACCTCTGATTCTTGCAAAAGTCCAACTCCAAGTGAGTGCAAGTAACCTACGGGGTTCCGGCAGATTGGTACGTGCAAAAGTTAAACTGCTTTCTATATGAGTAGACATGTAATGTACTTCCAGTAAAAGCAGTCTACCCACCATGATGACATACTTGGGATAAAACCACCACAAGAAGTACTGTGATCCACTTGTGGGTGATCTCACATGGTTTATATATAAAAAATCAAAACCCATACTAACACCATGTTGACACTCTCAGTGAGAGCCAACAGGATACAATACATAAAGATGATGGAAGGAATAGAGGAAAAAGGTTCATAAGTTCATCTAAGGTTGTTGACAATTTTAGATGGCGCATAGCAACATAAGATAAATAAAGGTCACCTCTCCCATCAAAACTAGATGCCATCTATTGACTGTCACTGCAAAATAGCGGTCTCGTCTAGTATTCACATCTCTTTTGATGGGAGAGGCGACCTTTATTTATATAGATCATTATCCTCACGGCAAATTTCCATCTATATTTTGGCCTAACCTCTTTGGGATATTATGAAAATTCCATTTGATCCCTTGTGAATTTCATGAAATAAAGCCCGCCCTGGACTGACGAGGGCCATTATCCCGAAACTGTGGTCTCCACGTGGATGCTTCTCAGTTTGCCAAAGCTGGTGTTGTGGCTTTGTCACCGACATTAGGCTGCTAGTTTGCGGTGAGGATCAATAGATGGTGTCTAGTTTTGACAGGAGTGGTGACCTATATATAGATCATTATCCTCCTGGAAAAATACCTCCATCTAAAAGAATATGTACAGTGGAACCTTATTAAAACATCAAATTAGTTATAACATAATAATTCTAAGATCCCAAGTGTTGTTATAACAAGGTTTGACTGTAAATACATTTGTAAATGTAGCAATGATAATATGAATGATTCAATTAATATCTGATAAATTTTTAACTTGAATGAAACCACACATGTTGGAATATAATAACAAAGAAAACACCTCTCTCTCTCTTTAAATTATTATAAAATTGTCATATAATTAGACAGTTTTACTAAAACTTAAAATGAGTAGATGTGGAAAAGGAAATACCTTTATTTAAGGGGCGGCTAACCAGAATGGGTGATTTTTAAGCCTCAAAGATGTGGAAACTTTAACATCTTGAGAGAAGAGAGTGATAAAAAAAAAGTTTTACCAAGAATTTTTCTTATATATTTATACAGTATATAAAACTGTATATACTGTTTACTGTATACTATACTGTATATAAAACTGTATATACTGTATACTGTATACTATATACTGTATACTGTATATAAAACTTTCTACTGCCTTTTCTATGCAGTGAAAAAATATTGGGAGGGCCTAGTTGAAGCATTCCTAGCTGTTGCGCCAGTAGAAAGGACAGAAAAGAGTTGTTTTATTTATAAAAGAAGGCGCTAAAACTAGTTTCAAATTTCACGTACAGATCCATATATAGAGAGAAAATAGGCCCAATTCAATATACAAATTGTATGTTTAAAAACAGCAATTTCAAAAGAAAATGCTCAAAGTCTGATTGAATACCACTACCCACCAGGATTGATCCTTCAATTACAGACTATGTAAGCAGAATATTGAGCTCATTAGTTGTAGCGGTCTGAGAGATTAATTTAGAAAAAATTGCTGTGAAAGAAAGATCATTCCAGCGATGGATGAGTCAATATTTCCCAATCATTTCATCTTCCATATCGTAATTGTAGAAATTCGTATTATATTATTTTTAAAATGACGACAAAAAATTGTCTCCAATTAAGAGATGACATTCCTTCTGTGAAATCATAGAAGTACGTAATGATGATTAAAAAATACATTTGGAAGATGTGCATTGAAGCACCAGAGAGAGACAATGACAATTAACATATTTTTATTGACATCTTGTCAATACATGTAAAGTGCACAGTCCGCACTAATTATGAGAAAATGAGAGAGAGAGAGAGAGAGTATGTGCCATGATGCTCCAGTGTATGTCATGATGCGCCAGTATGTGCCATGAAGCGCCAGTATGTGCCATGACGCGCCAGTATGTGCCATGACGCGCCAGCATGTGCGCCAGTATGCGCCATGACGCGCCAGTATGTGCCATGACGCGCCAGCATGTGCGCCAGTATGCGCCATGACGCGCCAGTATGTGCAATGACGCGCCAGCATGTGCGCCATGACGCGCCAGTATGCGCCATGACGCGCCAGTATGTGCCATGACGCGCCAGGGAATCACAGAGGGTGACATCACGGATGCGGTCATATACCCCGAGGACAGGGAGCCTCTCCTCAGGACCTGCTCCACCCAGAAGAAAAACCTTATCACCGAAATCATCAGTGCTGCAATTGAGCGCGCTCGGGACTCAGATCCCTTTGTACGTGAGGGCTTATACGCGCTCAGGAGGATGTTACTCCCCTGACGGAGTCCAGACTACCCTTGGCAGGGGAACCTCCTGATGTGAATTTTTTAAATTGTAAATTTTTAACTGCCTAACTCTCCGGAGTGTAACAATTGACTGAGTTGTCATGACGCGCCAGTATGAGCCATGACGCGCCAGTATGTGCCATGGTGCGCCAGTATGCGTCATGACGCGCTAGTATGTGCCATGACGCGCCAGCATGTGCGCCATGACGCGCCAGTATGCGCCATGACGCGCCAGCATGTGCGCCAGTATGCGCCATGACGCGCCAGCATGTGCCATGGCGCGCCAGTGTGTGCCATGAAGTGCCAGTATGTGCCATGATGCTCCAGTATGTAAGATCTGCACCTATCGCTGAGTCAACGGCCCACCTATCACTGCTAGGGATGGCCCATCAGATTACCACAGCAGGAATGTGGGCAGTGCCACACTTCCACGCTTCCAAAGTCTAAAATTATTCGTTATGATTCTACTCAGCTACATTCCATATTTTTCGGTTGAAACACCTTTGCAAATGAAGACGCTAATGAATTGCCGATACTGGCGTGAAATGGAAAGGCCGACATAAGATTGTATTTTTTTCAAGCATTTGTCATAGGTCTATATATATAAAGGTAGAAGTTAGTAGTGAAGAAGTACTCGAAAGTTTGCTTCATATATATTTTAAAAACGGCAACAATGAGAATTAGAGAACCCCAGTTACCATTCAAAGATTACAAATTTCTTAACAAATTTTATTTAAGCAATATGAATTCATCTCTTCTGTCTATCTCACCACTTTTCTAGTTTTCTGCATTGAAGCCGAGTTGATTCGTGCTAGGTATTTTTGTGGAAAATATATCTGCTTCTCTTACAGATTCGTTGAACGTCGCTAAGGCCGGACCTAATCATCATCCTAACTACTTTGAATTTGGAAGCGTCTGTGATTTCTTGATAATATTATCTATTTCTGATCGTCATGATGCCTCTCCCTTGGCCTACTTGCTACAGCTAGGATCTTTTCGACGCTCGAGGATTGCCCCATTGTGTTGATCTTTCCATTTTTAATGGTTTATGCTCAAGTCCTGATCTTTTTTTTTTCTCAACCACTCAAGTCCTGAAATAATATTCCCTGCAAACCAAGCCTTAACATCATTTTCCAGCGAATTGACCCACAAATATAACTTTCTATCTACTTAAATCTAAAATTAACCTTATCAGAAAATCAAATCCCAATTTATTTTATAAACGAATCAAGCTTCAACTTTATATTTCTAGAAATCAATCACCAACTTCTTCTTTTCTATTGGAGTAGCATTCAAGAGAGGCGTCTTATTTATGATTATATTTATATATATCTTATTTATTATTATATTTATTATGAGGCTGATCTAATTTTGATAATCCAAGTGTTTATGGTGATACATCAGGTATGATGTATTGAACATCAGGTTGTATCGTGCCGCGTTTCCCACCGTTAGGTGTCCCAGAATGTCATCTCTGGTCAGATGGTGACAGTTCTTTTCATTGATTCGAAGGCATCAGCTTCTTTCTAGATTATCAAGTTTGGGCCTTCTCTCTCCCCATCCTAGTATCTTCTCTCTCTCTCTCAAAGGTAAATATGCCATTCTCTAATTACTAGAATAGGCTTTGCGAACTTATTTTTTGTATTTAAAAATATCGTAAATTTAAAATCGAGGTTAGATTTTGTTTCAAATATGAGGAAACCGCGAGCGTAGTCACTACCTCACCTCTATCAGCCCGTTTTCTTTAAAAATCTACCATCCTTTTATAACTTAACTCCTTTTTAAGATAAGCGGCCACTGTATTCTGAACATTATTTAAAAATAAACCTAAAATATCTTTCTTTCTTTATACACTTAATGTATTTGTAAATATATTTTTTGAATAATAAAAGAGGAGGCAATACTTTCAAAAGATAACCTCATGGGAGTTACATATATAACCCAAGACGGTCTGGTAGGCTACAAATATCAGCAATAATGTCCTATAACTTGGGTGGCATCCTACATACTAAACGAACAGGAAGTCTTATAAGACACAATTTGGATTATCTTTATATATAAAAATGAATGTTTGTATGTTTGTTTGTTTGTATGTCCGGTATACAAATTCGCAGTAGTTCACTAATTCAAACCAAAATTTCCACACATAGGTAAAAAAATACGGGGAAGACGATAGACTATTTTAAAAATATATATAAATCAATTATTAAAACTATATATTCAAATTATTCTACTTAGCTCACGAACAGCGCCCTCTATCAAAGATTAGATTAAATTATGCTGATGCAAACAAATAGATAATGCTAATAACAAACAATTATATAAAAAAATCTTATCCAAATATATATCACTCGGGTAGATATGCACACGGGTAAATCCCGGGGCGAAGCCCGGGTCACCCGTCTAGTAGTTTATAAACACAAGGTAATAAGACCAAATACAAATAAATATACAGTGTTTTATATTATAAACACACTATTTATCTATTTATATTTGGTCTTATTACCTTGTGTTTAGGAAGTCTTATATTTTCTTTTCTGAACATGATTTTATTTGGGATGACTATTGGAAGGTGCTTCATTTTCTCCAGGTTGGTTGATTCCTGGGATTCTGCGCTTTAAGTGTAGTGGTTGTATCAGCTCCTTCTTTTAGTATGTAGGCAGGTTTTTGAGTCAATGGAAATACCTATTTCTTTTCCCTTCTATTATTCTGGAAATTACCTTGAATGATCTTACATAGGGGTGAGTTCCAATGATTTTTTACTCTGCTTGTTTTCACTAAAACGTGTGAGGACATCTTCCCAAGTCATTAAACAAATATTTGTGTATTCATATTGTGTCGAGCTTCTTTTGATTTTAGCGATTCTATTTGATTTTATAGTTTGTGTAGAAATGTTTCTCTGGTGTGATCGTCGTTTTAGAAGCGCCGGAAAACTTATCCTGAAGTTAGAATTGTTTTTCTAGACCATTTGAATTAATGAATAGTCAGAATTTTCCCTGTGGGCTGATCTCAGTCCTAGCAGCAGTACCGTAGGGATTGAATGTGTCCATTTATTGTGCTGGTGTGCCCTTATTGCGGCATTAATGTTCGATGGAATCCTTCGATGTTCCCATTGCTCTGTGAGGGGTGGTGTGCTTGAGTTTTACCTCACATATGTTTGTCAAGGTTTGAACACTTCAAAAGTGAACTGACTTCCTTGGTTGGTGATTACTTCATAAGGAGAGAGATTGAAAGTGATTTATTACAATGTCCATATAAGATTATATAAGGTTAAATACTAAATAGGATTAAATAAGATTATATAATTGAAATCGGTGTTTACCTTACAACTCTGAA
This sequence comes from Cordylochernes scorpioides, assembly GCA_030710605.1. Classification (NCBI taxonomy): domain Eukaryota; kingdom Metazoa; phylum Arthropoda; class Arachnida; order Pseudoscorpiones; family Chernetidae; genus Cordylochernes; species Cordylochernes scorpioides. Next base: position 40,429,331 of record CP092864.1, read on the forward strand.
CACTCGGATTTTCCTGGAAAATCTCTTAAAGATTTCTTGAAAAAAGCCATAGTCCACCTGTGCTGTGTGAGCAGAAGAGCTTAAATTGACTGTTCCATTATATGTATGTTCCATATGTAAATACCTGTTTTTTTTTTTCCTCTTTTCGCTCTCCACTTCTTCCATCCATATTTCCAAATCCATATTCTTATTTTCCATAGGATCATTCAAATAATAATCAAATATTTATCATGTGTATATAATCTTTCTCCATTTTTACCCCTTTGTATATTTCCCACTTTCATAGGTTTCTCCGTCTTGTAACCCCAAGGATAATCCTCTGTAAGACCTGTGTGTCTTAATAAAGGTTTTTGTGTGTGTGTGTGTGTGATTATATAATTGAGAGAAAGAGATTGAGATTTAAACTACTTTATCACAATGTTCATATAAGGTATACAGTGGACCATCGGTTTACGAGCACCTTGGAGTACGAGCTTTTCGCAGTACGAGCAAAATTTTTTGAAAAATTTTACCTCGGATTACGAGTGAAATTTCGCATTACGAGCAACTCGTGATGGTTGCCCGTAATCGTGTTGGATGAAAATTCACTGGGATCCCTCCCTTCAGATCAGATTCGGGAAATATGTAAAATGTGGGAAACTGTGCAATTGTTCGTAGCAAGAAGAATTGCCCGAGTTTCAATTATTAAAAATAAGAAATTAGTTTCGCACTACGAGCGTTTTGGAGTACGAGCATGGCTCTGGAACGGATTATGCTCGCAAACCGAGGGTCCACTGTATAAGGTTAAATACAGAATGAATATAGATATGAATAAATAAGATTATATAATGATAAATATATGAATAAATATATATAAATATAATATAAAAATTTAAAAAAATAGAGAGAGAAATCCAGATCTGGTATAATCTAAAAAATATAAGTATTATCAATGAGAGAATAGTTAAAATTAAATAATACATTTTCATTGATTAAAGAAATTATTCTGCTCATGAATTGAGAGAATTGTTCCCATTGCTGTACCTTGTCGATAATTATCATTGTGAATGATTTTGATCTTATCTGAATAACACGAGTGTTATTGATAAATGAACATTTTGTTTATCTTAATTAACGACTCCTCGTCATCACTACCGTGACAATATATTGGGAGGACTTAGCTCATCAGTGGTGAACCATTGATGAACCAAGCCTTCCCAATATTTCTTCATCGCAAAAGGATTCATCAAGCCCTCCCAATATTTTTCATATAGTAGAAAGGTAGGATAGTAGAAATTTAGTTTTATTTAAAAGATAAAAATCCGTGAATAATAGTTTTATTTATTATAAATAGATTACACCTCATAATAAAATGGTCTAATGCTTCCAGTTGTTGCAATCTCAGGTGAATACAATTTATTCGATTAAGCAGCTTGCGTAAATTATAAGGAAAAAAACGCATTTAAAATGCCATGGTCCTTGATTAATTGGTCCTCGCTATTTCAGGACGGCTTTGATTTCACATGAGATTTCACATGAGATGTCACTAAGGTAGGGTTTTCCGAATATGTCAAAACGCTGTCAACCTAGATCTGTGGATGGGTCTTGGAGATTTTATGGAAGAAACTTTGGAAAAAAAGAGAGAACAGTAATTAAAGAAGCACCTTCTCTTGGCCAATAGGCATAACACAATGCTATCCATCTATTAGTCTCTTTCAAGTCAACCATTTCCTAGTTGAATTTACAATAGTTCACGATTCCCTTCATGTGACATAAGGATGAAATTAAAGTCATACTGCACTGAAGAGGCCATAGTTCGAAAACATGGTCTATAGGCGGGTTTCACGAAATATCTAAAGTTAGTTTTATAAAAAATATATACATATTGTCTTCAGTCTCTGTAAATTGAAATAAAAAGTTAATTGATTGCATGTTAACGAATTAGTTATCTTAAGAAGTTACCTTTTATTTTATTACCTCTTATTTAATATCCAAATGTGTTTATTTCTATATAACACACATGATCCACCTGTGCTGTGTGAGTAGAAGAGCTTGAATTGACTTGTTCCATTATATGTATGTTCCATGTGTAAATACCTGTTTTTTCCTCTTTTCGCTCTCCACTTCTTCCATCCATATTTCCAAAATTTTCTTTCTTTTTTCTTTTTTTTTTCTTCCAAATCCATATTCTTATTTTCCATAAGATCATTCAAATAATAATCTATATATATCTATCTATCATGTGTATATAATCTTTCTTCATTTTTACCCCTTTGTATATTTCCCACTTTCATAGGTTTCTCCGTCTTGTAACCCCAAGGAGAATCCTCTGTAAGACCTGTGTGTCTTAATAAAGGTTTTTGTGTGTATATAACACACATGATATATATAGTATGTTAAAAAGAAGACGTAGTAGAGAAGAAGAAAGTATCTATAAAGAAAGATGTAAATTGTATAGTGCTAGACTATAATGATAATGACAAGCAGAGCAAAGTTGCGATATTGCTTCTACTTTAAGTTCACACTATATGCACTTACCCTCATTAAAAAAACTTAAGGAAGTGTAAATAACGTCTTTGATGTCGCCGGTCGTCTGTTTTTTGAATGAGACAGAGATAATTTTATTCACACACACTTGGTTATCTCGTTTGTCTTCAATATAGGTCACTGTGTGTATCAAATATCTTTCAGAGTTATTGTCTGAATACCGATATACTCGTACATGCTAAAAGGTACAACTTCCTTAAGTTTTGTACATAAGTGTCTGTATATTTGTAGACAGTAGTTTGACAAAAAAGCTTGAATTTTTGGTAGTGAGTGTACAAGTGAAATAGCATTCGATCTCATTTCTATTCCGTGCCAACTAGAGTAAGTCCAAATATAGATTTCAGAGTATGTGCGTGCGCATTCCACAGGATTTTGTATGCTACAGATCATATTTGCCATCTGCTATTGGTTCTTTTCCTTCACCTACCATAAGTAGAAGAGAGGTGGTTGGTGAAGGAATGGAATAAACCGTCGATATTCGATAGCCACCACCCGGGTTCGAATCCCGCACTGGACACTTTTTTTCTTAAGACATTGCTTCCATGACCCTCGACTTTTGCAAAAAGTCCAACCCTATCAATGAATATAAGTAACTAAACGAGGCTCTGTCACACCTGTAAGTGCAAAAGTCCAACCCTTCAATGAATATAAGTAACTAAACAAGGCTCTGTCACACTTTTAAGTGCAAAAGTCGAATTAATTCCTACATATGTATGTGATATATTGGGACCCCAGATAAAAGCCTGACGATATAAGCCAGACCTCCTGAGATCTGGGTCTCGATCGCCTGATCTTGATCCCTGAAATGATTTATTAGCTATTTTTGAAGCCTACGGCGCCGGAGTTGTGCTCGGCGCTGCCTTGGTCCACTCAGAATCGGCGCGCACTCGCCCTTCTCTCCCCCGGGGTGCCCACTTCTGTCGGCGCCTCTCCAGCCTTCTCCTTGGCCCTCCCCTGCGGAGGGCGCTTGGAGACACCTAAACATGAGTGATGCCTTAAAAAGCTTGACCAAAGCTTGTAGAAGGCGAAACAATTGTCGATATATTGGGACCTCTGGGACCAGTGTTACCTGATGCTAGACGAACCTCGATGTCAACTCTACCGTGCAGTCGTGGTGGAAGGCGACACAGCTGGGCCAAAGGTGAAATAAACAAGCAGAGATTCCACTAAGAAGCGTCTGAACGTCAAGAAGGAATGGGACGAGGAGATTTCTGGCAGGAAAGGGTTTAGTTACCTCTATCGGAACGTCCGGCGGACAGGGGCTGAAACAAAGACTAATTAAGGACTGACTAACTGAGGCTCGGGGCCTCCTTTTATAGCTTAGCTGGGTCCGAACAGGTCACTGCCCTTTTCTGACGTAAACAGGGGGGGGGAAAGTTATATTATCCATGACCTCGTAAAACTTGGACTGGGCTTGCTAAGCCTACTCTCCTATTTTCACCTAAGCCTGATTAGTTTTAACCTTAATTTTCTCCTGTTAGTCTCCATTCCTTCTATCTGTACAGTTGCTATACTTTATTAGATTCTTACGCGGTACAAATTGATATTATGTGATGCTTTATATTTGCAGTAAATAATAAGTTATATACAGTCACGTGGTGGAACATGTGGTAGCAGATATCTGGATTATTTGCAACAATTCCATGGTCTTAAATCATCACATGTATACATGAAGTTTACTTAAAATATAAAAGCAGTTGCTAAATACCCACCATTATTATCATAGCCCTTACTATGTGTACTTGGGATATAAGTAAAAAATAAATTGCAGGTTGCGCCGTATATGCTGCCTAGCTACGGGTTCTATGGCTCAAGTAAAACGTATACAGTATATTTAGTGGGTTTGTAGAACTGCAGCCATTATAATGTTATTGTTGTCGTGTTCATTGAAGATCTTCAGATGTATCCATGCATCTCTATCACAGCAGTCGCAACATTCTCTATCTTGGGTATGTTAAGCTGCCTGGACCCTTGGAATATTCAACCAAATTCTGGTCCGTTTCCAAGGTAACTAAGGTTGCAACGGTATTTTACAATGAAGAGAAAAGCCATTATGATAGTTGAGCTGTATAGATATTTTAGTTAATGATTATTTCTCTAGACCTTCTCCTTTCTCAGACCATATTAATTAGAGCAATTATCTATAATTCCAATTACATTTCTGCCATATAGTTCCTTCCATCAATTTGCCACGATCCTGAGGCATTTCTGGTCATCCCATCTGTATTTCTCCTGGAGCCAGTTTCTAATATCCGTACTAAGATCTGTATGTAATTCCAAATGGCATATATCAACGACTCGAAAAAGAGCAGACGAGACCTAGTGTTGTTCCTGTGAAGATTAAGTGTGTGTAGTTCGAACTGTCTGGCCAAGTTGGATTGATGGGTCCGACTCCTACAGTACTTGATGGCGACTAGGATATCATTTGTTGAATGTTCTCAACATTTAAAGGGTGATAACCTTTTCCTAATAGGTAATATCTAAGTATATAATTAGCCACGAAACTAACCGGTTTCAACCATTTAAACCACTCTCCTCTTTACTTGATGCCGGTACGAAACTACCTTTGGTTCTTTAGTGGTTCTTCTCAGCAGCTGAACGTTCTTCTAGTCTTCGGGTGAGCCATATCTTCCATGGGTTAGTTCCATTTCTCTATACCTCAGCATTAACTGTGAATCCGTGTGTGTGTAAGCCAATCATTCTTTACTCTAAGATTTGGTAGATGGAGTAGCCACTCAGTTCAAATTACAAGATATATACTTAAGGATGGTACGAACATTTTATATTGTAACGTTTAGTTTTATTTATATAGACGTTATTCTAAATGAAAGCATCTTTCTATAAAAAAAGAAGCTTTCCTCTGTCTGTTCAGTCCTACAGCTCAGTCGGTGCTCCAGTTCATCTCCCATCGTAGCCCACCGTTTGCCCAACTCTAGCTGAAGAAGTGGAGAGAGTCAGTTGATATTCGGGGCTCACTGCGGTAATTTACTTGTGCAAATGCCGCCATGGCGTCCCTGTAAACATGGCGGCGACCAACTAAATATAGAGAGCCGGGTTGCCAGGTGCGCATCGATCCTTCGCCCTAAAAATAAACGCCGCTGCTTCCGTCTGCCTCCTTATTGACCAATCACAATCCTTCCTCCCGACATGGGACGCCATAGCTGTGTCGCATCAGGTCGTAGGACGCCATTGTTGACATTTACTGCATATATACCGCTATGTATGGCATGAAAGTCGGACGTAGAACCATGTCTGGCTTCTTTGAATAGAATCCTGCTGAAGATGCGTACAGGTGACAAATTAGGCAAACCTATTCATGTGACAGCATTGTTGAATTCAGTGCATACCTAGCATGATGTAGGGACCATTAGATAGTGAGCTACCTAGACCGAAGTCTGTACGCCTGCATGGTGTATGGTAGGCGAATGTGGAAACATGTTTGATGTATGGCATCTGTATCAAGAGAAGTACGGATGACATATAGGACACATTTATACATGGGACGCCCTTACGAATATTTGAAATTCTCGCTTTAAAATGCCAATAAATGACCCTATTGTATTAAACCATTATAAGATATACCATTTGGATATTTGTTGCATATTATGTCAAGGGACACCATTGTTGAATTTTGTTACCTGTCATATCATGGAATATATTGTTGATATTCGGTCTCGTTATATCAGGAGACGACATTGTTGATATCTGTTCCCGTCATGTCAAGGGACGCCATTGTTATTATTTGTTACCCATCAAGACGAGAGACGCCATTGTAGAAATTTGTAACCGTTATTAAGGGACACATTCAAATATCAACAATGGCTTTCCCTGACATTACGGGTATAAATACGAACAATAGCGACTCTTGACATGAAAGGTAACGAATATCAACATGGCGTCTCTGACATAAAGGGTAACTAATATTAACAATGGCGTCCAATGAAATGAAGGGTAACAAATATCAAAAATTGCGTCCTTTAACATGATGGGCAACAGATATCAACAATGGCGTCCAATGAAATGACTGGTAACAAATATCAGCAATAGGTTTCCTATACATGATGGGTAACAAATGTCAACAATGGCGTCCCTTGACATGACGACTAATATCAA
>CP092864.1:40436351-40517309 GCA_030710605.1 Cordylochernes scorpioides
AATGCAGACGATCGGATGGTATTTAAGGGAACATGGGGGTGGGGGATAGGACTTAATTACCCAGAATGGAGGGGGCCTTTTAGCACAATTAATTGAAAAACAAATTATTTAATAATTTTAACAAAAAAGCGGAAGGTTTTTAAATTGGCCCTAAGGGATCTTTTTATCGGGAGTGGAGTTATTTGGTGGTGCTCTTAATTACATTAAATTGCCGGCGCCATCTTGCAGGCTACATGTTGTCGCGTGTTAATGAGGTGTTGATGATGACGCCAAATGGACTTATCATCATTTTTTTCTGCCCATCCCTCCTCCGCCCACACCCTCTGTTCTCATCTTAATTAATCTAATTATACAATTGTCGTTTTCATTTTTAAACGACCCACTTATGTTTTGTTTAGTCAATTTGTTTAGAAAATTTGTTTTCTCGGCCGTGATTTATTAACGTTTAAATTTCACGAGAAAGTATTAGCTGATTGTAGGGTGTATCTTATTCTGTCGGCAATGGAAGTAATTTGATGTTAAAAAAACATGGATAATATTTTTAAATAACTAATTTTATTGACTACTTCTGTTGATGTGCTAAGTATGTGTGTGTGAGCATGGATGGGTGAGTTGGTTTGTGTGCATTTGTGTGTATGGGTGGGTGTGTGGAACGTGTGAGTATGTGTGCATTTTTATGTATGTGTGGGGGCAGGTGTATGTGTGAGCCGAAGTGTGAATGCTTGTGTTTGTGTGTGTACGCGAGCGTGTGTGGGCGTGCGTGTGTGCGTATTTGCGGGTGTGGGCGTTTGTGTGCGTGCGTGTGCGTGAGTTTGAGTCAAACAAAAATATATCTTTAGAAAATTAAACATATATGCCATCAAAATTGGACCAAACCCTACAAGTGGTTGAGATTCGTTGATGAGAAACATATCCTTGGTAAGGCCTTTTAAAAATTACTTTTTGACCGGTCATGAGCTTTTCCCCTTTTATTTCTTAGGATTAAATTTTAAGACACCATGTCCCTCCAACCAGATTCTTATTGATCTTTTACATTTTTTAGTTTCCTCTACTTACATAGACAATATACACCTCATGGGAACATACACAATAAAGTTTCCACCTTCCTTCTACGTACATTTGATCCAGCGTTGTTGCCAACTTGGAAAAGCACTTTGGAAAAACACCATATCCAACTTTCCGAACCACCCTCTAACAGCTTGGAGTAAAATTACATAGCTTTCAATTGTTTTACCACATATAAAAGCTCTTTAATGTTCTAAACAAGTAGAATTATGAAGGTGTCAGGTCAGAGATTTACGCAGCGTGAGGCATCAAAGTCCACACTATACCCTGCAATTTTCGCTAAGCCAGGTGTGAGGTCTCGCATTATCCTGATGATTTGTTTCAATTTCTCTCTTTAGATTTCTTAATAATTTACAATACATTTCCTTGTTGACACAGAAGAATTCATTTCAATCTTGGTCCCAAAAGACGGAGATCATGATATTATCCATGGCAAGAAAAGCCCTTGGATTTTCTTTAATGGCTATGTTTTACGTGTTCATTATATTGATTGGCGCTTTGAAGAAAGCGCCATGATAAATCCAAGTCTCATTACATGTTATCACACATTTACAAATACCTGAGAAGGTTCTCCAGAAAAAGGCCCAACGAGGTCTAAACAAATCTCTTTCCGAATTTGCAACATTTCTCGTGTTAGAAGTTTTGGCACCCATTTTGAGCATAATTTTCGATATCCAAGATCATTTAAGGTTTAAGAACACTTCCTTTAGGAAATTTACCATTATTTGATAAATTGTCATTGTCCAGTCATTCTTGATCAATTCCTCCGTTAGAATCAAATTTTGGCTCGTCACTACAGAAGGTTGGTTCATCTTGCCTTTCTTTATCACTGATATCAAGACCACCAGTCTGGAAGTGCTGAATCTATCTTTGTATTCTTCTTCTATCCATGGTTTTGTTTCCATACACAGACTTTAGCTTCGAGTGAATTACAGAGGCTGAAATGTCTCCAGACCAAACTCCATCTACGACCGCTGTCGGATTCTCGTGTTTACTTCAGGCTGCATATCTGAAAAATACAAAATATATCCCAATTTTGTTTGCAAATATGAAAAAAATGTTTATTCGATGAAAAAACATCATTTTTATAATAATAGAGTAATTGAATATTTTCCTATAGGTCATTGTGTGCATTACTAATTGACCGGCCATTGTATAAATAAATATATATACACCTCTCACGCTGAGTTTGTTGTTGACACACATTAAAATGTTATAAAACCTTGAAAAAGGTTGGCGTTCAGCCAACTGGAATATTGGTAAAATTAATGATATTTTGATCCAATATATTCCTTTTTAATTAAAGATTTATTTATGGATGGAAATTTGCCGGGAGGAAATTGATCTAAATTTATCCCGTCAAAATAGATGGCGTCTGGTTTTATACGTCTATTTTGACGGGAGAGGCGACCCTTGTCTCTTTAGATCAATTTCCTCCCGGCAAAATTTCCATCTATATTTTAGCCAAAGATATGACCCAGCCACTTTGCCAGCTAAACACCTCTTTGGCAGATTGTCAAGATTCCATTAGATCCCGAGTGGATCTCATGGAATAAAGTCCGCCCTAGACTGACGAGGGCCATTAGCCCGAAACCATGGTCTCTAGGTGGACGCTTTTCAGTTTGCCAAAGCTGGTGTTGTGGCTTTGTCACCGACCCGAGGCCGCTAGTTGCGGCGACGGTCAGTAGATGGCGTCTGGTTTTAGACGTCTATTTTGACTGGAGAGACGACCCTTGTCTCTTTAGATTTATTTATGGAATGCTCTATTTAAAAAGAAAATACACCCTCTGTAAAAATATGAGTTGTAAATAAAGTTATGCCCGTGTATCTGAAGCAATTCTACACCGTACTGTCGTGTAACTCGGCAGAACCGGATTCACGGGTCTTCTTACTCCGCAGATTTAGATTCCCCAAATTATTTTAGATCAAGTTTAACACAAGGGGTGCGAAGGGATGCAAGGGATTGGCTGTCTATATCGTCCTTGGCTTTGTTTTGACCTTGCCAAATTTCTTCTTTGTGCGTGTGTGGATGTGTGTGTGCAGGCGGATTCATCTTTAACTGACTTAGAAATAAGGAGGCCACTTGTAGCCTGAGGTTGTGTCTGAGCAACATGGGAGCCAACTCAGATCTTCAATTGTTGAACGATTCAGTAACATAGAGATTGGTCGGCGAGATCCCTGAAATTGTAAGAATGTGTAATATCTTAGAATCTGTATAGCCCTAGTGTCTTCAAGATGGCGAAATCTACAAGACCCTGGGATCTTCAAAACTTGGAATCTATGATAGTTTAGAAATTTTAAAATAAAATATTCAAGACCCTATAATCTTCAAGTCAGCGGAATATGCAAGACCACGATCTTTGAAATAACTGGAAATTTTACCTTTGGAATAACCAAAACCGCAGAATATTAAAGGCCTCTGGGTATGCAAGATCCTTGGTTCTTCAAGACCATGGAATTATGCAAAATCCTGGATTCTTAAAGACCTCGTAGGCTATAAGATCTTGAAAGCTGCGAGATCCTGATATCTTCAACTCCGCAGAACATACAAGTCCTTTGAATCTTCAAGTCAGGAGACTACGCAATATAACGGAATATACTATAATCTGGAATCATCAAGACCATGGAGAATGCAGCACTCCGGAATCATCAAGACCATGGAGAATGCAGCACTCCGGAATCATCAAGACCATGGAGAATGCAGCACTCCGGAATCATCAAGACCATGGAGAATGCAGAACTCCGGAATCATCAAGACCATGGAGAATGCAATACTCCGGAATCATCAAGATCATGGAGAATGCAACACTCCGGGATCATCAAGACCATGGAGAAAGAAGCACTCCGGAATCATCAAGACCATGGATAATGCAATACTCCGGAATCATCAAGACCATGGAGAATGCAACACACCGGAATCATCAAGACCATGGAGAATGCAATACTCCGGGATCATCAAGACCATGGAGAATGAAGCACTCCGGAATCATCAAGACCATGGAGAATGCAATACTCCGGAATCATCAAGACCATGGAGAATGCAACACTCCGTAATCATCAAGACCATGGAGAATGCAACACTCCGGGATCATCAAGACCATGGAGAATGAATCACTCCGGAATCATCAAGACCATGGAGAATGAATCACTCCGGAATCATCAAGACCATGGAGAATGCAATACTCCGGAATCATCAAGACCATGGAGAATGCAACACTCCGGAATCATCAAGACCATGGAGAATGCAATACTCCGGAATCATCAAGACCATGGAGAATGCAACACTCCGGGATCATCAAGACCATGGAGAATGCAATACTCCGGAATCATCAAGACCATGGAGAATGAAGCACTCCGGAATCATCAAGACCATGGAGAATGCAGAACTCCGGAATCATCAAGACCATGGAGAATGCAATACTCCGGAATCATCAAGACCATGAAGAATGCAGCACTCCGGAATCATCAAGACCATGGAGAATGCAATACTCCGGAATCATCAAGACCATGGAGAATACAACACTCCGGGATCATCAAGACCATAGAGAATGAAGCACTCCGGAATCATCAAGACCATGGAGAATGCAATACTCCGGAATCATCAAGACCATGGAGAATGCAACACTCCGGAATCATCAAGACCATGGAGAATGCAATACTCCGGAATCATCAAGACCATGGAGAATGCAACACTCCGGGATCATCAAGACTATGGAGAATGAAGCACTCCGGAATCATCAAGACCATGAAGAATGCAGCACTCCGGAATCATCAAGACCATGGAGAATGCAATACTCCGGAATCATCAAGACCATGGAGAATGCAATACTCCGTAATCATCAAGACCATGGAGAATGCAATACTCCGGAATCATCAAGACCATGGAGAATGCAACACTCCGTAATCATCAAGACCATGGAGAATGCAACACTCCGGGATCATCAAGACCATAGAGAATGAAGCACTCCGGAATCATCAAGACCATGGAGAATGAAGCACTCCGGAATCATTAAGACCATGGAGAATGAAGCACTCCGGAATCATCAAGACCATGGAGAATGAAGCACTCCGGAATCATCAAGACCATGGAGCATGCAATACTCCGGAATCATCAAGACCATGGAGAATGCAATACTCCGGAATCATCAAGACCATGGAGAATGCAATACTCCGGAATCATCAAGGACATGGAGAATGCAGCACTCCGGAATCATCAAGACCATGGAGAATGCAGCACTCCGGAATCATCAAGACCATGGAGAATGCAACACTCCGGAATCATCAAGACCATGGAGAATGCAGCACTCCCCAATCATCAAGACCCCGGGATGTGCTAAGCTCGCCCACGCACCAACCACGGCCGCCATGACACCTGGCTTCCTAGCTCAGTCATTGATCCGCCGCTTCCAAATCAATTTGAGCTCCGATTGATTTTCAGAAGGTTCTCTCTCTCGCTCCCCTCTTTCTCCTTCTTTTTCTTTCATTTTTTTCCTAATTTCATCTCCACCAGTTCCCACCCCCCACCCGGTCTAATTACTCCACTACGGCCGCCCGTGGGTCGATGCATGCTGCAGACACTTGTGTTGAGCCTAGCGTTCAGACATCACAGGTTGGTGAGCGGGAGTCACAATACCTAGTCATACTGCCATCCATACATCACACAAGTTTTATCGTGATTGTTTGTGACGTGTGCTGTCAATAAGTACCTTTAACAATATATGTTTAAAATAATAAGAAGTATAGATGGGAATTTTGCCGGGAGAATATTGATATAAAAAGACAAAAGTCGCCTCTCCCGTCAGCTAATGTTTAGCCAGCTAAACAACTCTTTGGCAGATTGTCAAGATTCCATTAGATCCCTTGTGGATCTCATGGAATAAAGTAGGTCCTAGGCTGACGAGGGCCATTATCCTGAAACCATGGTCTCTAGGTGGACGCTTTGCATTTTGCCAAAGCAGGTGTTGTGGCTTTGTCACCGACCCGAGGCCGCTAGTTTGCGACGATGGCGTCTAGTTTTGACGTCTATTTTGACGGGAGAAGCGACTTTGTCTTTTTAGAATAAGAAGTATATATTATTAAATATAATCCCCGTTATATAATAGCAAACGTCTTCCAAAATGAAAGCTTATTTTCCGATTTAAAAAGGTATTTTGGCCGTGAATATAGCCAATCTCCATAAGCTTTCTTTATTGTCCGATGTGAAAATTGGCTCTCTGACTTGCTACTCTTTAGAGGTTCGAACAAGTGGTGGCCACAGGAACTGTTGAGACAGTAGGTGTGGATGAGGTAGAAACTTCCATTCAAAACAAGCAAACAGCTGTTTAAAGCTGAGGCCGTGATTGGCCTTTGTCTCACAAAAAGCACGTGTAGTCCTGACCTCAAAAGTCCTGAACAATTATTATCAGCCATATGCAAATAAGTTAGTAAGGCAGTAATATTTCAACTGTGATCGTTGAACCCTTTGAAAACAATTCGGTGTCACAACAGAAAACCCTTGTAGTCTAAGAAGACAGACAATATGAGCTTTGTCGAAAATGGATTCTGACGTGGTTTTTCAGACACAAAAATACCATTGGCAGTCATTCGATACTATCTTGTTTACTGGGTGGTTCCTTAATGAAACTCATGGTTTCATCAATAGTAAGGTTCCGTTCTAGAAATCCTGAGTCAATCCTATTTAGAATAAGAAGGTATTTTGCAATCGTTTTTCTTTCTTTATAAAAAGTTGTCAAAAATGAGAGATTCACATGAAAATTTTCTTTCGTAGTTGTAGGTTCCACTTTATGATTATAGCCATAGAACCTTCATAAATACAAACTGAATTTGCTATAGCCTGGGGTGAAGGTCTTTAATACGCGCTCTGTTTAACAGTGCAATTCGTATTCTTTGGTGCTCCAGAACTCCGAGTGTTCACCACTGAGAAGCCAAGCACTTTCATCTGATTTTTCCGACATAACAGCAATGTATGCATATGCAAATTTGTAATGTTTTGTTTTAAAAGAAACATACGAAATGTATAACATTTATTAAATATATATGTGTTTATATAAAATGTGACATTGTATTGAAATAAGGTGCATAAATTTAAAAAAAAAGGCGTCTACTTATCGTGCAACTGAAAGTTGCTGATGGCTTACGGCATCTACCGGAATAAATATTCACTATTCGTTGATTTTTAACTATTCCAGAATTGGCCCAATATAAAATGTATATAAATACATTTTTTTAAATATCAATCAATACCTTTATTAAGACCATTAGTATTATATAAAGATTCTCCTGAGAGAGATAGAGAAAAGAAGATGGAGGGAAAAGAGGGAGAAAGAAATTCGAATTTACAAAGTTATGAGGGAAATATGTACATACATAGAGCTATAATATAATATTGCCACGTGGAAAATTAGGGAAGACCAACTTCGGGATGAGACAACAATTTATTTCAGGCAAGAATAACCTATGAATGGTAAACCAAAGATAAGCCACGAGGGAAATTTACAAAGTAGCAAAATATAAACATAAAAATGACCACTCTGTTAATAAAATTAATAAATAATTTGTTACAATATATTATAGGCAACATATAGGTTATAGGCATTATCCTGCACTCTTATTTTTAAAATATTATTTAAAATTTTGTTTTCTCTAGAAGCAACGGTGAATAAGTCACAACATTAGTAACATTCACAAAAGCCAACAACCTATATACCATGTGATGTACAAAAGTGAAATTGTGCTGGGATCAAGTTTACAAATTATAAAAGCATCTCCTGATCGTTCAACTAAAAGTTGCTAATGGCTTACGCCACTAACTGCCATAGCTTGGCGTTCTCACACCCTTGCAGCCTTAAATACCCTTTCCTTGATTTTCAGGATGCCTCAAAGACCAGCTTTTTTTGGTCGAGAGAGCTAAGATGCCAAAGAGAATATACTATGCATAAACCCAAAATATGTACCATATATAAAAAAAGCAATAAAATTATTTGATATTTGACGTTGAGGTACATCTTGCACCACGCTGATGAGGACTAAAATCCTGAAACGCATACGTGATTATCCTTTCTTGATTAATTAAGAAAGAGTATTTGGCGAATTTTCAGGAATAATTAAAAATAAAGGATTAATCAATATTTATTCCGACAGATGGCGCAAGCAATCACAAATTTTAGCTGCACGATCTAGAGTGATTTCTGTATAACATGGTTTCGGATGATGTCTCTCATCAGTACAGCTTCGATTTCTTAACATCACACGGAATGAGTTATGAAATCGGCCATATTTGTCAAAAAGGAATTTTAGCCTATAAAGTTGCATGGTCTATTTTAGATCAATTTACATTGTATTTTTGCGGGTTGGTGAAAAAAAGTCACCTGTCCCTTTATAAATATGCATTAAAAATGCAATTTTCTCTGCGCAGAGCACATAGATATACAAATCGCTTAATAAACCCTAAGTATTAAAGGAATTAGTAAATATAGCGCCATCTGTATTTAGAGAATGAAATTATTCAGCGCTTTGTCATATAGGACGATTTCATACAACTACTGAAATAAATCTGGAAAATATTTGAAAAGGTTTACCACTTTTGAGCAATGGCTTCCAAAATCTTTAACATCTTCAGTTCACTTATTGCAGAAATCCGCCCTATATGGTTAAAATAAATGCGCTGAAAAATTCCATTCTCAACATAAAGTGGCAACTCTCCATCAACGATCCATATACCTCCCGTGAGCAACCCCCTCCCTTCACCTCTATGGAATTCAAATAGACTTGACTCCAAAGACAATTAACAATTAAAATAATTTTATTGACATCTTGTCAATACATGCAAAAGTGCACAGTCTTCACTATTTTAAAAAGATAATTACTATGTACAATGATATGGCGCCTCTACCACCACTGCAGAGTTTGGTGGAGAATCGCTAGCAGGTCTCCAGCGACATCACAATTTCGTGATCTACGAAGAATACGTATATATCGCGTGCTTCGCGACTGAGGAGATGGTTTAATATTAATAATTAACCATAGATGTAACATCAGGTCTCTAATGAGAGGCCACACTAAGCATAGACTAGGGATACCTATGTTTTCAGGAATTCTCTCAATTATGTTTATACTCTAATGATAAAATTGTTTTTAAATATAAAGAGTTAACCAAGTAACCATTATAAAAGGAGAAGAGAGAGAGAGAGATCTACTTTTCATTTATCTAAATACTTGTATAGAATTATGATTATAATCAATAATAGAGGTATTCTCATTATACACTGCGTGACATTGAAAATGGAACACCAAGAAATAGTGGCCAGAAAGTGATGAAACTCGGCAGACAGAGAGAGATAGGGACGAACAATAAGTGATCTTTATTTCAAAATGATAGTCATAATACAGAGCGAGAACGGCGTCGGCTTAGTAGCAAGTAGGACCACCGCGGACGGCGATGCACGCAGCAACACGTCTAGGTAGAGAGTCAATCAGAGTACGGATGGCGTCCTGAGGGATGGCTCTCCATTCCCTCTCAACCATTTGCCACAGTTCGTCTTCTGAACGCGGCTGTGGCAAGGCATGCAAACGGCGTCCAATGATGTCCCAGACGTGCTAGATTGGTGGGAGATCAGGAGAGTACGGTGGCCAGGGAAGTATCTGTACATCTTGCAGAGCTTGTTGGCTAATGCGAGCAGTGTGCGGTCGGGCGTTATCCTGCTGATAAAGGGCATTGGGTACCCCCTGAAGGTAGGGGAGTGTCACCGGTCGCAGCACATCATCAACGTATCGTTGGGCCGTCATAGTGCCCTGAATACGAAGTAAAGGTGACCTGGAATCATACGCGATTGCGCCCCAAACCATGATTCCACGTTGTCGCACGGTGGGGCGTTCCACAATTGCTGCCGGATTGGACCTTTCTCCACGTCGACGCCACACGCGTACACGGCGACTATCACTGGACAAGCAGAAACGCGACTCATCTGAGAACACGACCCTGTGCCATTCCGTCATCCACGTCGATCTAGCCCGGCACCATTCCAAATGTTGGCGCCTATTCGGTGGGGGTCAATGGCAGTCTTCTTAGCGGACGGCATGAGTGCAAGCCATTAGCAACCAATCGACGGGAAATGGTTCTGGTCGAGATGGAATGATTTAGGGTGTCTTGCACATGTTGCAGGATGGCGGTACAAGTGGCTTGTGGGGCCGCCACTGCTTGTCGAAGGATACGCCGATCCACACGTGCTGACGTCACTCTGGTTGCACTGGCATTCCTATAAATTGCCACATATTCTTGTTCCAACCATCTTCTCCACAGTCGGTGCACCGTGGACGCACCAAGGTGTGTATCAGCTGCGATTTGACGTATGGACCAACCTGCCCTTTTCAGTCCGATCACCATGCCCCTCGTAAAAGCGTCTGTCTGCTTGAACTGCCTCCGTTTACGATGACCTGGCATTCTCTGTTATTACACGTGTCTTTTGACACAAGAACAAAATTTCTACAATTTATTTCCTTGAAGAAATAACGACACGAATACTGTCCTTTCTGCAAGTTCCTTCCCTTATATCTTACTCCATGTGCGCACGAGAGCTGCGCATTTTACATCATTTGCATAACTCGGTTAGGCGCGTCTACCCTGAAATTTCCATAATTTTCTGGCCACTATTTCTTGGTGTTCCATTTTCAATGTCACGCAGTGTATTATATATCATAACGAGAGTTAGTTTACACCATATATATGTTTTGCACTTTTGAGGCAACATTTTACACTTTAATGACAACATTTTAATTTTAATAACAACATTTACACTTCAAATAAAGACGTTTTTATTTTAACCGATATTTTTTAATTTTTGTTACTATTGTTGTTTCGGGAAAATTTTCTCATTGTGTATCGGTGTTTTTGAAGAAAATATTTTTATTGAATTATTTATTGTGGGTTTAATATATACATATGTTTTTGTACTCGAAATAAAATCCTTTTACAAAAGTACAATGTATTTTTTCTAACAATGTTCCTACTACTTATTTTGCTAATCTTTGATAGCTTTGACCTATTTTATCAATATGCCTTTGTGAACCTTATGATATTTTAGCCATCCTGTACTGATTAGGATTCTAATCTGAAAGCATTGTATTCATGTTGGACAATTACGAATTTTCAAAAAGCTGGTGTTGCGGTAAAATCAGAAATCTAAAATAAAAAATATCTGCAGAATCCGAGTAAAGTGTGTGGATATTTACAAAATATATTTCTGAAATATTGAAAGGTTCCTTCGAGAGAAAGTCCCACAAAGATGTCTCGAGGAACAAATGAGACGAAGGTAGCTGGCGATGGTCCAACTGCCCCAGGACATTAACTCCTGCTTTCCTGGAACTTCTCCAGGACACTTCCTTCGCCGCTTCCCAGGTGTCTGCTCCAGGGTCCAGACCTGGACTTATGGACCATATATACATCCCCAACCATATATAATAGTTCCTACCTATTTTTCCTTTTCATTATTTCTTCTCTCTTTTTCCCAGGTGTCTGCTCCAGGGTCCCAACCTGGACTTATAGAGCATATGAACATCCCCAACCATATGCAATAGTTCCTACGTCTTTTCCCCTTTCTTTCTTCTATCTTTTTCCCAGGTGTCTGCTCCAGGGTCCCAACCTGGACTTATGAAGCATATATACATCCCCAATACGTATATGCCATAGTTCCTACGTCTTTTTCACATTCATTCTTTCTTCTAAAATTTTCCCAGGTATCTGCTCCAGGGTCCTAACCTGGACTTATGAAGCATATATACATCCCCAAAAATATGCCATAATTCCTACTTCTTTTTACCTTTCATTCTTTCTTCTCTCTTTTTCCCAGGTCTCTGCCCCAGGATCCTGGAAGTGTGCACCAACCTGGGCTTATGGACCATATGAACATCCTCAACTATATGCCATAATTCCTACCTTTATTTCCCTTTCATTCTTTATTCTATCTTTTTCAAAGGTGTACGCTCCAGGGTCTCGAGAGATATTCATCGGCACCAACCTAGACTTATAGAATATATGAACATTCCAAATAACGCCCCTGTCATAATTCCTCCTTCTTTTCTCTTTTATTATTTTTTATCTCTTTTTCCCAGGTGTCGGCTTCAAGGTCCAGGGAGATGTTCAGTCATCATCTGTACCAACCTGCATACGGGAACTTATGGAGTTTATGAACGACCTCAACCATCGGCTATAAATTATCATTTATCTTCCTTTCATGCTTTCTTCTCTCTTTTCCTAGGTGATGACTCCATTTTCCAGGGAGATGTTGAGCTTTCAGATGCGTCAAACTTGAAATATGAATTATACCAACTGAATGAGAACTTCCGAGTTGTTTAAATTATTTGATTTCCCCAAATAACAGAGGAACGTAATAGAATAGGAATCTTTGTTTGCGAGGTTCAACTTGATAAAGATAACTGTGATCATTAACCATTAGCTAGAAACCAGCAAAAGTCCCGCCCGCTATATAATAATTGGTCAATGATCTTAGATGTATTTATTTGTTGAGATTCTCCCTATTCCATTACGTTCTTCAGTTAAAACAACGATCATTGAGGAAAAGGATCTAACAAAAGTTTTTGGCAAAAATAAATAGAATTCATTATTTCATAGAAATAATGCGCCATCTATATAATACAAATGAAAACACTAAAACGCGCGAATGTTTCTTTTCACAAATAAATCAAACTTCTACTGTTTCACTTCATTTCATCGCAGTAAGGACAGTAGAAGTTTAATTCATTATTTGAAAAAAATTGTGTGTGTATCAATTGTAGAACCTATAGAATATCTTAGTTCATCTTTCCTGAGATTTCTTGACCGCTTTCTGTCAAAATTTTAGAAAGATTCTAGAAAAATTCACCAGAGAATGAATTTTATTTCCAATCAGAACTTAGGTCAGACGGAAGATAGCTGTTTCCAACTTGCTGATGAATTTTCTGGAAGGTGGCCCCTGAAGGAAATGGCCTTGGCAGCGTTGGGGGCCCCTGCTAGGGGAGGGGAGGGGGAGTTCTGTTATTTTACATGTGATAAGACATATGCCAGTTGGAATGTCGATTTCATTACGCCGTTTGTCTAAATACATCTCCCTGATAACAAAAAAAAGTCAAGTACATCTAAAAGATAATTTTTCTGGCAATGACCTTATCTATGCGAAGTAGAATGTACTTCACGTTCCCAATATGAAAGTAATTTTACTAGGAGCCGCTCACTAAGAATAACCACTACACACATGTTGCGGATTTTTTTATTATTATTATTATTTTTTTATTTATAAAGCGTCATTATGTATATAGTTAACTCTTACAGACGATTCTTGATCTAAAACTTACTCAGTACCTTGAAATATCGGGCATTTTTCGTTTTTCCATGTTTTCGAATTTGCATAATTTCGACCTTCGAAATCTCCTCAGTTATAATGTTCATTCGGTTCACATCATGACTCCTATAAAAATACGTATTTGTTGTGAATGTTAAAGTGGTGATTTCAACTTGAACTCCGCATACACTTCACATTGTTGTGTCCATTGATACAGCTTCAGTCATGCTGACATTATTATGTTTAGTAGTTGTCCCGATGTCTTTCAGTTGAATAGGACTGAGAACAAATCTCCTTGTTGTAATCATTGCAAGTGTTTGGGTATGTAGGCGAATTACTCACAGAGAATTAAAATATTCCTTTATTGTTCCATGTTTTGTTTTTTTTTTTCTCCCCCAGGCCGCGAGTGGCTGGGCGGTCACGCGGAGGCTGCTAGGAGTATCGCCACACATTCAATTGAAGATAACAAAATAAATGAAAACAAAAACAAATGAAAGATAAAAGATTAATTACGAGTATTGGTCCGCCAAAGGTATATGATAATGAAATAGTCTATTTTCTTCCTGAATAGCACAAATCTCATGACATATATATCTATCCACCCAAACACGTACACGCTTATTCGGAGGTATATATACTAAATTAAGAACGATACAGAGAAGATTAGCATGGCCCCTATGCAAGGATGACATGCAAAATCGTGAAGCGTTCTATCCACCTAAATCTTTAAAATAACCGATTCTCGATTCGAGATCATTAAGGGAATTAGAAATTAGAATTAGAATTTAAAAAAGAAAAAAATTAAATCGTAAATCCGAAATTTTTGACTTCAATCCGATATTTTCACCACTATATCTCTTACTGATATATCTTTAATTCAGTTTTATTATTCCCGCGTAGTTAGGTCTTAAATAGAATGCATAGAAAGTTTTTACTGTACATTTGTAAATGTAGCGAAATATTGTTAATCAACCATTACTGTAAATATGAAGATATAGGTTTATTTTAAGTTGCATATATTGATAAAAGCTGTTTAAAAACTGAATTTAGCAAAACGGTTGAGGTTTAAGCGCCATTGATTCTTGAGATGATAATAATGATAACATGCTTTTAAGGAACAACCAATTCTTCGACAAGTCCATCTCTACCAGTGGGTACTTTAAGTCAAACTTCTTTTTAATGTGAAACCATGTGATATATCTCCAAAGCAATAACGCGTCATCTATATATAACAAATGAAAACACCAAGACGCGAATGTTTATTTATTTGTAAAAAGAAACATTCGCGTCTTGGTGTTTTCATTTGTTATATAAACTCCGCTCTTGCCGGTCCCAAGCCCGGATGAAAAAGGAGGAGGGGGAGCAGTAACAAGCTCGCTAAAAAACCTGGGCTCAGCTGGCCCGGCTGATAGTACCCTGTAAGGGCTCCTAATCCAGGGATACAGGATGAGCAGCGTTTGTACTCCATGTTAGGAGCGGCTGCACATGGCGTCTGTTCCTCATGTCAGAGGCGGCCATTTATTTTGGAGCTAAGTCGGCCTGCCACTGAGTAGTGCTCCCAGTCTTAATGACAAAGGCAGACGCATTCTACTTCATCCAGTGTGGAGATAAGAAAGAAGAAGATTTGTTATATATATTTTTATAAAATTATATCCCAATTTTCTTATACATATATACTAATCCACTTATCCACCCTTATCGTCATGGCTTGTACCATCTGTAGGATAACAAAAATTAATATTTAAAAAGAAGGAACGCTTTGAATAAATTTTAATATATAAATTTCTTATATTGAATGTTCTCTCGAAAAATGAAATTAGTGTGGCCCATATACAAACTTTTATATTTATTAATATACTACCAAGATCGAGGAGGAGGCATGTCGATCCTGGAGCACTCCAAACTGAAGCAAGGCCGTGACGATAGCTCGCTGCTATCAGCTAGATATGATAAGCCATTCTATCTCTTCTTTCTGGAGCTTCCTCCATGTCCCACGTTACGGCTTCTATTTAAAATACACAAGATCTTTTAAAACAGATATGTTTCTATATGCTGAAACATTTAGGCTAGCTTTCAAGTCGACATCTCTTCATCAAGAATCAACGTGCAATAAAAACAACTCTTAAGCCTGATATTGAGAATAAAATTAATCAATATATACACTCATAGACAAAACTTTAAGGAAGTTGTAACTTTTAGATTTGAATTCTCTAGAATTGAAAATAAAGTTTATTTTTAAAAAATGATAGAGAGCGCACATACTTTCTTTGTCTGAAAATAAGGACTGTTCTGTATATACTCCGAGTCAGAGGGGGGCATTGGTTGCTGCTTAAAACAGATTTAATTAAGGTTGTAGGAATTATAACTACAGATTATATAAATAGCTTTGAAATTGATCAATAAAATTTTTTCTATATTTCATACTTTTCATATTCTTAAGATCCAGGATTAATAAGATGGGAGGTTGTTTAGTGGAAGTAAGAAAAAGAAGAATAGTACTAGGAAGGGACGCAAAAATGAAATTGGACAAGATTATGAAAGATTATTTATTTTAAGACGAATAAGAGAAGTGTATAGGCATTGGTATTCTCTGTAATCACTTATGGATATGAAAATTCGTAACTATTATAGAGGCGTATGATTTTTTTGAAAAATTAAACAATTTCTACTACCCTTACTGCAATGGAAAAATTAATAGAAGTGCCTGGCTCATCAGTAGTACTCACTGATATATAACCACTGATGAGCCAGGCCCTCCCATTAATTTTTCCATTGCAGAAAAGGCAGTAGAAATTGTTTAATTTTCAAAGGAATCATACGCGTCTATAATAGTTTCGAATTTTCATAACAGATGGCGCGCTAATGCATCATGTAACATATGGATGTATGAGCTGGACTCTTATAAAATAAGAAGAAAAAAGAATTGAATCTTTTGAAATGTGGACATGGAGAAAGCTACTCAGAGTGCCATGAAAAGATAAGAAAAAAAACAAATATTTCAATCTTAAATGAAATTAATCCTAGTAGATCCCCCTCAAGAATCCCAAACATGTAAACAAAGACTGGCCTACTTAGAACACATAATGAGAGTAAAAAGATTAGAAAAGATGTTGATGTTGAGAAATTTGGAAGGAAGAAAGGAATATCTCTTTTTGGGATTAATGTAAGTATTATGTTTTTAAAAATATATATATATAACATCTTCAAAAACATGGCAAAAACACAAAATAAGACCACAATCTAAACAACTGGTCATTATAATCAATAAATAATACCTTTTAAACCTTATCCACTAATTAATAACACCAATAATCTCCAATGAGATGACTGGAGGGCTCAAGGAAGCTACTGGAAGGAAACTAGTTGAGTGATGATCACCAACAGCGAACAAATTGGAGAATATATGTCCATATAGCCACTAGAAGTCCAATTCGACCTACTCTGGTCATTAACAATAACTTAGAACATAACTTAGTAAAGGTTATCTTACTTTTCCAGACCATTTCCTTTTATTTTATTTTTATTAATATTTTTTACTCAATTTTTGGTCGTTTTTAATATAAAGTATCCTATTGTTATTCAGTTTTTGCTTGTTGAACTGACATATTTTAATTAATTTTAATAGTAAAACATTAATATAATTACAATAAGTTCTTTATTAAGATAAAATGGCAAACCTTCAAGCGTTAACTCATCATCAGGCCAATTGTTTCTCAAAAATGCCTACTAAATATATATAGAGGTATAGAAGGAACTACACCTATATATATTCTATGTATTTGCAAAATAATTTGCCTGATGATGAGTTAACTTATGAGAAACTTATTAGAATTATCCTGATTAATATATTGTGTTTCAACTTTTACAATTATTTTAATAAATATATTAACATTATAAATATAAAATTGAATCACTATACCGCTACTGCTATGTATAGTAATTGTCATGTTCCTATTGAACAGAAGGCTGCGTGATAAGAAGAAAAAACAAGCAAGGGCACGTGATTTCAGCAGCATATAGGAGGTTCCCACATGTATATTACATAGGATAATATTCAGTAAACATACTGTCGTGTCATGCAATAGTATAAACAATACACGTACTTAGTGTCATCGAGCAGTGGACAGGTAAGCCATCGATTGACTCAATGTCACGAAGCAAACACACATCAGTAATTGCAATGTATAGGCTCAAATATATCCTTCTTTAGCCTAAATTGATTTCTCCATTACCCAGCAAACACACATCAGCAACCACAATGTATAGGCTCAAATATATCCTTCTTTATAGCCTAAATTGATCTCTCCGTTACCCTATCCCTACTGAAGATTGCCAAAATGTTATTTAAGCTACAAATCTCATATTCTATCTAGAATACATATAAAATGTAATACCTTAACAAAGTTTGGCGTTCAGCAAACCTAAATATTGGCAAATACATCTTTTTATTCAATACAATACAGTAGAACCTTTCTGTAAAGGACATCTAATTGCAGAGCCAAAGTGTCCTTTAGGGAAAGGTGTCCTCTTACAGGAGAGTTTCTAAATTGTAAAAAGGGTAATTTTGTAAATGAAAACTGTCCTTTGTGGAGAGATGTTAGCTAGCGGGGTGTCCGCTAAAGGGAGGTACTACTGTATATTCCTTTTTAATATATAAAGATTTCCATATATGTAAACTCATGGATAAAACTTAGGGAAGTTGTACCTTTTAGCATGTATTTCGGAATTCAGACAATAACTCTGAAAGATATCTGATACACAGTGACTTATTGAAGGGACACACGAGATAACCAAGTGTGAACAAAATCGCGTAGTCTCGCATCATCAGGCCATTGACTCCACAAAGAGGGGCTTGCAACATACACACAATATTGATTCACAGAAGTAATTTTAAAAACCAAAATTTTAAAAATAAGATATTACAAAAATAGTTTTTGACTGTAGAGAAGGGGAGGGGAGTTATAGGAAACCATTTCTATGGCGTTATCTGCGTTGAATATGCTAGAACTACTAAGGTAGATCAATTCTTCTGTTTATGGTGTTATTGTCTTTGGAGATTAAAGATTCTAGAATGAGTCTATTGTATTTGGACAATATTTTATGGGAATGGAAAAAAAAACACAAAACAAAAATAAAAACACATATGATATCTTGTAGGTTGAACTGATGGCCAGAATAATTTTTTTCGTGCTAAAATATTAATCTCAATAAGAATAAAGGTCACCTCTCCTGTCAAAATAGACTCAAAAACTAAGCGCCATCTATTAACTGTCTCCGCAAACTAGCGGATTCAGGTCGGTTACAAAACCATGACATCAGCTTTGGCAAACTGATAAGCGTCCACCTAGAGACCTTGGTTTCGGTATAATGACCCTCGTTAGTCTAGAATGGACTTTATTCTATGATATCCGCACGTGATCAAATCACACTACAAAGGAATGACAATACATCCAGATGGCACAAGAACCTATAGGACATGTAACAACTGTCCTGGTGTGGAACTAACACCTACCCACATATTCTCATGCCCAGCATTGGCCGCAGCCTTGCAGAAAACTGACATGGATCCAGAGTAGCAGTTTTACACACCTAAGATAGTTGATATTGCGACTGCTGTGATAGAGATGCATGGGGACATCTGAGGTTATTCATTGGACACGACAACAACAACAACATCAAATGAAATCTTCACAATCTACCAAAGAGGTGTTTAGCTGGTGAAGTGACTTGGCCAAATCAATGACCAAAATATAGATGGAATTTTTTTCGGGGAGTAAATTTTTTAATAAAAATAAAGGTCGCCTCTCCTGTCAAAATATCTATCTATATTGAATATTTATTTTCTTGATTTCTGATATTTTACGTTTATGTTCTTTAATTCTTGTGTCTATTGATCTGCTGGTCTCTCCTATGTAAGAGACGTTACATTATCAGAAATGGAAGCATTAAAGAACGAATTTTTCTTTTCAAATATAAAACAAACTTATACTGCCCTTACTGCCATGGAAAAATATTGGGAGGGCTTGGCTCATCAGTGGTGAACCCTCCCAGCGGTGATGAGCCAAAAGCCCTGCCAATATGTTTCCATGGCAGTAAGGACAGTATAAGTTTGTTTTATATTCAAAAATAAACATTCGTGATTTGGTGTTTCAATTTCTGATATATAGATGGCACGATATCGCCTTATATTTAAGACGTTGTTGACATGAGATGAAGTATATAGCGTTATGATTGCTTCTCGACTCTGTAATCTATCCAATACAATCCAGAAGAGGACATCCATACGAACAAGGCAATCTTGTTGGCTGGTATTGTGATCAGGGTGCATGGACCGATCTGATCTGCTCCATGGACAAGACACCACCACCAACAATCTATCCAATTAGTAGGTTTCTATTTGAGACACAGAAGCTTGTTCTGCTTTGAAACTATCTTTAGGTTATATGATCTTTTTTATTTTTATTTGACATATCGGACGCGATATCCCAGCTCGGGATACTTGCGCCTAAATACATTTTAGCAACCTATATACAATTCATTATATACAATTCCATAACTGGACTAAAAACATAATTAAAACTGAAACGATGGTTTTCTCAAACAGAAGAGAAAATCTAAAATGAATTTACAAAAATTATTGAATTTTACATAAGTGTCTTTGTTATATACAAATTCGCAAATTTCTTCGATGGGATAAAAATGATTACTTCTGTAGCTGTGAAAGATTGGACATTCTATTAATAAATGTATGGAGTTTTGGTTTCAAAGCAGCTAGGATCATCCGTTGCCTCGATTTTCGACAGAAATTCTCCAAAATTACCATGATTTGTGATGAACTGTGAGTTATAAAAAATTGGACGAAAATAAAAAGGAATTCCAAATGGGAAAATTTTTCGGAAGGTTTCATTAGTGTTAGCTATTGTTTCAGCCATTCTTGATTCTATGAAGTTTTGAATTGTAGTTGATGAAAAATATTTATTCATTTAGGGCCTCAATTATTGAATACGGTTGTCATAGAAAATTCGTTTCAGATATTGACTTCAAATATATTTATTTATATCGAGATGTCTTGGTGTCTTTTAAAAAATAATTCGATCATAAATCAATGGATTTTGAGACCTAAAACAGAGAGATTCTGTATTTAATTCCTAAAATGTCTGCATCTTTTAGGCTGAACGGAGTTTTATTTAAAATTAATATTGAAATTAGGGTAAGTGGTTATAGCAAGTAATAGGAAAAATACACATATTTATAATATGGAATGTGAGCCATCGTAATACATGTTAGAAACTATAGAGAATCCCATAATATACAGTAGAATTACCTCCCTGTAGAGAACAACACCAGGGTGCAGAGCCAAAGTGTCCTTTAGGGACTTATCAAAAACTTATTTTTTAAAGTTTGTTACGAAGACATCTGTCATATCTTTGTACAGTTACTATTTTAGCCTATATATCTATATATATAAAAAATGAATGTTTGTACGTTTGTCTGTTTGTTTGTTGGTTTGTATGTCCGGTATACAAATTCGCAGTAGTTCACTAATTCAAACCAAAATTTCTATACATAGGTAAAAAAATACGGGGAAGACGATAGGTTATTTTAAAAAATATATAAATCAATTATTAAAACTATATATTTTTAGTCAGAAAATGATGACGATATTGCTGTATCATGTTTGATTATTAGATACATAATTATATCGGGAAAAATTCCAAAAAGCAGAGACCACGGGTGAAACCAGTTCATTATTTTGTACGCAGGAACAAAATTCTAACAGAAAAACATTCATTCGAGCAGAAAACAAAAGCCAGATCATCTTTCTATAAAAATATCGCTTCTCAGACACCACGTTTGGAGCGGGACGTTGCACAAAAGTGACATCCACGGTGCCAATTTATAATTGTAACGAATATTATTTGAATAAAAACATTTAATCGGGTAAAACCCGGGCGTTGCCCGGGTCATTCGGCTAGTATTTAATATAGTTAGCCTTTATATAGAGCCAATTAATATAGCACCGCGCTAGAACAATTATATACAGTAGAACCTCCCTGTGAAGGACACCTAATTGAAGAGCCAAAGTGTCCTTTATAGAGAGGTGTCCTCTTCCCGGAGAATTGCTAAATAGTAAAAATGGTAATTTTGGCGAATGAAAACTGTCCTCTAGCGTGAGTGTCCTCTCATGGAGGTTCTACTGTATTATAGGTTGAATTTTGATTAAATCACGTTGAAGAATTCTCTCTCTTTTTCATCAATTTTGATAAAGTTTATTGTTTTTGACGTTTTGGCGACCCACTGTCACCCTTTAAAAAAAATTGAAATATTATTAGTGAAGTATTGTTTTTTCACTGTTGGAAACTGTTAATTACATTATAAAAGTAAATTCATAGAATCATCATTCTCTACAGATATTAGACATCACTTTTAGGCATACGCAGATAGAAGAACAATATATGGCTTAATGGAATGTACTGAATACTTTCAATAAATTTGCTTACGTGAAGACCATTATACTAGCGGGAGGAGCACATACTTCGTACCAAACCCAGAATCTCAGCCAACCGATAAATAACAACTATGAATGAGCATCATTGATACGACTAAATGATTCAGTCTTCAAATTATCCAGAAGGTAGAATCGAACCACTCCGCTTTTAAACGACTACAGGTTTGAACCCTGCACCCCGAACCTCCGAATTTCATCTGGGCATTGCTGGGCATTATACTAGCGGGAAGAGCACATACTCCGTTCAAAACCAGAATCCCTGCCAACCGATAAATAACAACTGTGAATAAGCATCATTGGTGCAATAATGTAAAATAAATGATTCAGCCTTAACATTATAATTAAAAAGAAGAGAATCCAATATTGACTTGGGTATAAATACCAAATTTTTATTTATATTGAAGAAGAATTTATCAGAGAAAGCCCCTACAGTCAAAATGGTGTTGTTGTTGTTCGGCGTAGGTGCGCCGCCATCACCCGGCCGTTGCCATGGTTACGACCGGTCGATTCCAGACACGCCAGCTTGGAGGTCCCAGGTCAAAACTTTTTTCCTCAATCATTGAAGAGATTTCTTGTTGATTAACCGCCATCGATTCGAACTTGCCGAGTTCCCTGAAGTCCATTTTACCTCAGATGGAATGTGATGGACATTTTATAATGACCTCTACCATTTAGATCTTCCATTTTAATCATTAGTTTGTCATCTGTTTATGTTTCACTTTTATACTCTATTTTATATATTTTTATATAAATCAGCCTATTTTATATGTAATTATTCAGAAGCGGAAATAAATGTGAACAACATTGTACGACTTTAAGAGTATAAAAAAAGCTGTACCTACATGGATCTGTAGGACAAAGATATTTCGAAGGATTGCTCCCTCTTTGTCAGTTTGGTGATTTAGTTATACGTACAGAAATCCAAAAGTACGCTTATCTCTTTCTTCTTCTGTCTTATTTCTAAAAATACCTTTGATGATTCAAATTTTTAGTATTAACTACAATAATTTTTGGAGCTTGACATTTTCCTGAGGGTCTTGTTTAACAGGAATATTACTGAATTGGCTGAGACAAATATTGTGTGGCCATTTTAGTCTTTCATAAATAAACAAAAAACAGTAAAACACTTAATGAACAGAATTTTTTGGTTATTTTATTTTATGAAGAGCAAGTTATATAATAATGTTTTTTTTTTTTTTTTGAGAATATATTCTTTTTTTTTTTTAAATAAAATGTTTACTTATAAAAACATTCTTAAAATACCCATATCGTTTAGGCTTTTTTTTTTTTTTTCATTCTAAGCTTCGAGGGGGATGAATTTTAATCTTTCTTCAATAAAGTTATATTACCACTTCCTATTGGATATTTACATTTATTTACGCTTATTATACCTATGAATAGGATCCCATGTTCCCATCTATTGCTGTGCTGGTATACAGAGAGGAGAAACATTCCAAATGACACCATTCAGTTGTTACAGAGACAACAACCTAACTACACAAACAAAATAGTAAATCATAGAACAACCAACGCGACAACAAACATGAAAAATAATTATTCGGAACTATTATAGACGCGTATGATTCTTTTGAAAATTAAACAATTTCTACTGCCCTTACTGCAATGGAAAAATTAATGGGAGGGCCTGGCTCATCAGTGGTGAACCCTCCCAGCGATTACGCCAGTTTAATCTACCATACCGCTGTTATATTGCATTTTTCATAGCAGATGGCGCCCTGATGCATCATAATGAAAAATAATTATGATTTAAAAAGTTTAGTTAACTAAATTATAAAGAAGAATACTTAAAAATGTTAATAAAAAGTTATAATTTGAAATGTAAAAAAGAATAAATATAAATGTGTTTGGTTATTCCAAAATTTTCTCTTAATATAAAGCTTGTGTAAATATTACATAATTTAGTGTACAGGAGAGTAAAGTTACATTCAATGAACAGACATCTGTTTTATATTCGGATATAAAATGCTGTGACAAAACTGGCGAAACCGCTGGGAGGGTACACCACTGATGAGCCAAGCCCTCCCATTAATTTTTCCATTGCAGTAAGGGCAGTATATATTGTTTAATTTTCAAAAGAATCCTACACGTCTATAATAGTTTCGAATTTTCAAAACTGAGATCTGTTTATTACTTCAATAAAACTGCCATTTGTTGACTTTTTATTAAGACGTGAAGATAATTTCATCTCAGACCGAATTGTACTAATTGCGGAGGACGGTCGAGGCAGGATCCAAGGTGTGGAGCAACATGTAAATGGCGATGGAGGGAAGATGTCGGCGGCGGACCGATCGATCAAAAGGTCGATAAACAAACTGCGCGCTGTCCTCCATGAAATTATTGATGACATTCTCTAAAAAGTAGTGCATAGCTGCTGCTGCTCCTGGCTTTTACATCTCCTCTTATCTATATTGGATGTTTCCCCCTGTTGATTCAGTTAACTAGCTGTTAGCAGGTACTAAGTTGACTTCCTGAAAAAGATTTTAAGTTTGTTCTTCATCTAGATTGGATATTCCTGTTAACTAGCTGTTAGTAGGTACTAAATGAATCTCTCTTTTCTCGCTAAAGATTTTAAGTTTGTTCTTCATCTAGATTGGATATTTCTGTTAACTAGCTGTTAGTAGGTACTAAATGAATCTCTCTTTTCTCGCTAAAGATTTTAAGTTTGTTGTTCATCTAGATTGGATGTTCCCCCTGTTAATTCAGTTAACTAGCTGTTACTAGGTACTAAGTTGACTTCCTGAAAAAGATTTTAAGTTTGTTCTTCATCAAGGATGGATGTTTTCCCTGCTAATTCAGATAACTAGCTGTTAGTGGGTACCAAGTGTGACTTCTAGCAAAAGATTTTAAGTTTGTTCTTCATCTAGATTGGATGTTTCCCTGTTAATTCAGTTAACTAGCTGTTAGTAGGTACCAAGTGTGTGACTTCTAGCAAAAGATTTTAAGTTTGTTCTTCATCAAGGATGGATGTTCCCCTGCTAATTCAGATAACTAGCTAGATATATACTACGTGAATTCCTAATACAGCTTTTAAACTTGTTATTCATCTATAATCAAAGTTCCCGTGTTGATTCAAAGTTGTTAAGTACTAGGTGACTCCCTGTTGCAGAATTTTAAACTTGTTATTATTCTAAATTTGACGTATTCCTATTGATTCACAAAACTAGTTGGGAACTAAGTGACTTCCTGATAAAGACTGTTCTTCATCTATAATAAACATTCTCTTCTTGATTCCTGAAATTATCTAGGTGCTAAATGACTTCCTAATAGACACTTCAAACCTGTTCTTCACCACAAATGGACGTGTTGAGCCAGCAGCTGCTCCGCTAAGATGACGAGATACCAGACGACGCGTAAGAACAGGTTCGAATCCAGGCCACAACCATCAGAGTTTTGATTGAACCTTAGGAAAGCTGGTGATGAGATTAAGTTACGTGAAACCCCATCATTGCGAAACATATCTTCACTGAGATCCTGTTCTTCAAGGGTAGAACAGGTTCAGCCTTAATCTTGAAACTTTCGAGGGTACTCCATACATGGAATAGCACTCTAAATTAAATTCAAAATTATCTACTGTTTATGAAATATCTCGGAATGACCGTGTCGACATTCAGCAACTGCTGTGTAGATATCGCCATCATCACTCTAGTAGTTGAACATCTATAGATGCTAATTTTTATTGAAACTTACTTCACAATGTGAAAACATAGTACTGGTGGAGATATTTGATGAATATGTATCTCCACAAAAATAGCCCTTTACTTCACAATGAAAGCCATTTTTAATTGAAACCAGCGTCAAACCGAATATCTTTAAACATGTCTTCAACCATTGATTTCAACAGAGTGCGTCATTTCTCTCTGCACTCTCCACCACTGGTTCAAATCATCAACTACTGCACACATGCTAGCCTCTTCTATATAACCTTAGTGCTCTCGAGGCAATTTTTACCTTTTCTAGATCAGAAGTCTTTCCAGGAACCTTTGGCAAATGCTTGGTTAATTCCCTTGCCCTTTCTGCAACGTCTTCGAATTCTCTTCCTCAGAATTTTTGTCTTCTCACCTGGTTTCTTCTTAAATTATTCCCTCTTTTCTAAAGTTCGATCAAATTTTCTAACTAAGAATACCCTAACCAAACACACTTGTTTCGTTACTCCAGGTTAGACATTTTTCATTCTTCCCCGTTCGTAAAGTACTCTTTCATCAGTCCGACATCAGAATTCATCACATGATTATTTACTGTCCACAGATGGATTCAATTTTCACGCCGTTAGATTTATTAAAACTACAAAATCACTTTACAATCATTGCTTTGAAGCTCCTTAAGATAGTTTTTGATAGCTGTAACTTAACCGAACTTGGGATAATATTATTTAAAATCTGCCTTCGGAGCTAATCTAGAATCCTTAATTCCCTTCCTTACTCTCCCGGGCAGTTCCAAGCATATCTGAAGTACATCCGTTTATTTTGGTTACATTCCGAAGATTTTCTATGCATGGAATTTTTGCCGGGAGGAATGATCGATACAAAAAATAAAGGTAGTCTCTCTCGTTAAAATAGACGCTAAAAACTAGACGCCCTCGCCAGCTAAACACATCTTTGGCAAATTGTGAAAATTACATTTGATCCCTTGTAGATATCATGAAATCGAAGCCCACCTTGGACTGACGAGGGCCATTATACCGAAACCAGGGTCTCCAGGTAGACACTTCTCAGTTTGCCAAAGCTGGTGTTGTGGCTTTGTCACTTAGCTGAGTCAATAGATGACTGCTAGCTTGGGCGTCTATTTTAACTGGAGTGCTGACTTTTATTTTATAGTTTTTCTACGGTTAATTTTATCCTTTTACATAAACCAAATTTCTTATATCACAATAACCTTTTCACTTTTTTATTATATAATAGAACCTTGGTTATTCGAAGCCCAAGAGACCAAAAAAAAATAACTCGAATGCTGTCTAGATGTTGAAACACCAGAGCATCTTTTGTTGGCTTGCCCTTTGACTAACCAAATTGTACTTGCTTACTTTGACATAATGCCAAATCATCTTTCTGTATATACTCAATCGTATGAAAACTTTGGCAAGTTTAGAGCTATTTGTACACAAATTTATAAATCACTACTAATTCATCGTGTAAATAATTAAAGATAATATATGTAAATAATTCTAATATAGCACAATAGTCTGATAGACTTCCTGCTTCTGTAATAATAAAATAAAAATAAAATAAAAATAAAATTATCCAAAAATTCTAATTAAAAACGTTTTGAATAAAAGGCTTAAAAGTCTAGGGACCATGATAAATAATCGAATTTTCCAAGTTCTACTGTATTATTTCAACTTTATACATTTATTGAATCTCTTAAATATATTAAATATTTAAACACAATTTTTTTCAAGCCATTAGTGTCGCTTTCTATTGTAGCATTGCGGTGACCCGTCAATAAATGGGTCACGGAAATCTGTCATGAATTGTAATCAGTCACGGAAATGGCTTACACTCATAATTCCTACAACGTTATCCCGTGATATATCCTAAATTTCTACAAGTAGAAGAATAAGTAGACAGTGCAATATATACAAGATTAAGATTACCAAAAAGTAGACTAGCCTATAAGACACAAATTATATCAGAAGTAGATAACAGATAACAAGTAACAAAAAGTATACAAGTCGTAGTCAAAAACTAGATGTTGTTGTCATGTCCAATGAAGAGCTTCAGATGTCCCCATGCAGCTCTATCAGAGCAGCAGCAATGTCCACTATCCAAAAACTAGATAAGAACTATATAAGAAATAGACAAGCATACAAAAGTAGAAAAGAATAATACAGAATTCAAGTAGATAAAATGTCTAACGCAGACGCATATCACGAGAGTGTATACCATGTTTTATACTTTAACGTAATATGTAAATAGAATCTGTCATTCAGTCATGGACGAAGCAACTTGCGGAAAACGCGAAGCGTCAATAATTTTACTGCAAATTATTTCATGAAAACATCACACTTATTCTCATATTTTATTAACTTACTATATACAAGTACCATATACAACTATATACTTGTACCAGCAACCAACCTTCTACAAGATAGTCAGTTAGACATTGATCTACTATTGATATCTCATTGCCCGATTCTCTCATCTGCTTTTGTAACCATTGACAAATGTCAATACAATAATTTGAATTGTCAATTGTCTACCAATGATACGGGGATTGTCTGAATTGTCATAGGTTTAGAGACGGCTTCTCAGGATACGATGTTTTATGTAGAGTACTAATGTTTAGAAAATTGACAATTATTTTTATTAAAATCTTGTTAATACATGAAAAAATGCATAGTCTGCACTATTTTAAAAATATAATTATATTGCTACGTGGAAAATTAGGAAAGACAAACTTCAGGATGACAGAGAAATTGATTTAAGGCAAGAACAAACTATGAATGATTTTTAAAAAAGATAAGCAATGAGGGAAGTTTACAGATTAGCAAAATATAAACATAAAAATGATACTCTGTTAATAAAATAATAAATACTTTGTTACAAATATATGCATATCACTATGTACAATGAATATGGCACCTCTGCCATTAATGTAAAGACATGTAGTATACTCACACGTACAAGCAGTTTCAGCCATGATAACCATAATTCGTATTATAATCACTTTTATGCCAGTTAAGAGAAATTCTCTTTAATATATATTAAACAGGGCAAACTCCAGGAGGATGAGATATATAGTTCATGACATCAATGTCTTCAGAAATGTATAGGTGCCGCGCACCGAGATTCCTAGTAAAAATCTATCAAAATATCACTTTCAAACAAATCAGATAGCCCTATCCCAAACGTCGTCAATTCCCCAAGACTGGAAGATCTCATTACAGCCTGTCCTAACACAATAAACTAGATTAGGAACCTAATGGCATTAGCTTCCCACGACCATGTCTATCCCATTTGGTCGGGCTATCAATTTGCCAAAGCCTGTTAGAGGCAAAAGAGCTTATAGACAGATATAATTCTGAAAAAATCATATCTGTCTTGAACTTCAATTAACTTTATTTCATTAAAATCATTTCTTGTTAGTTGGAAAATATTTGCATCGATGGTTTCTTAAAATCAACTAAATTTTGTTTTTGTTATTCAAAACCACTTACAGCTTGCATATATTTGATTAAATTGATTGATTGATTATATATAGAGGCAAGTCTCTGAGCTCCAGCTATTTTTGACAAGTTTGACAAGAAGCTATGGATAAGTTCGCTTGGAATTTTGAAGAAAAGAAACAAATATTGGTTGACATAGGACTCTTACGTTAATCTTATCAAGATTTACTTATCACAAACCATTTATAACTTCTTGCCAAGAATCTAAATAATAACAATCACATTATACTATTGCTATATGCGCAAGGATTGAGAGAAATTTGCATATATTCATTTAATATATTTTCGCCATATCATCATCATCATGTATTTATTTACATATATACCAATAAAGACACTTTTCTAGATCAAAATAGACGCAAAAAGTATCCGACATCTATTGGCCGTCTTCGAAATCTAGCAGAGAATCTATTCGATTACAAAGAGGCCAAAACACCAGCTTTGGCAATTTCGAAATGTCCAGCTAAAAAGAAATGGCTTCCGAAACCCCAGCGATTTCTTTTATCTTAAAATAAGGTCTACATTCACATGCAATATTTTGAGGTGGCCACAAAGAAGTGTTTAGCTGATTACAAAAAAATCATGCAGCATATTATATTAGCAGTCTTCGCAACCTAGAAATTCTGGTGAGTTCCAGAGCATCAACATCAGCTCTGGCAAATTCGTAATGCCCAGCTGAAGATCACGGTTTGGGGTTAAGTCAGTCAAGGGCGGCTGTTTTTTAAAGATATTTACAGGGGATATATGAAATCTTAAGAAACGGTCAAAGAGACATTTAGCTGGAAAAATGCCAGAGCCAATTCTATAGCTGAAATATAGATTGAAGTTTGAGCGGCTGAAAGGAAATCAATCTCCAAAAAGATTTCAGTGATGGTCAATAAATAACGCGGAGTTTTTGTATATATTATCTTTTAATATCTCTTTGCAACATATTTGGCAACTTGGCATCCTATAATTTGTATTGTAAGATTATAAACTCAAAAGGAGCTTCTTCAATAAAACATGTTTATTTCGCTAGCTTTCAATAAAACATTTATTTCGCTAGCTTTCGAACAAATTCGTTCTTCAACGGGCGTAAAGACAAACCGTCCCGTTGAAGAACGATGTTGTTCGAAAGCTATATAGCGAAATGTTCTATAGAAGAAACTCTCTTTTTGAGTTTATAATCT
The DNA here is from genome assembly GCA_030710605.1 of Cordylochernes scorpioides. NCBI lineage: Eukaryota > Metazoa > Arthropoda > Arachnida > Pseudoscorpiones > Chernetidae > Cordylochernes > Cordylochernes scorpioides. The sequence goes on from CP092864.1 coordinate 40,466,610, forward strand.
TATAATATAGTTATGGTAATGTTGATGTCTACATCTCTTATAATTTGACTATGCAACATCAGAAACAACAAAAGTATTTCATTGAGACAATTCGTGTTGCATAGACTCGCCCCGGAATCCAAGAAAGGAAAAAAAATGGGAAGAAAGTATCAAAAGTGAAGAAGAAATTGCTATAGATCCAGTCTTGGTGGAAAGACAACAAACATTGCGTATCTTCTATTAATCTTCTTTTCCTTTTATGTGTTTTAATATTATTAATATCAAAATATTTTGTTTTTCCTTAAGGTTTTTGTTTTGGCAAACTATCAATGAGTTTAAATTGAAATATTAAATAAAACTATGTAACACAATTATTTGTCCTTGGCACTAGAATATTATTGCCCGTTTTCTTAGGTCTAAAAAGTGCAGGGAATTCCCATATACATAAATACACTACGTGACTCTGAATTTGAAACACCATGAATTACTGGGCAGAAAAATATGCAAATTTCAGGGTTAAGTTAGCTCACCAAGTTATGTAAATGATGCAAATTGCACAGCTATTCCGCGCATGTTGATTGAAAATTAAAAGAAGGAACTCGCAAATTTGCCAATATTCACCCTTCTCTGTTTGACAGGAAAGCATTTAATTATGTTTTTTTTTTTTTTTGACTCGGTGAAAACGTTTAGTAGCAGAGAATGTCAGGTCGCCGCCAGCTGAAGCAGTTCCAGCAGACGACGACTTGACGAGAGGTATGGTGATTGGACTCAGAAGAGCTGGTTCGTCCATAGATCGAATCTCTATAGACAGACACCTCGAAAGGTACACGGTGCACCTGCTATGGCGAAGATGGTTGGAACAAGGAAATGTAGCTCGATTGAAGGGTGCTGTTGCGGCCAGAGTGACGTCAGAACGCGTGGACAGATGTCGGGTGGCGTTGGCGGCTCCACAATCCACTTCTGTCGCCATTTTTCAGGATGTGCAGGAAACTCTTGATTCTCTCATATCGATCAGAACCATTATATATATACCCAGATTGGTCGCCGGCGGCCTACACTCATGGTGCCCGTTAAGAAGACTGCCAATGACCCAACGGTACAGACACCTTCGTTTACAATGTTGTCGAGATATAGCTACATGAACAGAAGAATGTTCTCAGGATAATGTTCTCAGATGAATCTCGCTTCTGTTTTAGCAATTAAAGTCACCAAGCAAGAGTTTGACGCCGTCTTGGTGACAGGTCCAATCCGATCGCATCTGTGGAACGCCGCACCACACGACAATGCGGCATTGTGGAGCCATCGCGTATGATAGCAGATCACCTGATTTGTATTAAGAGCACCCAACGATATGTGGATGACGTGCTGCGACCGGTGACGCTACCCTTCTCTCCTGAGAGATCTCTCACCTTTATAACACATATAGGACCTAATTGGACGAAGTTTGCGTGCGCTGTCACAAGGGTGTTCAGAAGATGAACTGTGGCTGGTAGCTGGCAGGGAATGGGCAGCCATCCCTCAGGACACAATCCGCACGCTCATTGAGTCAGTACCAAGACATGTTGTTGCCTGCATATCCGCCCGCGGTGGTCCCACAACATATTGAGTGGACGGCGATGTCGTTCAGTATATAGATGTATTCTGATCTAACAAATACCATTTATTGTTTTTTACTGATACTCTCTATAGGTAGATTTTTACAAATTTTTGCCAACTTATTCTTTGTGCTGAAAATAAGTGTCACGTAGGGTATGTAGCAAATTATATTTTTATAAACAGGCAGCATCTATATAGATCAAAAGTGATGTTCAATTTTTACTTTTAAGCAAAAACATTTCAACTTTCCTCAAAACTTATGTTCACAGTTCAATCAAAATAACTTTTTCAATAGTTCAGCTTCAGTATCAGTATAAAAAAAAACCAGCCAAATGTAATATTACAGCGGTATGGTAGATTTAACTGGAAAAACCTCTGGAAGAGTTCACCACCTTGTTCCTTGTTCCAAAATCACTTTATTAGGTACCTCAGTACAAGCAACCTAGTTTATGATAATTGCAACAATAATAAGTGAAGGTTATTCACATATTAAACAAAATGTTAAGGCGGGATTCAATCCCGGTTCATGACTGTCGGGAATCGAGGGTGTTACTCACTTGTCCACCGACTCTTATGAGTTCACCACTGGTGAGCCAGGCCCTCTCATTATTTTATCATTTTTCAGTAAGAGGACAGTAGAAAATAATTTAATTTAAAAAATAAACATACGTGTCAAAGATAGTTTAAATATCTTATAACAAATGGGGCGCTAATGAATCATATTAACAAAGAAAAATATCAAAATTAAGATATTTTTATCAATATATATAACTTAACTCCGCCTTTGCCAGTCCCAAGCCCGGATGAAAAAGGAGGGGGGGAGCAGTAATAAGCACACTAAAAAACCTGGGCTCAGCTGGACCGGCTGATAGTACCCTGTAAGGGTTCCTAATCCAGGGATACAGGATGGGTTTGTACTCCTTGTTAGGAGCGGCTGCACATGGCGTCTGTTCCTCATGTCAGAAGCGGTCATTTATTTTGGAGCTAAGTCGGCCTGCTACTGAGTAGTGCTCCCAGTCTTAATGACAAAGGCAGACGCATTCTACTTCACCCAGTCATGATGGTTGTCAAACAGACACCATCAAGGGTCACAATTTGATACCCTAATATGATTGAGAGCGGAGATAAGAAAGAATAAGAAGATATATAACTATTAATAATTAACAATAATATCATGATGAAAATGAATGATCATGCTTGAACAGGGTGTCATTTTTCTCTTGTTGAATTATCCTCAGACAGCAAAATGCGTCTGCTGAATGTTTGAAGATTCTTGACGCTATTCCATACACACACATTCGCCTGCACAAAGTATAAATGTATCACAGCGTGCACGCGAATGTATAACATAATCACATACATATACAGTAGAACCTCCCTGTAAAGGACAACACCTGATTGCAGAGCCAAAGTGTCCTTTAGGGAGAGGTGTCCTCTAACCGGAGAGATGCTAAATTTAAAAAAAATGGTAATTTTGCAATGGCAAAACTGTCCTATTCAGAGAGGTGTCCGCTAAAGGGGGGCTCTACTGTATTCTGGAAATTTACAAATTCCACATTTAAATTTCCTTGTAACAAAAGCAAACTTTTTTTCATCATAATTGCCAGTTTCTATATTTTCTCTCTATGAAGAAACAGGTAAACACGTTTAACGCCAAAGGAAAGAAAAAAGTGCTTACATAATACAGTTCAACTTGGATCATTCGAAACCCAAGGAACAAAAAAAAATCGAATTATCCAAAAATTCGAATTGAAAACGGAATATAAAATACTCGAGTGAGAGAACCTTGAGGACTGGAGTGGAGAACATGGGAACAGCAATTGAACATGGGTCAGTCGATCCTAAGGGAAGGGAGAAATCCTTTACGAAGACGAGACTTGTTCCTTGGGTGAAAGGATCACCATCGACCGAAAGGGAATCGGGTTAAGAATCCCGGACGCGGAGTCAGAATTTCATAAGAAATTCTAGAGAACAAGATAAATATTCGAATTAAATACGTCTACGAATCAAAGACATTCGAATTATCCAGTTCTACTGTATATAACATAAAGCTGCGGGAGGATGATATCATGTACCAGAAGAGGCACATCTACCTTTAATTAAGCATCAGAACGATGCACTTGCTCGTAACCCTAGTGAAAATGACTTTACTAGTGATGATAAAGAGTAAATCCAAATTGACTGGACTCATATATCTCAACCTCCAATAAGAGACAACATCCATGAGCCACCAGGAGTATCAATCTTTGAAGGTAGATTTCTATTTCTCGATGGGGTCTACTTGTTTGCGGAAGAGCATTGCTCGATGCAAATATTTGAATGTAATTCTACTGTCCTATAAGCTTATGTCCATAGTGTTCTTGAAAACCATTTCTGAGATTCCATCCTTCAGTGCTGCGTATATAAGCAGTATCGTCCAATACAGTATTAGAGCTCTGAGAAGCGGTCTGGTGGATTGAATTGGCGAAACCGCAGGGAGGGTTCATCACTGATGAACCAAGCCCTCCCAATATATTTTTCATCGCAGTAAGGACAGTAGAAGTTTGTATTATGTATAAAAGAAACATTCGTGCTTTTAAATCCTTTCATTTTATGTGTAATTTTTATCTTAAAATACCCTTTCTATATTTAAGTGAGAATAAAGTAATACCATGACAATAGAATGCAATAATAGAATTTAAAAAAAGAAACCTGCTAGGTATGAAGAAGTCGTGTTTTAAAGAAAGTATTTTTTTACCCTTGGACTCTTTTTACTGCCTGGCGTCTGGAAGGGAAATCGCGTGACGTGACAATTGACATTTCCGCTCGACATCCGACTGTCTCGTCGTCTGCTACACTTGTTCTTTTGGTATTTAGAATGTCTCTACAATACCGTTTGTAAGCTGTGTGGAAGCTATAATTATTTATAAAGCAATAACGCGCCATCTATATATAACGAATCAAGACATTAAGCCGTGAATGTTTCTTTTCACGAATAGTATAACAGTAGAAGTTTGATTTAATTGTGAAAAGAAACATTCGCGTCTTAATGTCTTCATTCGTTATAATTATTTACGCTAATTTAACTCCACCTTTGCCGGTCCCAAGCCCGGATGAAAAAGGAGGAGGGGGAGCAGTAACAAACTCACTAAAAAATGCACATGGCGTCTGTTCCTCATGTCAGAGGCGGCCATTTCTTTTGGAGCTAAGTCGGCCTGCTACTGAGTAGTGCTCCCAGTCTTAATGACAAATGCAGATGCATTCTACTTCACCCAGTCATGATGGTTGTCAAGCTTTACAAGCTTGATACCCTAATATGATTGAGTGTAGATAAGAAAGAAGAAGAAGATTTACGCTAATTGTTTTTATATAAGCATAAGAAGAAATTTTCCGAAACGCTAAGCACAAAAAGAATATAAAATATTGACATTTATAAAAGCTTCTCTCCAATACCAGAAATAAACTTTTGTATATAGGCTATGCATAGGAAGAATATGGATTTACCAATCTGTTCATGATCATAACTGTCTTAATTAAGTTTTCCTTTTTCTTTAAAAAATAGACACTTCGGCCAGTTAAAGTTTTATTTTCTCAATATATAGAACTTTAACTGGCCGAAGTGTTTATTTAAAATATATATATATATATATGAATGCCGGCCAGACAATCTCTACCTTCAAGATAAGTTTTCCTTGTATATACATTTCATTATTACCCTTAAATGGGATTTTAAATTTTATTTTTTTTTCATACAAACTCAGTGGTAAATCCATGTATAAGAGAAATTTCTTTTCCTCCAATTTACACAGATTAATCTCAATAGAAAAAAACCCTGTTATATTCATAAATAAGTTAAAACAAAGCATCTAGGGCTGCGTATCTTTTATTATCTTATATCTAATATCTTATATATATTATATTTTTTTTATAAAAGATGCGCAGCCCTAGATGCTTTGTTTTAACTTATTTATTACAGATTAATCTTGGAAACTACTCGTATTATAGACGCGTATGATTCTTTTTAAAAATAATTAATTTCTACTGCCCTTACTGCAATGGAAAAATTAATGGAAGGGCCTGGCTCATCAGTGGTGAACCCTTCCAAGAGTCTAGCATCAGTATCACTATAAAAGGAAGATCGAAAAAATGCAATATAACAGCGGTATAGTAGATTAAACTGGTGAAACCGCTGGGAGGATTCACTACTGATTAGCCAGGCCCTCCCATTAATTTTTCCATTACAGTAAGGGCAGTAGAAATTGATTATTAAAAAAAAAAAAAAGAATCATACACGTCTATAATAGTTTCCAATTTTGATAACAGATGGCGCGCTAATGCATCATAATATAATTGTTATAATAAAAGATTGATATATTTATGAGCTTGATTATCTTAATTAAGTTTTCCTTGTGTTTGTGCATAAATTTCATTATTACCATTATAAAGGTCATTATATTTTACTTTTTTTCAATCTTTTTTTTTTATTTGCAGACTCTCCATGTGTAAGATTATATGTCTTAATAAAGGTTTTTGTATGTGTTTTTATGTGTTTGTGCGTGTTCGTGTGTATATCTGCACACACACACATATGAGGAATAAACAATACAAGTTTGGTGAATCGAAGAAACTGCTGGGAGATGGTTGATGTACCTCACATAAGGAAATGACGCAGCGGTGTTCCTATAAGAAATGTCAAAGAAACCATGTAGTTTATATATGAAAATTGATGTTTATTGTTGTCGTGTCGCCACGAAACCACTCTTATACTTGAAATGGATGTTATTTATTTGTCAAGCTAAAAGCTACAGTAGCCAAAGGAAGCAACAAGACTACTCTATTCTTCAGACTGGACTGACTAACTTTATTCATACGTCGTATTTATAGCACAAATACGTTAAATTAAAACTATGCAAATTGTGCTACACAAAGAACAAATATGCAAAGAGCAAATATGCAAAGACACAACAATTGTTATTATGTGAGGAGTGATAATATGACAATGTGTATTTTTTATAAGAAAACTAGACGGGTGACCCGGGCTTCGCCCCGGGATTGACCCGTGTGCATATCTACCCGAGTGATATATATTTAGATATAAGATTTTTTTTATATAATTGTTTGTTATTAGCATTATCTATTTGTTTGCATCAGCATAATTTAATCTAATCTTTGATAGAGGGCGCTGTTCGTGAGCTAAGTAGAATAATTTGAATATATAGTTTTAATAATTGATTTATATATTTTTTAAAATAGCCTATCGTCTTCCCCGTATTTTTTACCCATGTATGGAAATTTTGGTTTGAATTAGTGAACTACTGCGAATTTGTATACCGGACATACAAACAAACAAACATACAAACCTTGATTTTTATATATATATATAACACAGTGATTTTAAAGTTCCTATATAAATTGTCACACAAAACACAATTTTCCCATCCCTGGACACTTTTATTTTTCCGTTCGTCATTACTCTTCATAATTCATCCTTTCATACCTCATCCAAAAAGGTTAGAAATTGTCGATGTTTCACCTTAAAATAAAATTTTAATTTGTCGTTGAAAAGAAACTCATGCGGTTAAACTTGCAAGTGTCGTTTTACAATTTAGTTTATATAAGCGAATACTATAAAACCAGGGTATATAATGAAACCAATACAATACAATAGTAGAGCGGTCTTGAGATTAATTTGGCGAAACCGCTGAGAGGGTTCATTACTGATGAGCCAAGCCCTCTAATTCAATAACTTTTATCATTGCAGTAAGGTCTGTATATATTATATTTGATTATACTATTAAAAATAAACTCATTGCGAAAAATATAATTTCTATAAATTTTATGAGTCGGTGGACGAGTGGGTAACACCCTCGATTCCCAATAGTCATGAACCGGGATTGAATCCCACGTTAACATTTTGTTTAATATGTGAATAACCATCACATATTATTCATTGTTTTAATTATCATAAACTAGGTTGTTCTTTTTGAGCGGTACCTAATAAACTGATTTTGGAACAATAGATAAATTTTATCAATATATGGCAATAAAATTTATAAATATCTTTGTTGTTCTTATGGGAAATGTCAAATACATTGTAGTTTATATAAGGGAATACCATAAATATGTTTATTATATTTATGGGATTGTGTCAAGAGACAATGTAGTTTATATAAGAGAAATCCATATAAAGATCTTTGTGTTATTCTTATGGGAAATCTCTAAGACAATGTAGTTTATATAATAAAATGCCATAATAGTGTTCATTGCTCTCGTAGGAAAAGTCAAAGACAATTGAGGCTATGTAAGAGATTCGAACCCATTTCTATAGCGCCATTTTTTACAGATGAAACGCTTCGTACTATCCTTACCGCACTAAAAGAAGTCGGTGGACGAGTGGGTAACACCCTCGATTCCCGACAGTCATGAACTAGATTAAATCCCGTGTTAACATTTTGTTAAATATGTGAATAACCATCACATATTATTCATTGTTGAAAATATCATAAACTAGGTTGCTCGTTTTGATCGGTACCTAATAAAGTGATTTTTGGAACCTTACCGCAATGGAAAAATAATGGGAAGGTTTAACAGAGGGTTTACCACTATTGAGCCATGCTATCCTGATATTCTTCATTGCAGTAGAATAACAGTAGGAAGAATTTTATTTGTAAAAGAAATGGTATTCTATAAATAGTTTCATACTTTATATAGAGATCACAAGCTAGTGCCTATGTTTAATTAAAGTTTATCGTAAAGATAAAGTCTGCCTGGCTGGCATTCATAGTTCTTAAAATTGAAGATACTTCGGCCAGTAAATATTTTTTATTGTCTCGACGTTTCGACAAAAATCTTTTGTCCTCGTCAGGAGCGAACAAAAATTAAAACATTTGGCAAAGCGTTAAAAATTATTCAACAACAACAACAAAAGCCTTTATTTAGGGCATTCCGCCCCATACAGGATTCGCCGTATTTACACGTCAACAAGAGGAGAGGGAAGAGGAAACATTTACAACAAAATAAAGTTTGTCTCACATTCAGTTACCTATTTACAGAAAGTTCATCCTCCAGTATCCTTTGCCCTGCATTCTTTCTCATGCGCCCAGCCTCTGTGCAGAACTTAAAGTATCTAACAATCAGTAATTCATCATTCAGAGCTGAAGAGAGAAGTTGACATATGCGATGGTATCTAAATTGACCAGAGGTAGGGCTTGGGAAAATTTCAGTACGTTTTTCTGTTAAGAGAGGGCATTGGAAGAAATAGTGAACCAAATTATCATCCATGAGATCCTTACAAAGTAAACAGTTCCGGCCATTTTCTTTCCAGAAGTCTTTTCTTTCTTCCCTGAAAATTTGCCATAAAACTCTATGTTGTGCAACTAGTCTTTTGTTGGGAAGCGAGATATTTAATCGTAGGTACTCCTCTGTCATGAATGATTCACTCAAAAATTTGTAGTGAGCAAAGTGGGTTGAATCAGTGATTTTCATCTGATCGTTTTGAATTAATTGGTCTGTGGTAGTTCTAATTATGCCTGGCAATTCTTTCTGTATGGCTAAGTAGTCTTCGCAGCCCTTAAGAAAGGAATATCCCTTAGAGTCTAGAATTTTTATTAAATTTTGGGTAAAACTGTTTTCTATTTCCTTTTTCGCGGTGACTTTCCAGAGATAGTTTAAGCAAGCATGTGGTAATCTGCTCGTCTCCATTTTTAAAATCCTGACCCAAAACTTTAATGTGAGTTTTACTGCATTAAGTTCAGTTGATATTCTTCCACATTCTCTTCTGAGGACATATCCTGGTGTGAAGTTTGGTAAGTCTAAGAGACGACGAAGAAATGCATCTTGGGTATTATTGACTGTCTTCGGCTGGTTAATTGCCCACATTGGTGCCGCATATAGTAAAGTAGGAAGAACAATAGTGTCAATAAGTTTCATCACTGAGGTAAAGGACTTTATTCGCGCCTTTGTAAGGATTCTCCAAAGTGCATTAATTGCATTCAGTGCTTTGTTTCTAAAGTATTGGGAAGCATATTGGGTCGAGATTTTTGTAGTCAGAGGGTACCCCAGATATGTATACTTAGCTACTATTGTCAGGGGTTGCTGACCCCAAAACCATGTCTCGGAACGAGCTGTTCTTCCACCGTTTCTAAACACCATTATTTTAGATTTATTTTGGTTTAACGTTAGGCAGTTCTCTTCTAAGTACTTTTTAAGTAAGTTAATCTTCAATTGCAAATTTATTTTCGATTCTCCTAAGATCACTATGTCGTCTGCATACAGTAAAAGGTGTATAGTTCCATAATTCTCAAGATTTATGCCTGGCAATTCTGATTCATCGAACAGGGGTACCAGATCGTTTAGGAAGAGAATGAATAAATAAGGTGACAACGGCTCCCCCTGCAATACTCCCGCTTGTATTTTGATAGCCTCCGTGAAAGAACCCCGCCATCTGACTGTTGCCGTCATTTGGGTATAATAGTTCTTAATTAGTTTAATAAATCGATAGCTCAGACCATTTAATGCTATTTTTTTCCAAAGTAGATGGTGCGGCACAGTATCAAAGGCCTTCCTTAGGTCAATGAAGAAGGCATATAACTTTCCCCTTCTACGGCTAAGGGTCATTTGAATTAATGATACGAGCGTGAAAATGTGGTCCTGACAAAAGTAGCCTTTTCTAAAACCAGCCTGATTTTCTGCCAAAATTGACTTTCTCTCCATCCAATCATTCAATCTTGTCTTCAAGATAGATGTAAATAATTTCGATAGGTTATAAATCAGGGATATTCCTCTGTAATTTGACGGGTTGTCCGGATCTCCATTTTTAAATATTGGGTGGATTATCGTTTTTGTCCATTGTTGAGGAACTTGGGATGTCCCTAAGATTTTATTAAATAAGTTCCTGAGATAAATTGTATGTTCTTCTAATAAATATTTAATCGCTTCGTTAGGAATTTCATCAAGTCCTGTAGCCTTATTTTTACCCAATTTGGAAATTCCCGTGGTGACCTCAGTTAGAGATATTTCACAATCTAATTCGGGGTCAATGTTCAATATCTCAAGTGGTAACTGTACAACTTTTGTTAAATTTGAACCAAGTAACTCCCGATAGAAGACCTGCCAGTCTGCAATAGAAATTTCACCTTGTAGGTTATTCCTATATTTAAGTGAATTAATAGTCTTCCAAAATTGGGATGGATCTTTTACATTACTGAGGATAACTTGAATTTTGTCAGTATATTCCCTTTTTTTGAGCTTTAGGATAGCTGAATATTTCTTCTTACTCGACAAGTATGCAATTTTATCGGCCGAGATATTATGTTTTACGTATAATTTAAGATTTTGTTTCATTTCCTTTTTTAGCCAAATAACAGTCTTTGTCGAACCATGGCTTCGATTTTATATTTTTTGTTTTTGCCTCCATCCGCGTCCCCGAGCGTAACATTGCTGTTTGAATTAATCCAGTAAAATCCTCAGCCTGAGTATCAATTGTGGAGTCAGCTGGATGTTCGGGAGTTAATTCTTTTAAAGTTTCTATATATGTTGGGATTTTATCTACTGACCAGGAAAATTTAATTTTGGCCCTAGGCTCCATGTAACAGTTAAAAATTATTCTAAAGTTTATATAAGGGAATGACGACGTGAGATATTTTATGGGAAATCTGGAAAACGATTCTTGTTAATTGCCATGGGTAAACGATCCTTCTAACAATTTCTCTAAATAAATGACAGAGTGAAGGTTCTTGGAATAGTTAAAGACAGAATTAGTCATTTAAAGAATAACATCTTGTGAGAATCGTAAAGATAGAGGCTGCCTTGGCTTGCATTCATAGTTATTAAAATTAAAGATACTTCGGCCAGTTTTATTACCTCTATAATATAAATATCCACTGGCCGAAGTAATTTTAAGAATATAGTGAGAAGGATGTAAACTTTGAGATCCCCTCACGTCAGGGAGATGATCGCTCACTTCCCCGACCGCTGCTGCTCTATAAAACTAAAGTTCTCTCGAGTTCCTTCCTCAACAGCTAAGTACATCGATGGAGAAGTGCCGAAATACCTCCCCATTCCATTAGCCAGATGAACATTTAACGACTCCCATTAACCCTGGGTATTTTAGGAAGTGACATTTCGTTCGGCCTCTTGGACCTCCGTTATCTTAACCGGAAATAATATCTTACCTAAAATAAGGCTTCCATTTTGTATATTTTGAATGATACATTGGAATAATGTATTTCGTGTTGTTTAATCTATCTCTCTCTCAGAGCTATACTAACCACATCCGACCTGTCATTTTGGAATGCTTTTCCATATCCTTAAGTGCCCTCTCAGACATGCAAAACTTAGGTTTTAGGTGTGGCATTAATGATAGAAAAATAAAGGAAATAGATATGGGAGGAGGAAGCATAAAACGTTAATAAGCATAGAAACTATTCGGTATGATTTTTTACTTTTTCAAATAAATCAACTTTATACTATCTTATTTCGACGAAAAAAATTGGGAGGGCCTGGCTTATCTCTCTCAATGGTAAACCTTCCTAACGGCTTCTCCAGTTTAATCCACCAAACCGTTCTAATATTGAATCGAGCTGTTTTGATTAGATATTCATCACTTTGAAGGAATCCCCTTGTTGAAGTTATTTAAGACGAAGGACTTTGAAAAAAGACAGTAGAAATATCTACAAATACCAAACACATCAAACAAGTTTATATGCAGATGGGCCGCTGATATCACATCTACAGAAGGCAGAGCAGGAATTGGACGGCTGCGGTTGTGGTAAACAAAAATAGAGAAGGGGAAATTGGACATATGCATGTGCATAGTGTCCCTAGATATGTATTTATCTCTTTCTCAAACTACTTACTAATCATATACATTTTCATTTAAAATATAATTTATTTTCCTTTCTTTTTCAAATTTCTGAAGAGAAATGCTTTTTTATATAAAAGGGTAAGTCTTAACAAAAAATGTGAATGCAAAGCATTTTGTTTGGTTTATTAAACATTCTTTATAAGGCTGCAGCAATATTTATATACACTCATGGACAGAACATAAGGAAGTGAAAAGTTTTGAAATCGCCGGTAGTCTGTTTTTATTTTATTTATTTTTTTATGAAGGAGACAGAGGGGCAATTTTGTTCACACTTGGTCACTGTGTATCAAATATCTTTCAGAGTTATTGTCTGAATCCCGATATACATACTAAAAGGTACAACTTGCTTAAGTTTAGTCTATGAGTGTAAATATGAATTAATAAAAATAATTGCATTTATGGATTTAACAATTTTTTAGAGGGCCACAAACTGCTACTTCCTAGAAGGCCTTAGGCCGGGTGCACTTTGGATAACCAACGAACGGCAGTAGTTCCCATCATGGAGATTCCTTATACTGGAAACCCAAATGTTACTGCGTCCGGGGAAGCCGACGCGATTACTGCTCTTGGGATAGCAGGGTCGAGAAATGGACCAGTCCCACTAATCACCAAAAAGATTTGAATAATTCACTGTAACGGTTTGGTTTTCGACCGCTACGACCCGGGTTCGATTCCCGCATTGGGCACTTTTTTTCTGATTTAAAAAAAATGATCCAATGGCCCCCGATTTTGCAAAAGTCCAACCCCACTAGCGAGTGCAAGTAACCAAACAGGGCTCTGACGCATTTGTAAGTGCAAAGTCGAACTGCTTTTCACATGTGTAGACATGTGGTGCACTTACAGTAAAAGCAGTCGCCTACTTCTACCCACCATGATTATCATGGCTTGTACCACGTGTACTTGGAATAAGCAACAAAAAAAAAACTGTAACCTAAATGGTATAACTATCAGAGAGGAAGTAGACAGAAATTGAATGAACTCTTTTTTTTTTATCTGATAAGCACAATACAGAAGTAATCTGCATACAAGAAACCAAGTTTACGCCGGACACTAGGTTTTCTCTGAAAAATAAAATGTGTCATTTCGTCAGGACAGACCCTATAACTAAAACGGAGAAGGCCTCCTTACTCTGATCAGAAATCCTTCCTTTCAAAAAGATTAAGATTGAAGACCACACAGGGTATACTGAAATCCAAGGAATGCAGATATTAGACTCAGAGATATAAAGGACCACTTAACATCTTTAATTGTAATCACCCTCCAAACTAGCCTGGCCCCACACTCTCATGTATCTCCTACTTACTGAATGGCCCTTCCATACTCCCTGGAGACAACAACAAAAATCTTTATTAAGACCTTTCAGTCATATACAGATTCTCCGAGTAGAAATGTAGGGTATATGTAGGAGTAACAGTAATAATACCAGTAATTATATTGTGGCGAAGAAATATTTTATTATTTAATTTAATATTATTCAATGAAAATATATTCAACAGATTATAAAAATATATATTAATCTGTTTTTGTGAAATCATCTTAAAATATTTCTTTGCTTACTTGCTTAAGATTCTCTAGCTGTAGAGAGTTCGGCTGACCTGTTAATAATTGTCGACTCGTCGCTGTGACGTCATCAATAAATACTTTTACATCTTAGGATATTTCAAGGCTTGATTTCTACGTTACAACTGGTGGAGAAGCTGGATCGATACCCATTCAGAAAAAAACGGAAAATTGACTCGGTTGAGCAAGAAGAAAAAACCATGAACATCAAGAAAGAAGCAACTACTCAGGTGGGTTCATTTTTTGTCCAACATCTACCTAGAAACCCCTCAATGTTCTCTGGTGAGGGTGTTGAAGATCCCCGTAGCTGGTTAAAAGGGTATGAACGTGTGGCGAAGCACAACCAATGGGATGAAACCCTTTGTCTCGCTAACGTTTATTTCTATCTTACTGGCACTGCTCTCAAATGGTATGAAAACAACGAGGAAAGCATCCAGACATGGACGGAGTTCATGTCACAATTAGAAAATGTATTTGGAAAAAATGAAAGCTCAAGACTGCGAGCTGAGAAAATACTCAAAACTCGCGCACAATTAAAAGGAGAAAGCACCGAATATTACATCCAAGACGTCCTGCGCCTTTGCAAAGAGGTAGATCCACAAATGAATGAGGAAGATAAAATATCCCATCTGATGAAAGGGATAGCTGAGGAGCTCTACCAGGCACTTATCCCAAGGGATGTGCATAACACTGAGCAATTCGTCACCGAATGTCGCCGCATTGAAAGCATACACTGTAAGCGAGTGACCCCTACCAAATACGAGCGACTACCAAATGTGGCATCTCTCAGTGATCATGATGACAGGGCAGATCTGTCATCTATGATCAGGCAAATTGTTCGTGAGGAGGTACAGCGGGCATTAGGCTCTACTCGAGAGGAACCAAAAATTTCTACCATCGAAGATATGGTAAAGGAGGAGATTGGAAGAACCCTGGCGCCAATCTCAAAGCCTAGGAGAAGTTCCCCACAGAAGGAAAGACCCCGAGAGTTTTATAATAATAGATATGTGGCCCAAACGATAAGACCGCAGCAGCCAAAACAAGTAAACGGAAGACGCGATACCAACGAATGGCGAACCACGGAAGGTAAGCCAATCTGTTTCCACTGCGGACGCCCTGGCCACGTCGTGCGCTACTGCCGTGACAAGAGGAGAGAATATGAAGGAGAACAAACTTGGAATTACAAGCAGAGAGATAGGCTAGAGCCTAGAACATTCTATAATTCTCGGAGCAGCCAAGAGCCCAACGACGACCTGCCAAGAGAAAATAGACGCCGCTACCGAAGCCCCTCTCCTTACACTGGCCGAAAAGGACAATATTCGTCTCCTGATAGAAGACCCAGCCAGTCGCCTCGCCGTTCCCGTCAGGAAAACTAGAAGATGCGTCCTATTTTGGAGGTAAGGCCGCAAAATTTATAAATCCTCCCTTGTCGACCACATTAGAATTAAAAGAAAATTACATAGACATTAAAATAGAAGGAAAAATGACGCGTGCCCTCGTCGACTCAGGAGCCTCATATTCTGTCATTTCTGAGAGGTTCAGACTCAAACTAAGAAAAATAATGTTTGCCGAAACTGACGTCACATTACGAGTAGCCAACGGTAAAATTGTAAGACCAAAAGGACGCTGCACACTGAAACTGGACTTGAATGGACTACAGGAAAGCTTTGAATTTGTCGTTATGGAAGACTGTAGTCACGAAGTTATTCTTGGTTGGAACTTTTTGAAGTTATCTAGGGCGATAATTGATTCAGCTGACGACACACTCTTCTTAGAAAAATGCCTTTTTGAGGATACCCCTAAGAACAGCTCACCTCTCTACTCGGAATTGGAATATAGAATCGAACCCGCCTCTATTCAGTTAATAGAAGTAGCAAGTCGTGACATTCCTAATGACGCAATTGTGGTGGCAGAATGTCGAAAAGAGCTATTGCTGGAAAGAGAACTAACGGCTCCCTCTTCTGTCATTTCACTTACCAATAACCGAGGTAAACTTTGGGTGGTGAATTGGAGTCCATATCCGAAACTAATCCCACAAGGGATGCATGTAGCCGATAGTGCTGTCATCGAAGATAGTCAATTATGTACTCTAGCTGATTGTAACCAAGTTGAAACAGAGGCGGAACATTCTGAAGACCCAAAAATCTCGGAATTTTTTATAGATGATTCACTTGTTGAATCTCAAAAAGAAAAATTAAGAAATTTGTTAAAAAACTATACGGATATTTTCGAATTTAGTAAAAGAAAACAATTCAAGGACGTCAATGTTAAACACCGAATTAACACTGGAGACCACCTACCGACCAAACAAAGACCTTACCGAGTTGCACCAAGAGAACGCCAAATTATTCAGGATGAGGTAAACAAGATGGAAAAACTTGACATCATTCAGCCCTCTGAAAGTCCGTGGGCCTCGCCTGTAGTATTGATAAGAAAAAAGGATGGAAGCTGGAGATTCTGCGTCGATTACCGCCGCCTTAACAAAATAACAAAAAAGGATGTCTACCCTCTCCCAAGGATCGACGACACTTTAGACTGCTTACGGGGAGCTAGATTTTATTCTTCCATGGACCTCCAATCAGGGTACTGGCAAATCGACGTAGAAGAATCGGACCGTGAGAAGACAGCATTCATAACTCCAGATGGACTGTACGAGTTCAAAGTAATGCCATTTGGGCTATGTAATGCTCCAGCTACCTTCGAACGAATGATAGATAATCTTCTGAAGGGTCTTAAGTGGACCATTTGCTTGTGTTACCTCGATGACATCATCGTTTTTTCAGATGGCTTTGAAGAACACCTAAGACGCCTTCAACTTGTATTAAATTGCCTTAAGAAAGCCGGATTATGTCTCAATTCCAAGAAATGCAAGTTTGGTGCAAAAACTATCACGGTTCTTGGACATGAGGTGAGTGAAAATGGAATTCGTCCCGACCAAGAAAAGATTCGAGCAGTCCGCGACTTCGCTACGCCAAGGTCATTGAAGGAAGTTAGAAGTTTTCTTGGCCTTTCATCCTACTACCGCCGCTTCATACCCAATTATGCCCACGTAGCCCAACCCTTGAATGACCTTTTGAAGAAAGACTCAGCATTTAATTGGAACCAGGAAGAGCAAAATGCATTTGAAGCTCTTAAGTCAGCGTTAATTTCCGAACCCGCTCTTGGACATTTTGATTACTCATCCCCAACCGAAATACACACTGACGCAAGCAACTACGGAATAGGAGCAGTATTAGTGCAGATACAAAAGGGAAAGGAAAGAGCCATTGCTTATGCATCCAGAACCTTAAATAAGGCAGAAAAAAATTATTCAACCACAGAAAGGGAATGCCTTGCCATCATTTGGGCTATCAATAAATTCCGACCATATGTCTTTGGACAGCCGTTCACTATTGTTACAGACCACCACTCTTTGTGCTGGCTGACCAACCTCAAAGACCCATGTGGGAGGTTAGCAAGATGGGCACTTCGGCTGCAAGAGTTTGACGTCACTGTCGTGTATAAGAGCGGAAGGAAACATCAGGACGCAGACTGCTTATCAAGAAGTCCATTAGAATACAGTGAAGATATGGAGGAAGATATTCCAAGCATAGTGACTTTGCAGAACTTTAGCGAAGAGCAGATGAATGATCAAGCTATTAGAAAAATCGCTGACAAATTACAAAGTTCTCCTAATAATTCCTTTGTAAAAATCGATAACACGCTCTACAGAAAAAATTATGATCCAATGGGGAAACCATGGCTTTTGGTGGTTCCACGCCATTTAAGGCAGGAATTACTGAAAAATTTCCATGATTCACCCACGGCTGGTCACCTCGGATTTACTAAAACCTATGACCGAATAAGAAAAAAGTATTACTGGCCCGGAATGTATAGAACAGTTAGAAGGTATGTGGCACACTGTTCAGATTGTCAGAGGCGTAAACATCAGCCCCAACTCCCCTCAGGGCACTTACAGCCAATACCTGTTCCTAAAGTTGCCTTTGAAAAGGTAGGAATGGATCTCCTGGGGAGATTTCCAACATCAGAAGGTGGAAACCGTTGGATTATTGTATGTACGGACTACCTAACAAAATATGCGATAACTAAAGCTCTACCCACAAGTGAATCCATGGAAGTCGCCAAATTCTTCATTGAAGATGTCATCTTAAAGCACGGCGCGCCGAGGGAATTAATCACGGATAGAGGAAGGAACTTCACATCTTCAATGATAAGTGATCTGAACAACCAGTGCAGAATTACCCATCGGAAGACGACCGCCTATCACCCCCAGACAAACGGACTCACGGAGAGGTTGAATAAGACCATAGCAGACATGCTGTCCATGTATGTAGATGTCAACCATAAAGATTGGGACAGGATTCTTCCATTCGTTACATTTGCATACAACACAGCAAAACAAGAGTCTACTGGGTTCACCCCATTTTTCCTTGTACACGGGCGTGAAGCCGAGACTCCACTTGACGTGTTATTCCCCAAGTTATTGCCAGAAGACGACGATTTCATCCAAACTCTAGGGGCAAGAGCCGAAGAAGCACGAAAACTGGCACGTATCCACTCCATGAGATCTCAAGGTAGCAATAAACATCGCTATGACGCCCATCACAGAAATATAATTTATCAGCCTGGAGATCTTGTATGGATCTTTATTCCTGTGCGTAAAGTGGGATATTCGGAAAAACTAATGAGACGTTACTTCGGCCCATACAAAGTAACCCGAAAAATATCTGATGTGACCTATGAAGTTGAAACATTCGGAAACCAGCTGGGTCGTCGTAAAACAAAAGATTTAGTTCACATTGGTAGGATGAAACCTTATTTAAACCCAGAGGACCAGGAGGACCAGCTAGAAGAGGACCCAGAAGATGACTCGACAAACTTCCAGGAAGAAGACATCCCCACTGAACGAACACAACAACCACAGACCCGCGAAGAGATCTCAGGCCCTATCACCCGTTCTCGAGCCTTGAGACTGAGGATGTAAGTCTCCTTCTGAACATCGGGTCGATGCTCTTTATAGGAGGAGGCTATGTGGCGAAGAAATATTTTATTATTTAATTTAATATTATTCAATGAAAATATATTCAACAGATTATAAAAATATATATTAATCTGTTTTTGTGAAATCATCTTAAAATATTTATTTGCTTACTTGCTTAAGATTCTCTAGCTGTAGAGAGTTCGGCTGACCTGTTAATAATTGTCGACTCGTCGCTGTGACGTCATCAATAAATACTTTTACATCTTAGGATATTTCAAGGCTTGATTTCTACGCTACAATATTATGATGCATAGCGCGCTATCTGTTATGAATATTCGAAACTATTATAGACACGTATGATTCTTTTTAAAAATTAAACAATTTCTACTGTCCTTACTGCAATGGAAAAATTGAAAGGAGGGCCTGGCTCATCAGTGGTGAACCCTCCCAGCGGTTTCGCCAGTTTAATATACCATACCGCTGTTATATTGCATTTTTTCTAACTTCCTTTTATAGTGATACTGATGCTAGACTCTTGGAATGGGTATTTTAGATTAACTATGGACATCAGCTTTGAGGACAGCAGAGAATTACATATAATTATAATAGTAATAATAATTGTTATTATTTTTTTAAGATAATAGAAAAAAGGTTATATGAAATTTATATACAGGAAAACCTAATTAAGACAATCAAGCTAATAAATAGATACTCCTTGGAGTCCTGAAGCACCCCATCTGGGGCTCTAGTGAAGAGAACAAAAGGGAAGAAACATTGACTGACTTTTTTGGTGAAACCAATCTAATTCCGAAATCCTTATAAACACAGAAGAAATCACATACCTGTCACGTTCCAATGGGACAATTAATGTCCTCGATGTCAGTGCCGTTTGCCCTAACATTTACAGTAACACTCTGTGGTCTGTCCTTGAGCCAATGGAAAGAGATCATAACCTATATTGTAACAAAGTATTTATTATTTTATTAGCAGAGTATTATTTTTTATGTTTATATTTTGCTACTCTGTAAACTTACCTCATTGCTTATCTTTTGTTTATCATTCATAGTTTGTTCTTGCCTGAAATAAATTGCTGTCTCATCTCGAAGTTGGTCTTCCCTAATTTTCCACGTGGCAATATTGGTGAATATCAACCCAAGAGGTACTAAACCAAAACTCGTAAAGAAATTTCATTTAAGCTTCTAAAAAGCAGACTGGGAAAATTCGGTATAAGATTCTGAACAGTTTTAGGAATCGGTATTGAGTTCTCGAGGCCGTGAGGAATAGGTTGACTAGCTGAGAGTATATCAGGATAATATATGTTTCTTTTTGTTATTAAGGCCAGTGATTGTGCAGACACAGAAATAAAAATATGTATAGTGATTTTTCGGCTCTCGTCAAACTATTGTTACACCAATGGCCATGCCTTTTGATTTCCATTGCAAAAGCCTTCGAAAGCACGTTCCGCACACACTATGGGGGCACCACTACTTGTCTTGTCACTTGTCACCTAAGTCCACACCAAAATATTCTTTATTGCATTCTTTTTTCATTGATGTAATAAGTTTCGTTTTTGAGAATTGTAAATTTTCCACATAGGTAGCAGAACATTTCTGGTTTAGTATCGCATTTTATACGCCTTATTATTTGTATATTTTAAAATATTTGCGTATTGAAAATTCGAAATTGTATTGAAAATTCGAAACTATTATAGACGGGCATGATTCTTTTAGAAATTAAACAATTTCTACTGCCCTTAATGCAATGGAAAAATTAATGGGAGGGCCTGGCTCATCAGTGGTGAACCCTCCCAGCGGTTTCGCCAGTTTAATCTATCAAAAGAATCATACGCGTCTATAATAGTTTCGAATTTTCATAACAGATGGCGCGCTAATGCATCATAAATAAAGGTATTATTAAACATTTTCATGATATCAAATTGCACAAAGGTATGTCTTCTAGTTAAATGAATATCACATTTTATGCTTACAGAATCACAATATCTAATGACAGTGTGGACATCTGTTTCTTTTTTATAATTTGAATATTTTCAAATATATTATTTAATAAAGCTAATTTTCAAAAATTATGGTCATATTCATGATCTATAGGTTAGAATATGCCAGAAACAGCTTTCAAATATTGAAGGGAGTAAAACTGTGTGTATCAGAGTTATTCTAAAACCTCTTGTAAGACCACTTGGAACCCAAGCTATGCCATGGTACCTCCAGCCCGACAGATTAACTAGGGCAGCCAGGGCGGCCTCCGTAAAGTAAGGATATTGCGCAGCGTCTATTTCTGACCTCGGGGCCACCTTACGTCAGCTCTCCTTCCTGGTGACGCGGCGTGGACTTGACCGCTGCTCCACTTTGTCGCCACGCTGCTGCCAATGTACCCGCGAGCCTGCTGCGTATGCCCGTATATGCATTGTCTATGTGCCCCATGTCCGTGTGCTTGCTTCCGTGTGCTACCATGGGTTAACAATTCAATATTTTAATCCCCTGTATCAAATTAAGAGGAAACATCAGATATCCGAGAATGGATTTATTTTTAATTTTTTTGTTCAAGTAACTCATCCTCTCGGAAGCCTAATGCTGTCACCTTAATCACCCATGTGTGTTGCTCGATACATTGTACATGCACCCGTGAGATTTGATTCTTTGCTTATGCTCGAGTGATGGTCTCTAACTAAGATGATTGTAACTCCTCTCAGAGCACTTGCCACTGATAATAGTGTCAGTTCTTTTCAAAGCGTAAATTTACAGCTCTCAAAACAAAAGTAATTTTAAAAAATCACAGAAAGATTTCTGAAGGTAAAGGAAATCTCATCAACCCTCTCTCTCTCTCTCTGTGACAGCTCAGAGGCCAACCCCAACATATTGTTGAAGAGATGTATGTCCACATTAGGGAGGATGTGAGGCCATACATGGCGTTGGCCCTCATCACTTCCTCAGTTACAACATGCTGATACCCGCGTGCTATACAAATTTTGATCTTTTCTGAAATCAACCTTCCAACAAAATTTTCCACGCGAAATTCTCAATAACAAAGAGGTTTGCCATGTATAGTTGGAATAGATGAACTGTAGTTGTGACAACTGAATAGGTTCGTAGCACAACATTTATTTTGATACAAATTTCTGATATCCAAGATTTTGCTTTTCATTTTTGCTTAGAAAAAAATATTCCGTTAATGATGTTCAAATATCCGGAGAAACCAAATATCCATTCAAACAAAGAAGAATTTTAGACAAGTGTTATTTGTTCCCCATATATGTCAACAATATCTGGATGGAGAACTTTGTCACAATAACTAGAATTCGGTTTGGAAGTATTCACTGTCATAGCTTTGAAATCTGAAAATGCTAATTAGTCCCTGCTAACGGGTTAATTATACATTCAGGACTTGTTACACATTATGAACTTATTCAAGAATCGGAGAGGGACCTCTTTAAAACAATTTCTTATTACATTTGAGCCTTTTGTGAATGACCAAATTCTTAAAAAATGCAAGAGCCTGATTTCTCTTGGAGAGGGTTTCTCATTGAAAGTTGAGATAGTACAGCTCTTAATTTTGCACTTGTGGTTGCTCAGGGGAATGACCACTCATCAGATGGGTCGCTCATGGGAAGTTTGACCTTTTTTATTTATTAATGCAATCATTGCAATAAGTTATTTTTAAAAGAGAGAACGAACCTTTCGCAGAACCTTCCTTCTGTTTACATTACGGCGAGCGTTCGAAATTTTCATTCTTTAATGAGCCTCATTGAAAGTATCGCTGAAGGACTCTGAAGAACGAAAGTTTGTCATGGTATTAATAAGGAAACGTATTGGAAACGGTTTGAACTTTAATTGGAACTGTTTTATTTAATTGTTGCTACAACCTGGATTCAAAAAAGCCATTGTTAAGGCCACCTCCCTCTACAACAGGGCTCTCCCCTACAAATCGAGATATAAGAGAACACAATGAAAGGAATATGTATACACAATTTGCCTAGTTCCGTTTATCTTTCTTATCTTTAGCAAATTCAGAAAAGTGTTACGTTCCAATATAGCAGAAATCTTATCAACACACACTACTAGGATAGTAGGTTCTACAATGGAAAAAAACTCAAATGAAGAATTCTTGGTAACCGGGATCCAGGATACCGAAATGAAAACCTCCTCTCTAGAGATAGTTAGGAGAATAAAGGAAAGTTATATAGAGAGAGATTGTGATTGAGGAGGACATGGTAAAATTGAGTTGCGAGATTTCATCTCTGCGGGGAAGTACGAGGTTCTATAAACAGATTCTGCGGGGGGAGCTACCGCAACCCCTTGCCGCCAAGCAACAATGGGGCCATCAGCTTTATTTAACCCTCGCCACTCGCCGTGACAGAGCCGAGGATTTGCAAAACGATAATTTCTGCTCTAGTTTTATTTATATCAGAATTAATCTCAAATGTGCAAACTTTTGAAAACCTTTTCAAAGAAAAAAAATCTCATTAATAAAACACAATGTTGGTAAAAGCTAGACTGTAGATTGGAAGAAACGATGTGCTTTGGAAACATCAACACTATGCAGCATTATAAAGTAGCATGCACGTGCATAAAAGACTATCAGCGCTTCGATTTGATTAAGGAAGGTAAAACTAAAAATAGAAGAGTGTAGAAGTATGTCTGTTATTTCAAAATACTTAAATTTGATTTATATGGTGGTGGTGTCTTGTTCATGGAGCAGATCAGATCGGTTCGTGCACTCTGATCACAATACCGGCCAACCGAGGTGCCTTGTCCGTATGGATGTCCTCTTCTGGATTGATGTCTGCCATATAGAGGGCTGCAAGGATGGCCGGGCAACTGTATATATGGTCCGGAGTGAGTTGGGTGTTGTGACAGTTATTTCAGTTCCTGTAGGATCTAGTCATGTCTAGATTTATCTTCATTCCTTTAAAATGTCCTGTTCTGATTCTTGAAATTGTTGTCGTTAATTCTCTCTTAATGTTGAGGTTGCATATGGGCTGGGGTATTTTGGTTTTTGTAATGAGTTTTGCTATTGTATTTGCGTCTTTCAGTGTTATTGAACTTGTTTCCAGTGTCTGTTTTCGTCCTTCCTTCGCTAGGCCATTAGATTTGATTTATATGAATGGCAATTAATGATGCCTTACTAAAAAATGGATGGAAAACGTCGTTTTGAAAGTTGATTTTATAATCGAGTTATTAAATAAATAATAAAGGCTGATGTAAATAATTTTTATAACTCTCAACAACAAAAAAATGGAGTAAAAGAACTTTCTTTTTCTTTGCGGTATGAGCAATTAGAATCTACAGAATGTTGATCCAATGTTTGATTCTCATAATGTCAACAGACACCAACTATTGGAGAAAGTTGCGAGGTAGCACACAAAGTGTATTATGGCCTATGACAATGACACACAAAAGACAAATTAATCAATATCTTTATTAAGTCATATTTAGTTTTATTTACAGATTCTCCTGAGAGATACAGAAAAGAAAAAAAAAAGGAGAAAGAAATTCGGATTTACAAAGTTATATGATAAATATGTACACATTGTTACGCGGCTATGTTTAGGCCTAGGTTTAGGCCTAGCGCCGGGAACGCTGAGACCAGAAAAGGCTTAAGAAGGAAGAGGGCGCGCGTGACGGCTGTCGTCAGTCGGCAGTGTGTTCCCGTAAAGACCAGCGTCTGCTTTACCCTGTTTGTTTGGCCCTGTAAAAATAAATCGGGTGAATATCTCAAGAACAGAGATCCTTATCGATCCCGCGTGTTCACTTGATCATCCTTGACACAGAAAAGGCGTAACAATATATAGCTATAAGAATTTTGATATACACTACTAGCCATTTTAAATCACTCCACCAGGAAGAAATGCAAATAACAAAATTATATTTACTGGACAAATACATTATACTGTAAATAACAAGTGATTAAATTTTCAAGAAATTTGGAAGTATTGATCCTTAGAAATCAGTACTCAGACGCACCACGTATGCAGCAATAACAGCACGTCTGGGCATTGAGTCAAGCAGAGATTTGATAAAATGTAGAGGTACAGATTCCCATGCAAGTTCAACACGATGCCACAGTTAACTCACTAACCTTTGGCCAGTTGCTTTCTATTGGTGACAGATCAGGAGAACATGCTGGCCAGGGCAGCAGTCGAACATTTTCTGTATGTAGGAAGGTCCGTACAATACCGGCAACATGCAGTCGTGTATTAACCTGTTGAAACGTAGCGTTTCCCAGGCCTCGAATAAAGGGTACTGCCACGGGTATTAACGCAATCAGAGTTGAATCGGGTCCTGTTCAAAGTTCCGGGAATGCGGACAAGAGGTTACCCAAGACTATCTAATGGCACCACATAGCATAAGTGATGGGCCAGTAGGACGATGTCGAGAGCACGCTGGCAATGTGCCTTCTCCACGATGGCGCCAACACGCCATCATGGTGCTGCAAACAGAACCTGGATTCGTCTGAAACTACGACGTCACGCCATTCCTGGTTCGTCGTCTGTGATGTATCGTTAAGGGTAGCCGAAGGCATAGTCGCCGAGCTGACAGCCTATTCTGTGTATGTTGTCAAACTGTTTGTGCAGACACTTTTTAACTTGCAAATGACCACATTTCTTGACTCAGGGCTCTTGGCGTGGCTGTCCGATCCATTAGGGCCATTCGGGATACATGTAGGTCTTTTCAGCTGTTTGTGATAATGAGCCTTTGAGTTTCCATACGTCGTTCCTTATGACCGTCCTGAACCCATCGATTTTATGTTCTGATAACAGTCATGGGATATCGACCGACGCGAGCAACAATACTGAGGTACGATAAACCGCAACCCCAGTATGCTGCAATCACCTCTATCAAACTCAGAAACGTGTTGATAATCCTTTCTCACGAGGTATCACGACAACTTTTCACAACGAAGAAACGTTTAAAATTTAATTTCTGAATGAGAAACCTGCTGTATAATCTCTTCTTTTCAATTCATTATAGGTGTCGCTTCCGGCGTCTATTTTACAAAATCATCACCGCATCTTCTTCCTCTATTGTATAAATTTAAAATATGTGTAGTAATATATATTTAAGTAAAAGAAATGTGAGAAAGAGTAATTAAAAGGCAAATAAGAACATGGTATAAGTATATCAAAATTAACCGGTATTCGGAAAAAAATTAAATTAGAATTTCCGTTCTAACTATAAATAAATTAACATATATAATCTTATATTTTAAAGAGTAACAGCTACTGAATAGCGTATGAGTTTAGTTAGCTTAAATATATCCTCGAACACTTGGTACCCATCGCTATCTTCTTTCGGTCCACGAGCATTATCCACTATGTGCGAGCAATTCTGGATCCGTTTAACGAGTTGTTCGGTCTTCTTGGCTTTCCAGCCCTTGGAATACATAAGAGACTTGAGGTATTTGACAAAAAGTGTTCTATGCAGTGAACCTTCAGGATGTTGGCTACGTTGCCATTCATTGTTGCATAAGCGATGTTTTCGGTGTCGATGTGTTGAGTGATGATTTTTGGGCATAATGAGCGTTGGTCTGTCCAGAATAGGTAACAGCAATTCCTGTAGTTGTTGTTGTCGTGTCCAATGAAGAGCCTCAGATGTCTCCATGAATCTATATCACAGCAGCAGCAATGTCCACTATCATTCCTGTAGTTCTGATTGAAGTATGAACTCATCCTGAGACCTTGCTCCTAATAGTGTTCAGCTCTGATAGCCTACCCCGACTTTCGGAACAAGAATCCAAGTGGATCGATAGCAATCCACACTAAGGCTTTTTTTTTCGATTTTTTCCCCCTGGATGAATTTGATGTCGGAAGGAGTAAAGGAGTGGATGGGTGTGTGTAGCAGTCACAATTTCCGTTGATACGGCATTGATAAAGAGGGAAATATGATTCATCATCCAGAGTAATGATCTGGAAACTTGGGCATCAATCGTTCATTCTTCGTTTTTACTAGAGCCATCTCGTTTTGGCTGATTTCACACTTGTTCTCTCCTATATTTCAATCCTAACTTCAACTAAGCATTCAATTAAATTTAATTGCCATCTATCGTTAAATTTTTACACAAATAAATTTACTGGCAATGCGTTTCTTTTAAATATCATCAAATATTATCTTTACAGATTATATTAGAGATAATATTTGATGATATTTAAAAGAAACGCATTGCCAGTAAATTTATTTGTGTAAAATTTTAAGCATTCAATGTTTTTTTTTTTTTGCAGAATTTCCGATTGAAATTCTGTCTTTGTTGTTGACCATTGGCTCCTGACGTTTGATATTTATTTTCGTCAGAACTTTCAATTCTCCTCGATCTCTCTTTACTAGTTTTCTTGAAAACCAATCCTCCAATATATATTGTGATTTAGATTTCTTCTTCCTCTAAAAATGGCGCAGACACAAATTAGCTTTGTTAAATTTGTAAAAATGGGTTCTCAGCCCCTTTTTGATTCGAAGGTGTTTTCTTCCCTAATGATTAGGATAATTTGTTGGCCAACGATTGCATACGATTAGGTTTTTCACTCGCCTTCACATGAAATAGATCTTGTTTCTGGCGGATTTCAAATGACGAGAAGGCAGGAGTACAAATCCGTGACCAGATATTGTCCCCGTTTGTTCTCATCTTTATTTCTGGAGGGATGGAAGTGGACGGATATCCACAGGTAGGCGAGAGAAGCAGAAATCAAAAACTATGTATTGCGAACGTTTAATTCGTCACCAAACTCCTCACTTATAAAAACCGTATGCCTTTTGAACTCCTTTTATGTACAAACATCACTCCTACGTTTGTCCAATCACATGGCGTGGGAGATCAGCTCGTAAAACAGCTCATAAAAAAATCTAGCTAACTCTGAAATGCTCTAAAATATTTGCCACGGATAATTTGACAGTAAAACCCTTAAAAAAATCATTCTCAGAGAGGTAATAAAAAGATTTACTGGCCGAAGTATCTTTATTTTCAAGAAGTATAACCCATCATTGATTTAAGGTAAAATTGTTTATAGTTCAGGATTTAGAAGAAACCCATTTGTTTATTTTGATTGATTGCTTTGAATTACTGCAAGAGCCAAAATTTACGATATAATGGATATAATTCCCAACGTCGGTGACAGGTAATCAATCTGGAGCAATATACAAATTATGTAAAGTATTCCAAAACATTTCAGCATTTCCTTGTAAAAAAATAAAATTATACGATACTTTATTTTATAGCATTTTGAGGATGTCTTTTTTATTTATTTAGAATTACCTTACTTCATTTAGCGCTCTACAAACAATACAGAAAGTTACCGATGTTGGGAGGTTCTGGTTTTACTTTCTAGCAATGGGGATCGGTGAGATCATGGTAGACCCTCTCGTTTTCAGCAACCAGTACCTCGAGTCGAATCCCATATTGAGCACTTTTGTTTTATTTTGATGACTTCCAATCGTAGCACAATTCCAACCCCATCAGTTAAAGCAAGTAACCAATCAGAGCTCGCGTCTACATATGTAGACATGTGGTATACTTACATTAAAAGCAAGTCGCTAACTACCTACCATGAATTATTATGATCTGCAACATGTATACCTGGGATAAATTAAAAAAACATACCAGTGATTGCAATCCTTATATAGTTCAACATAGAGGTTATTCATTTTTTAAAATATAAATCATATGATAATTTAAATAAATCGAAAAACCAATTTTAGTTCTACTTTTTGCCACTTGGGGGCATCACTGGCGAGACTAATAAATAAATTTGATTGGTTACTATTTGATGCACCCTATTTTTTAACAAAAATTATTTAACTGATTTGACGTACTATAACAAAACGTAGCTGAAAATACCCCCTGAGAATATCCGGGCGAAGCCGTGTCCATTCGGTTAGTAAACTAAAATTATATTTTAAAAAAGTGACGCGCAGAAATTAACTTTATTCTCTGTTATTATAAAAATAAAGAAATATATTACAATAAATTTTATAAATAATGAGAGTATATCCTGACCAGGAGCACATGTGCTTTTTAGATGGCAGAGCGCCATCTAGTGGAACAGATATGGTCATTATTTTTAATATCAACACCTGACCTTTTTATTTAATTTTTTCTATTGTTTTTTTCAATAAATATTATATATAAATTTAAATCCTTTCGCAATAAGTCTCTTTTTTTTATTGGGAGGTTTGCAAGCATCAGTATAATAAACAATGGGAAGACTTCTCTGAGTCTCAAGAACTTACCATTTCTCCTTTTAAATTCTCCAAGAATGTTTTCGTCAGAGCGTCATTTCCATTCAGGTCATCATTTACATATCCGTGCATTTTGATTAAATTTAGTCTTTATATAAAGTTTGTAATTAAAGAATGTATTTCCGCTCTCTAGTTAACTCATTGACGGCAAGTTTCATTATGTAACATTTTTCCTCTGTTTAACTCATTAACAGCAAACATTTTTCTTCTATGCAAAGTGTATTTCCCAATTCCTCCGACTATTCTCAGGAATTTGCAGCATTTGCCCGTTGTGGAAAACAAGAGCTTTAAAGCTTGCGGTTAAAGGTAATAAAAGAAATTGCAAAAGGATTTAACTTAACATATCATTTTCTATTTTATTGATGTGATTATGTTTGAAGAGTTAAATATTATCATAATAATCTTTATTTTCGCACATTTTCTTTGAAAGGCCACATTAAGAATTTAAAAGATTCTAAAAGAGCATTTGTGACAAAGCGGTATCAATCCAAATTTACAGAAAGAATTGTAAAAGTCATCCTATGTAAAGTTTATAATATGATAGTGTCCTCTCATTGATTCTCTTATCCGTGAAAAAAGCGTGATTTCTATATATTTAATCGGAAATTATTTTCTCTATAATTATGTATTTTGACTTTTTCGTGTTGGTTAATTGTTGTAAGGTTTCTGAGGTGAAATTAAATTTATTTCTCAAACTCGAGTTGTCAAAGTAAAGGAATGATAGGACTCCCTTTCTCCCTACGTTGCTAAAAACAAGCTGAAATCTCCTGTTCCAGTTTAAAATAACCATATTAGTTGCGCTTCTCAGCAAGAGCAACCTAGTTCATAAATGCACAATGAATAGTTATGTTCAGGGGTTCATCATACTTGTATATACAAGCTGAAATCTAACGTCAGCTGCTCACCAATTCCTGTTTCAGGTGGATCACATGTGACGTTATTTACTCAGGTCATATACACTCATGGACAAAACTTAAGGAAGTGGAAAGTCTTTGATGTCACCGGTTATCTTTTTTTGTTTTGTCTTTCAGGAAGACAGGCAATTTTGTTCACACTTGGTTATCTCGTGTGTCTTCAATAAAGGTCAATGTGTATCAAATATCTTTCAGAGTTATTGTATGAATACCGATATGCATGCTAAATGGTATAACTTCCTTAAGTTTTGACCATAAGTGTATACTTAATTAAGCACATGTGGGAAAAAAAGAGGGAAAGTGAATAATCATCTCCATCAAACATCTTTTAATCTCACAACTGAACTTTCTTGATGACCAAGCGTCATTTATGGGAATACATTTAGACCAAAGACTTTTTCTCGATTTTTTTTTTAATCCAAAATATTGAGCCATTATAAATCAAGAAAAGCCGAACAAGTCATTCAGATTGTTGACCCTCATCAGTGTGTACAGGCCTCAACGACCAAAAAAAAAAAAAGCTGGTCTAGGAGAGAGAGAGAGGTTTCCTGATAATTCAAAGAGCGATATTTGAAGCTCAATATTCTTTTGAAAGCTAGAGAATATGAAATAGAACAGAGGAAAAGTGTATAGGGTGGTAAGTGATAGATATGTTATAGATTGAACTATTTTGTTGGAGAGTTTGTTGATATAAGTAAATATCGAGTAAATATTTGATTTTAAAATATCGAAGGAAATTTACATATATATTAAAGTTAAGTAGTTAACCAAATCACAGATAAGAAAGTAATCAAAGAATAAGACAAATACTTCTTTTAAATAATCTCTTTTATTGTGTCTTAAACAGATACAAATATTCTTTTGAAGAAAATAATTATTTTCTTAATACTGCACTCAAATAAAAAGGGCTAGGTCCAAATTATTATGACGATATCCAAATTATCATCACGATATGACGTTGTGATGACTAAGTCAATGGTCAAAATATATATTATTTAATTTTTATTCTATGAGATTTTTTTTTTCTCTAGCA
The DNA here is from genome assembly GCA_030710605.1 of Cordylochernes scorpioides. Taxonomy (NCBI): domain Eukaryota; kingdom Metazoa; phylum Arthropoda; class Arachnida; order Pseudoscorpiones; family Chernetidae; genus Cordylochernes; species Cordylochernes scorpioides. The sequence continues at coordinate 40,497,760 of CP092864.1, forward strand.
TATTGTAAAAAATATAGTTGAGGACCTACAGGTATCCGTGAATAGCTTTTTAATTCCCAATTTACTTCCCATTTACACTCCCCATCGGATAGTTTACTTCGATTTCAATAATAAAAGTTTTCCTGCACCTTATGAATTACGGATGAGTTAGCCCAGAAGAGGCCCCCCCACCCCACAGGGAAGTACAAAGGGGGCCCCAAGGACAGTACCCCGAGGGCCTGGGGGATACGGAAAATGATCAGACCAATTTCACCAACACATTGAAGCGTTTTTCATCCTGAACGTTCAAAGAATTACATCCCGAATCTACAATCGTATACATCATTTCCCCTTTTTTTTTCGAAGGAAACGGTTATAGAGAATCAAAGCGACAAACTGATCCAGATTTTCATACTAGGCATTGAGAAAAAGCTAAGAGTTTATTTGATCATATTGTTTTTATAGATTTTTCGATTTGCATTTTTAATTATAAATACATTTGTATACATCTCTTAAAATAATAATAAATGGTTGTTGGAAATGAAGCGTATCATTTTATTTTTTATGAAGTTGGGATTCCAGCTTTTGAGTAATTTTGTCTTCTACCGGCTGATAACAAATAGGACAATAAACCATTTATAAAATAAGAGAAAAGAAATGAAATATTAATATATACATGTCGTACCACAAGCAACAGCAGTCATGGGCCTCGTGGTTTCAGGAGTCTGGGTTAATACACAAAGGACGAGGGAGGTTGGATGGCACCTAAGAGAGGCCAGAGAAAATAAAAATGTATAGTGTCTCTAAATATCAAACAGCCAGAAAATAAAACTTTCCAAAGCAAAAACAAGATTTCCAACGATCAGAGATTAAAAGTTGTTAGTTATATTTTTTTGCGACGAACTCGTATAAATAAATCATGATAATAAATATGATATTATAGATTGCTCTTTTGAGCGGCACCTGGTAAATTTATATTGAACGGGACTGTATATATCTCTTTAATATATCTCTCTCTGGTGTGGATTTTATGTAATATTTTTTCTTTATCCCTTCTAACATAAAAATGTTTGAATTAGCCCTTAGAGAGAGGTGTGAATTGGCCCAATGCGGTCAATTATGACACGCTTGGACTCGGTTTCAAAAATTTCATATTAAAATTGCTCTCATAGTGTTCCCTATTTAACAAAACTGAAGCCCACCAGCGAATGCGACTAACTAATCAGGGTTATAGAACCTTGTAGATGCCAAGTCGAACTGTTTCCTATGTGAGTAGACATATGGGGTGCAAGGCTTAAAGTCAAGGCAAGCAGTCACAGCTCATTGACTACCATTATTTCCATGGTTTATTCTAGGTAGATCATCTGAAATCAGTAAATGTTCAGAGCCTGAGTGGTGGCGTGCACCAGGTTGTCCAGCCGTAGGTTGACCCATATTGCCGCTGCGCACGACCGGCAACAGCCAGGCCTTGACCATCAGCGAGAATGTAGATCTCTAAGCACCTGTAGCAAACTGAGAGCCTAGAAACTAAGGTCGAGAGTTCAGTCTTGAAATTTGAATGATCACAACTACCTCATCCAAGTATTGAGAAATTCTAACCTTTTCTCTCTAAGGATGCGAATAGCGACAAAGACAATTTTGATATTTCAAAAGCTGAATGTGAGAAGATATATATAGGGGGAACGTGAACCATCATCCAGCATGTAAATATTTGTGGTCGAACATTGATAAATTCGGGGGGGGGGGGAGTGGTCGCCACGACAAGAGGAGTGTAACTCCGTGTTGAGCGGGAGAGTGGTCGCCACGACATGAGGAGTGTAACTCCGTGTTGTACGGGAGAGTGGTCGCCACGACAAGAGGAGTGTACCTCCGTGTAGTGCGGGAGATTGGTCGCCACGACAAGAGGAGTGTAACTCCGTGTTGTACGGGAGAGTGGTCGCCACGACAAGAGGAGTGTACCTCCGTGTTGTGCGGGAGATTGGTCGCCACGACAAGAGGAGTGTACCTCCGTGTTGTGCGGGAGATTGGTCGCCACGACAAGAGGAGTGTACCTCCGTGTAGTGCGGGAGAGTGGCCGCCACGACAAGAGGAGTGTACCTCCGTGTAGTGAGGGAGAGTGGCCGCCACGACAAGAGGAGTGTACCTCCGTGTAGTGCGGGAGAGTGGTCGCCACGACAAGAGGAGTGTACCTCCGTGTTGTACGGGAGAGTGGTCGCCACGACAAGAGGAGTGTACCTCCGTGTTGTACGGGAGAGTGGTCGCCACGACAAGAGGAGTGTACCTCCGTGTTGTACGGGAGAGTGGTCGCCACGACAAGAGGAGTGTACCTCCGTGTTGTACGGGAGAGTGGTCGCCACGACAAGAGGAGTGTACCTCCGTGTTGTACGGGAGAGTGGTCGCCACGACAAGAGGAGTGTACCTCCGTGTTGTACGGGAGAGTGGTCGCCACGACAAGAGGAGTGTACCTCCGTGTTGAGCGGGAGAGTGGCCGCCACGACAAGAGGAGTGTACCTCCGTGTTTTACGGGAGAGTGGTCGCCACGACAAGAGGAGTGTACCTCCGTGTTGTACGGGAGAGTGGTCGCCACGACAAGAGGAGTGTACCTCCGTGTTGTACGGGAGAGTGGTCGCCACGACAAGAGGAGTGTAACTCCGTGTTGTACGGGAGAGTGGTCGCCACGACAAGAGGAGTGTAACTCCGTGTTGTACGGGAGAGTGGTCGCCACGACAAGAGGAGTGTACCTCCGTGTTGTACGGGAGAGTGGTCGCCACGACAAGAGGAGTGTAACTCCGTGTTGTACGGGAGAGTGGTCGCCACGACAAGAGGAGTGTAACTCCGTGTTGTACGGGAGAGTGGTCGCCACGACATGAGGAGTGTACCTCCGTGTTGTACGGGAGAATGGTCGCCACGACAAGAGGAGTGTACCTCCGTGTTGTACGGGAGAGTGGTCGCCACGACAAGAGGAGTGTACCTCCGTGTTGTACGGGAGAGTGGCCGCCACGACAAGAGGAGTGTACCTCCGTGTTGTACGGGAGAGTGGCCGCCACGACAAGAGGAGTGTACCTCCGTGTTGTACGGGAGAGTGGTCGCCACGACATGAGGAGTGTAACTCCGTGTTGTACGGGAGAGTGGTCGCCACGACATGAGGAGTGTAACTCCGTGTTGTACGGGAGAGTGGTCGACACGACATGAGGAGTGTAACTCCGTGTTGTACGGGAGAGTGGTCGCCACGACATGAGGAGTGTACCTCCGTGTTGTACGGGAGAGTCGTCGCCACGACAAGAGGAGTGTAACTCCGTGTTGTACGGGAGAATGGTCGCCACGACAAGAGGAGTGTAACTCCGTGTTGTACGGGAGAATGGTCGCCACGACAAGAGGAGTGTAACTCCGTGTTGTACGGGAGAGTGGTTGCCACGACAAGAGGAATGTAACTCCGTGTTGTACGGGAGAGTGGTTGCCACGACAAGAAGAATTTACCTTCGTGTTGTACGGGAGAATGGTCGCCACGACAAGAGGAGTGTACCTCCGTGTTGTACGGGAGAGTGGTCGCCACGACAAGAGGAGTATACCTACGTGTTGTACGGGAGAGTGGTCACCACAACAAGAGGAGTGTATCCCCGTGTTGTACGGGAGAGTGGTCGCCACGACAAGAGGAGTATACCTACGTGTTGTACGGGAGAGTGGTCACCACAACAAGAGGAGTGTATCCCCGTGTTGTACGGGAGAGTGGTCACCATGACAAGAGGAGTGTACCTTCGTGTTGTACGGGACCCACTCGCCATACCAAGGTGTCACGAGCCCCACAAGCAGACATGTACGTGAGAGAGGAAGCCTGAGCGCAGGAAGGACTTGTTCCTCAGCTGATAGCCCTCTATAAATAACCTCGGTGACGGCACGTTCCAATGTTCTGAAGATAGAAGTTCGGGGTCGAGGTTGTCTGCGGCGGGGCACTCGACCTTTATTGTACCTATCACGTCTCAAAATCAATCTGCTCTTCAACCCATTGATCTTCCCGTTACTTAGACCTCCTCCTATAGTTTCAATCGTGCAACTCGACTGCGATTTAGTAGTCTGGTGGTTCGATTACTTTTCGGATTTTTTTTTTTTTCAAAATATCGTGTGAATATCAAGCGGTTACTTGGAAACTCTATAGTAGCGCTCATTGGTTTGTAGTGGTGAATAGGATTCATGCAGACATATTGTCGATTCCGGCGAAACCTCTAGAGCGGTATCAGACGCTGAAGACTTACTTATCCCTGATCAGCTTGTCTCTCCGTTTGCTCTGCCGAACTTTGATAGATCCCGAGAGGTGAGCCAAGGATATTTCTGTATGGGCTGAGTATCTCGAAGTATTGCTTGGATAGGAATGTTCCTGCACAGGTTCTGGAATACAGGTCGGTAAATCTATCTAAACCTACATCACTCTGCCAAAATGATAATAGTGAATATACTTGCATATCCATAATCATCTATAGAGGTAAATCTGAGACCTTTATCAAAGCCATGAAATAAAAAATAAATAAATGCCTCTGAAATGTTATGTTGACGCAGCATGCTCAATCTTAAAGACCCGAAGGAGAACCAATGCGAACGTCTGAGAAGTGATAAAGACGTCAAAGAGATCCTCTGGTTAGCATCAAAACTGTAATGCTTGAAGTAAACCATTGTTCAAGGGTTGGTTGAGGGGGAAAGAGGGAAAGGAAGATCCAGAAATAGATGAACTATACAAATTAGGCAAATCGTCAAACTGACTTTGGAATAAGCAAGGCCGTAGACAGAGAACAAAATGGAACAATTTCATCAGTGAAGTGACGAAGTTCCAGTAATAAAACTAATAAAAAATATTACACGCTAAGAATGTAGTATACGTACACACAGACAATAGTGAATACCTATATCTATATGATGCTAGTTTTTATGGGGAATTTTTAAAAGCTATTTGGAACTATGTAACCATAAGCTCTATAGATGTGGAAAAAAACCTTTTATGCATCGAGCAACATTCTTCAACCTCCACAATCTCAACTTATTCTCCAACCTCAATGGTTATTTTCTACGAGCCCAACCTTTAGTTTTCTATAAGATAGATCCATAACATAAATTATTAACTAATGAAGGGGATTGCATTGATCTTTCACAAGGATTGTCCTCACTCAGATTTGGATATGCTACAAACTAATCCAAGGAGGATTCGGATAGCCTTGATAATCTTTATTGTATTAGTATCACTAGGCTTATGTATTCCCTTAGGGACTTGATGCACTGAAGTGAGACGCTCGACATGCATGCATCCACTGCAAGCTGAGAGTGAAGGACGGTCGTAGCCTTGGGGAGTGATTCGGATTGATCGGCAGGCGGTCGATGCAAAACAAAACGGCGACGCGCGCGACCTTCCAGAATACCTCGCTCAAGTCCAAATTCTTCTTTAGCAACCATTCCGGGACCTGTAAATACCTGAAGTTTAGATTGGGCCCTTCGTACAGCATTGATTACGTGTTATTAGCCGGGAGTATCAAAACCGATACGTACATCTTTTCTATAGCACCGATGGACAGGTCTGTCCTCGAGATAAGACAGATGTTGAGATGGATAAGCTAGACATGACCCCGAGACTGCATCCTGAATTTTCTTTCTTCCATTTACTGTGCGCTGTTCTTTCGCTAGGACTAGAGAAACCATTAGCCTCCCCCGATACTACATCTACAATTTACTTAACATTCTGGGGGCCAAAGCAATATAGAAAATTTCAATGAAAATTAGTAATGAATATATATTTTATTACGAAAAAACAAGAAAGCTTTCGAGATAAGACACTTCTCTACTGGTTTATCAAATCTATGAGAATAATTAGGGACAATTCATGAAAAATCAAATATTTGCCTACGCACGCGTGGACGTGCATCAAAATCAAAACATTAAAATATATTTTATGCACTTACTATCCTGTGTGCATTTACAAATTTAAGATATTCTATTATTGGTTTAGATGTAGGAGGAATATATACATAGTGCATATTTCAAATATGAGGGGAGTATTTTGCCCCCCTAGTATAATCTAAGCAATCAGTGTTCTGTAGAGATTCAGATTGGAGAAAACGGAGGCAGAATCTTAGCACCATGTGAACACAGACAGAACACACACAGAACAGAGAAATTTATATTTTCCAATAGCTCCTTGGATCAAATAATGAACTTTTGGCTCATTTGTAGTATCTTTGAATACATGATTCAAGCATTATATATTTTATGACTCTCTTATAATAGTTGTTAGGCGTATTTTCTATAACAATTCTCATAACAATACAACAATGGAATTTCATTATAAGATAAACTTGGTTACAACATAACAATCCAAAGGTCTTATTCTTATAGCCGTTGTTCTAACAACATAAATCCTTATTATCTCCACAGCGGCGAAGCACGCGATCTACGTATTCTTCATAGATCGCGAAATACGTGGTGTCGCTGGAGACCCACTGGCGATTCTCCACCAAACTCTGCAGCGGTGGCAGAGGCGCCATATTCATTGTATATAATATCATGCATATATAGATAATTACTTTTTAAAATAATGCAGTCTGTGTGCACTTTTGTATGTGCTGAAAAGATGTCAATAAAATTATTATAATTGTCAAAATTGTCTAACAACATAAAATGTTGAGTCCAGGTAACGTTGTTAAAACAAGGTTCGACTGTGAGACAAATTGATCGGTAGATCTGAGAGAGTCGAGTTTCTCCAACTCGGGAAGGTTTGTCCCATTATCCCCCCGGACTGACTGAGCCCCACATTCCCATAGTGACTGGCCAGGGAGCGGGGTCCACAAAGGCGATGGGAAAATGTTTTTTGTCTGCGCCCTGAATGGGAACGACGGTTCCTCCTTTCTCCGGGGATCTCCCCGCACCTGTCGCTCCTCGGCGTTGACCAGCTCCCAGCGCTGTTTGTGGATCCTCGCGGGTAGACCAGATATATTGGTGTGGTCCTCCCATAGTTTCACTGCTTGTTGTATAGCATTACTTATTAGAATAGACCATAGTTATACTGTAGGTAATTGTATGTCAGTATGGACCATACATTTTGGTGTGGCTCTCACACAGTTTCATTGTTTCCTGCGAATATACTTACATGTCAAAATGGACCAGAAATATTGCTGTTACCCTCCAAACTGTTTGTTGCGGATAATCACCTATTGTAATGGGCCATATTTATACTGTTTGTTGTGGATAATTGATTTTAAAATAGAACAAATATTGGTGTGGTCCTTTAATAGCTGTGCTGGTTGTTTTGGGTCCTTGTGTGTCAGGATGGATAATAAATTTTGGTGTGGTCCTCTCATAGCTGTGCTGGCTGGTGTGGGTCCTTGCATGTCAGAATGGGCCAGAAATATTGGTGTGGTCTTTCTACAGTTGTACTGGCTGTTGTGGGTTCTTTCAAATGAACCAGAAATATTGATTTCGTTTTGGAAGCTGCGCTCTTTATTTTGTGTGGATTCTTGAACAATGTACGCCCCATCTTTTATATTAAAAATGTTGGTGTGGCCTTCCAAGGCCTGCTGCAAGTTCCCCCAAATATCTGGAGCCATCTGGACAAGGCTTCCCGAGCAAACACAAGAATTTTAGACTCTCAATACAAATATTTGTCTTTCCACCACTATAATTGTATATTATACAATATTTTTTTGTAAATATTTTACTGTGTCAATAATTCCGTTTAAAAAAATTATAAGCATAATTTTTGTCAATACATAACCTTATAATCAAATGTACATTTTGTGCCAAAGTGTGAAAATCAAATATTTTGCAAAAGGTAACCAGCGATAGATATCCAAAATATAAAATTACAAACATTGTATTAACCATAGGAGAAATTAATACAAAAGTGTAAATGTGTACTGGAATCTGGTGGTTAAATTAAGAAAAAGGCATCTCTTGATCGTACAAATGTAAGTTGCTGATGACTTGCGCCATCTATCGGAATAAATATCAACTAATCTTTGATATTTTAATTACTGGATATTGGCTGAATATTCTCTCTTGATAAATCAAGAAAAGCAAGTAAGCCTTTCAGACTGTCGTCATCCTAGCGCAGGTTGAGCCTAAACAACCAAACAACAACAACGACAGATGATGCAAGCCAGCAGAAACTTTCTGTTGCACGCTATTTTTAATAAAGCTTTGCGTCCTCACGCGATTATTGGCCCTAAATACCCATTGGGACCAATTTTTATTATTATTATTATTATCATTGAGGAACAACTTGCACCACGCTGACGAGGGCAAGCAGCCTGAAGCGCGTACGTTGTTGGGGGGTTTTCTTGATTCATAATATGTGTGTTGTTGTGTGTGTTGTGTTGTGTGTGTGGCTTACTACTCTTATAAAAAAATACATATATAAAGCTTTCTCTTTAAAAACTTTCCCATTTTAAAAAGATAACGAAATATCAATAACTCTCTTAGAAATTATAAATATTTAAAAAAAAAAAAAACTTTCTTACATACATTGAGTTTAATGAAAACGAAGCTGCCCTGATATTACGTTGAACAAATATTGACATTATGGTTCACAGATGGAATTTTTACCTTTCCAAGAGCTGGTGTTAAAGAAAATGAATCGATCTAATCTAATCGATCTATTTATACGAAAGAACGATATGCCATCGCCTTTCCTAAGAACAGAGTTGTGAATGGTTGTAAGTGAAGTCCTCGGCATCCAGCTTAAACCTTGCTTCTTTGAGCCATGTTCAGCCATTAACTGCATGGCAGAAGTGGAGGTGACGTTATATGATCACCTAAACATCCCCTAATCATAGCACTGAAATTTCCTTATAGATACAATCATCAATTAGAATATCTTTCAACTAAACCTTGATATTTATCGACACTTGTTTGTTTCAAGCTGTTAGCACTCGTCAGCGTAGCGCAGCAGGCTTTACCTCAAGGATCATGGTGGACATCAAGGCTTCTTAATGATTATAGTTCATCTACAAATTGGGTGAATAATGTTAGATTATGGAATTTTTAACGTAGAGATAGAGTTTAGATTTGGTGGCGCACTGTTGAAACACCTCAAATCTGGAAAAATAAATAGAATATCGTCAGACATACTCTCTTTCTCTCTCCAGAATATTTGTACGTATATTTAGGCAGACTGCCTCAAAGCTTCGTTTACATACTTGGCCCATCTTATAGGTTCGATTTTTTAATAGGCTCATGACTTTATTCTATTAGAGGAAAAGTTCATGGGGGTGAATCAGATAGAAGCTTAGATGTGTTTTAAAGCGGTTCCTTTTCACTATGGGTCAAAATACTTCAACGGTTGTGAGCAAGCCAGTATGACAGTTAAGTAAGTATTTGGCTGGATTTCTGCCTGCGGCCATAAATTTGTGATGAAGGGAGGAGGTGTTGCGGCCCACGGCACCGCATCGCGTGCGGAACAGCACCTGTCCCACAAACCGGCCGTGGAGGCATCCATCTAACTTGTTCTGGTGTGGTACGACACACAGGTTGGTTTACTTAATTGAACATTTGCCCAGTGCGCTAACATCACCAGCGTTGGTGAGTACGGGACTGAATAAAAAATCAAAGTAATAGACGAAGTATAGGTTGACTAAAGAGAGTGCATTGACTCTTTAAAGGTTTAAGAAAATTGTAAATATGATAGCCTTGGCAGAAGTACGCGAAGATTGCCAGAAAAAAATCGTTGTGTGATGTTTATATTTTTACCTTAAGTGAAGCCAATAAAATGATTTTAATTGTCACTGTTTATCTATCTCTTTGCTATGTGAGGTCAGCTATCACGAAGAACGCCACTCTTTCCTAATTCCTGAAAATCTATGTGTGTTTGAAACTCCAGCCCAATACTTAAGGTAATCAAGCCAATAAATTTTAGTACTTGTATTTCTTCGTTTCCATTCCGTATAACTTCATAGATGGAAAAATCCATTCTCTTGATGATCTCCAGAAGACATCGACAAACTACCTTTATTTTTCTTTTTATCTTTTAAAGTACGATATATGCCATTGTATTTTGTAAATATTTATACTATATATTTATCTCATTGGATGGGAAGATCATTTAAAGATTTTATTCTTGTGTGTGTGTGGGGGGGGGGGGGGGGGACCAAGCAACAAGCTAATTTGTCAAACAAAATAGTGTGATTAAAAAAATAATAATAATACTAATACAAATGCCCTATTGTCCTTGCTGCAATGGAAGTATATTGGGAGGGCCTGTGGCTAATCCATCGGTTTCGCCGGTTTAAGGCCGGTGGAAGGAATTCTCACAAGTTGTACCGTTTTCTTGGCAGATTTATAAGATGGTTATTTTGTTTTTAAAGTATCAAGTGGAAACTTTAATTTGGTATTTCGGGAGTGTAGGGGACATCCTCAGGTCTCTTTGTCCCTTGTGTGATGGCTAGTGTTGTAATAATAAAACTATGATATAAAGTCCAGTCGTTTATTTATAAAAGGAAACATTATTCTATCATGATGTGGATGGGTTTTATGTTGCTTACAAATCTATTCGCATTGAGGTTTGCGGATTTTCTGCATTTATCTTACAAAGAGACAGGCCTATCTAATTTTTTTTTCCATTTGTAATAGGTACTGTACGTGGCTTGGTATACGCTGTCGATTTTCAAAAATCGCGTCCCAGTATCGAATCCGGCATCAATAACTTTTTTATTTGTGTTGTGCTCTCTCTCTCTCTCTCTCTTCAAAATATGTTTCTAGTTCTTAAACAAAAGTCCGCCAGTGAATGCCAGCAATCAAATAGATCTCTGATACCTTACAGGCTCAAAAATCGAATTGCGTTTCCATGTGTAGACATGTGGTGCACTTATAGTAATAATCAGTCGTAAATCCTTACCATGATTATCATGGCTGCTTGTACTACGTGTACTTAGTATTAGAAGAGATAAAGTAAGTGTAAAACTTTTTTTTTTATTAAAATAAAAAGTAACTCTAAATAAATGGAACGTTAATGCATACGTTTTGTTGCCTAACAGGCTGTTTTTAAAGCGCCATATTTTTGCGGAAGAGTGTTGTTTGATGCGAATTTTTACGAATTTGATTTATATTTTTGTATTACCAAAAATTATGTCAAACCAACCACATATAATCTCTCTAAATACCTTGATTATATGGGAATTACTTTGAATATCCAGTAATATAATGATTAAACAGCCACTTACAATAGTAGAGTGGTCTAGTAATTAAACTGCTTGGAGGATACACAACTGAAGAACCCGGCCCTCTCATTAGAGGAAATGTAGGAATTGGATAATTTAGACACGGACCATGGAATGTCAGAATCATTGGTCTGTAAGTCCTGTTCCCGAGGTCACTGGATGGCTGACTAAGAGACCTCGTGCAAGATGCACCTGCCGCACCTGCTCAGGTCGCTGAAGTCATCCCAGCGCGAAGAGTTAGCTAGTAGAGATGTAAGATTTAGGTTGAGTTGTCCTACACGGAGGTCAATGCTTCGGCAATACACATAACCTTTTGTAGACTTGTCAGCAATCACAAAGTTCTGTAAGATTGTTCTTTATCACGAGATGTTGAGAACTTTACCAGAAAGGCAAGAAAGACATCGTTTTCTTTTACTCTATTCAATAATATTCATGATGGGATTCTCTCTCTATGTTGTCAAAATGTTCACGCTTGTTTCGGCGGTACAACTACTAAAATTGGAACGATACAGAGAAGATTAGCATGGCCCCTGCTCAAGGATGACACGCAAAATCGTGAAGTGTTCTATGCTGTCAAGATACAGGAATGGAGTAGATTACTATGTAGATAAGGTAGGATTACTTCCCTCAAAGGATGGGTACCTACCATTCCCGAGCAGTAAATAAAGGTACATTCCAATTATCCCATCTGTGACAGAGAGATGCTGACTCGAGTATGTTGCCAGGGATCACGTAGACTGCGTATGGATACATCCCAGATTCTGTGTTGTAGAATGTCTTGTACAAAGAATAATATCCGCACAAAATTGTCACTTTAACTGCGCTTAACTCGGACTCCTGGAGAAGTTGTCAACTATCCATCCGGGTTAGTATTTATACTTATTGTCTAGCTGTTGCGGTGGACATATAGCTGATCAAATGTCATCAGGCTGTCATCAGATGTCATCATTGTTTTTAAAGAGGTGTAAAAATCGTGTTTTTACACAGGGAATTGCACTGCAACAATATAGGAAATCCTCCAGAATTCATAAGGAACCTTAGATGTAGTCAGAGATACAATATCAAGACTTCCATGAAAGGAAAGATGACACCTCTAGTGTTATTCCAGAACATGCCTTATTTATCCCAAGTAAAATATATATATATACCAACAGGAAGTCGACAGGTTTGTGATGTTTTTGTTACTACTGTACTATAAGCCATCCGAGGAGCGATCACCTTTGTAAAATCAAAAATTATATCTGAAACAAACCAACCTCTAATGAAAGACCACCTCCTGGAGAAACATTGGTGTTTTAGGAGGTCTCTCATGAGAAGATTTACTGTATCAAGTTTAATCATAATGAAAGAGTTCAGCGCATCATCCTCATGTAATATTCGAAACTATATTTACACATGCTAGTTTACTTTTACAATTAAAGCAACTTCCTACTGTCCCTTACTATAATGGAAACATTTTGGGAGAGTCTGGCTCATCAGTGGCGAACCTCTCGCCAGTTTAATCTACCAGACCACTCATATTTGTCCATGACATAAGCAAAACTCAAATACAACAGCAGAGCGGTCTGGTAAATGAAACTGACGATACCCTCCCAAATATTATAAAATCTTGAACCTCCCTCGGGAAAGCTGCCTTGACAGCCTCTGAAGATTATTGGCAACTTCTTGCAATGTTTCACCTTTAGCTTTGATCTTATTACGGAAATGGACACGGATAATTTTCGTTTCCGTATCTTCCACTTAGATAATCGACCAGGGCTCCATAGACGAGCTGTTGTTCCACAGGTACAGTCTACAAAAGACCACGCCGCCGTTAAACCACCCGCCATCTCGATAACGGACCATCCATTGACTCGAACGACGACCCCGAACTGCGCCCTGAAGATAGCCCACGAAGCGGTGGAACGGGGCCGTTGACTGTTAAAGCAGCGATCTGAGATTGAAGATCGGTTATAACAGCAGATATTCTGTTTTCAACTTCCAAGACCCGCATTTTGTGAGGTCCAAGCTGTTGAACAACTTCTTTTAACGATGCTCATTGTTGCTCGAGCCGTCTTGAAAGTGATTCCATTGTTTCAAGTCCTCGTGAAAGCTTCTCTTCAAACTTGGCAGTGTTCTTCTCTTCAAGTGACTTTCTCAGAGGATTCCTTTATTACTGAGAGGAAAGTATGCATGACTTCTGATTGCTCCGCCGCCATTCTTCTGGTTTCCATTGGGCTCTAGAATTATCTTTATAAAATAGCGATCCCACTTCTGACGCCAAATGCTGAGCTTCTGCTGCTTCAGGATGTTCAAATCAGCACAAGGGTTCGATAAGGATCTATATTCTCGAACAAATGACTCGATTTATTCTTACAGAAGCACACAATCAAAGTAAACAGCGAGAAGACATTGTTCTCGACGGACACACCTTGCAGACTTGTCACTCCCTCGCGCGCATCTCGCCCTTCCAGCTATTCTTGGTGTCCACACATGTGGTCGGACTGACCCTACCTGCTTGCCACCACGGCGATGCTGAAGCTTTCTTTCTGGCATCGTCGTAGAGCACTGCTCTCCTCCAATTTGAGCGAGACGATTGATATGAATGATTATACGGAATACGAGGTCTGTAATCTTTTGGACCCCACTTGATAGTGTCCCCCAACTTTGTGGAGTTTTTAATCATTATCAGGCATTACAGCCATCTCCAATATTGAGGTTAGCTCTTTCATTGAACACCAGTTCACTCTTTGAGAAATTCTCTTCTCCTCTTCATGTTGTTGCGACAATGTCCGAAAGAAAGCTCCGAAATCGCCGTGGTGGCAAGCAGGGGTAGTTCGACCACATGTGTTGACTCCAAGAATAGCTGAACGGGGTGAATAGACCAGTCAAGAAGGGAGAAGTCCATCTGGTGGCCAGGAGTGAAGTCGTCCTCCCTGGAATCGCCAACATGGAGTTTTTTCCTCCCGTTCTAAAGTCACAGCGATCCTTTGATCTCAAGCTATAGACGTGAAGATTATCTACTGTGCCCCTTATTGTATGCTCTCCAGCCTTTCTTCGAGGTCTATAACGTAGTCCTTTGGGCTTAGTGATGATTCAGTGCGACCGACAAAATATCACATGGGAGTTCTCGACCAAAAAGCATGGTTGCAGGGATAAACTCTTTGACTCTTGGGGAGCTGCTCTGTAGGCCATCATCAGTAAAGGAAGGTGGAGGTCTCAATCACGTTGATTCTTGCTCACATACATCGAGGTGTTAGGTGAGAGTACGGTTGAAACGTTCCACCATGCCATCAGACTGAGGGTGGAGTGGCGTCGTCCTTGTCTTTTATATTCCAATGCGAGTGCAGACTCCTTGTAATATCTGGGACTCGAAGTTTCTGCCTTGGTCTGAATGTAATATTCTTGGGACTCCGAAGAGGCTGACCCAATTCTATATTAAAGCTTCGGCAATTTTTTTTTTTTGGCTTCTTGATCAGAGACAAGCAATAGGCCATTTCGTAAAATAACCATGATGTATTTATGGCCTCTAGCGGTGAGAGGAAGGGGACCGATAATGTCAACTCCAATACGTTCAAAAGGAGTCCCAACGTTGTAACTTCCCTTTGATCCTTCTACTTGGCCCCTTTCTTGCAGTACATTCGTCACAATGTCGACACCACCTCTCCACGTCAGTTCACAGATTGACCAAATAGTAGCGCTGCCAACTTAGGCCAAGGTCTTCTTGATGACGAAATGATCGCCAGATGGACTGTTGTGAAGATCCTGGAGCACCAGTGGAAGGTAGGACTTGGGAAGGACCAACTTCCAACCGAGATGCTTTTGCCATTGGCACTTTCCCATTTTCTGTGAAACACGTCGTCCTTGATGCCGAGATATTCCCACATCGCCCAATAGCTTTTCGTCTTTGTACTGTAGTGAGCCACAACCTGACGGTCTCGTCACTTTCTTAGACCAAATTCATAATAGGACGGAGATCAGCATCTTCAGTTTGGGCTTATCAGAGTGACTTTTTACTCCATCGTCGGTTGAAGATTCGCCAGCCTGGACTGTAACTTGATTGACTCGTATCTTGGTTTCTTGTGCGAACTTTCCAGCCATCTTGGAAGCTGACCTTCATTATTGAAGCTGAGAATCCATTGTAAGGAGGCATGATCGGTGCGAAGCGAAACTCTTGTCCATGCAGGTAATGATGGAAGTGATCAATTGCTTTTACCATGCAAGGAGTTCTTTGCGTGTCACACATTAGTTTCGATCTGACTTCAAGAGTGTCTGAATGAAATGTGTGATAATTCTTTCGGCGCCGTCCTGAATTTGTGATAAAACACTTCCAATACAATTGCCACCAGCGTCTGTGTTCAATGCGCTTTGACACTCCAATTAAATGCATATCCGGCTTCAGTAAGACGGTGGAGAGTCTTGCAATGTTGCCAAACCCAGGTATAAACCGAAGGTAGTAGGTGCAGAGACCTAAAAAGCTTCTGAGCTGCGTCAGGTCTTTTGGAACCGGCCAATCTCTGACAGATGGTGTCTTTTCTTGGTCCGTGCGAATGCCATTAGGAGAGATAATATGAGCTAAGTACTCGTAAGTGACTTCTTTGCGAACGAGCTTTAATTTTCAGGGCTGAGTTTAAGATTGGTTTCTCTCAAACGCTAAAATACTTGCTTTAGATTGTCAAGGTGATAGTCGAATGTCCTCTCGAGAACAATGATGTTATCCAAGTAAACAAGATAGGTCTCCCAGGGCAAACCGTGAAGAACAGCTACCATTAGTCGTTCAAAAGTAGCTGGAGCATTGCAGCGACCAAAGAGCATCACCTTGAATTGCCACAAGAAATTTCCAGTAGTGAAAGCTGTCTTCTCCCTGTCGTTGGGGTGCATCTCTACTTGCCAATATCCACTTTTCATATCTAAAGTAGAGAACCATTTGGACCCAGAGAGTGTGTCAAAGGTAGAGTCTATTCTAGGAAAGTAGTAAGGGTATTTTTTCGTGACATCGTTCAACTTTAGGTAGTCAACACAGAAACGAGTGGTTCCATCTTTCTTCTTTAAAAGCACTACTGGTGAGGTCCAGGGACTGGAAAATTGCTCGTTGACTTATTGATCCAACAGCGAAGGGAATCCGTCTTGGCGCCTGTTCAATGGGTGCAGGTTCCTTCGTGTCGATCCTATGCTGAGTCACTTTTGTCCTTCCATAATTTCAGACAACTTTGAGAAAACATCTGCATAAGAAACCATTAACTACTCAAATGATGCTGTTTATTGCTGCCAAGACCTACAAGTGTACTTGTAATTTGAAAGTTTCCCAGAGGTTTCCAAGGTGAGCCGGTACCACAGTTGTGGTGCTGCATGGTCCTTCATGATGCCGTGTCACGGTGACAACAGAATAGCTGGGGGGCGACGAACCAGTCAAGAAGGAGAAAGCCCAGCTGGTGGTCAGTCGTCCAGGGATGTTGTTGACGGTGGCTGTTGGATGATGTTCCTCCCTGCGTGTTACTTTCTAGTTCTTCGTGAATGCACGAAGGTAAATAAAGAGCAGTCGAACAGAGATCCTTACCATGACACGTGCTCATTTGGCCATGCTTGACACGGCAGTGGCGCAACAAATGGTGTCAGAAGTGGAGATCTCTGTTCGTGAAGACAACTCTGGATACCAGTGAAACTCCAGAAAATGGCAGTGGAGAATTCACACCTCATTTAAGCTCTCCTCTCAGAAATAAAATGGTTCAGGGAAATATGTGGAAGAGTGAGCAGCGATATGAAGAGAAAGTCGCCCGATAGCAGGACGCTCGAATGCCGTGCTTGGCAAGATGGAGAACCCCCTACGGAAGATAGATGTGAGGGAGCTCACCAGAAATGGCTGCAGAGAAGGAAATGATCCTGACCAGTTGTGAAGTAGAGAGCGAACGGATCGCCCCCGACAACGACTGTAGAACGAGTAATTTGAACCATGTTAAGCAGACAGAGGGAGAAAGTCCCCAGAGGTGCCGTGCAGAAATCCCACCCCCCGGGATCTAATCGGCGATCATGGTGAGCTGCAATACGATTGCATGACGGACTGCTGCGACGAGGCCAGACTGTTTGGGACTACAGAGGAGCTCCAACTGAGCATGACGGAGCAGGGCGCTTCGTGGAAGTGCGACAAGACTGGATGATCGAAGCACACTGCAGTTGGAGAAAACGGAGTTTTTGGCGCCCCAGGAAAGACAATATCCCATCTAATGTGTCAGCACTGCCGTCTGCATTCCACTCTAAGGTAAGCCATGGACTTTTGCCTGCCATCTTCGCACTTTAATCCGACAAATGAAAGGCAAACAGCCATCGCCTAGAAATAGTTATGCTGTAATTGAGACAGTTTTGAAGAATCCATAGTCGAGTAAAAGGTTGGCACTAAAAGGCCCAAGTATAGAGTACTTAGAAGTAGAAGACTTCTAGATAAATAAAATGGGGGGGGGGGGGGAGGGAGCATAGAGGACTTAATCCCCAAAAATAAAATCTGACTCGAAAATCTCTGGGAGCCTGACACAGACGAATATGTGCTGGATAGGCACCGGATGGAGAAATTACTGCTTTTCACATGTGTAGATATGTGGTGAACTTAGAGTAAAAGCAGTCGCCAACTTTTACCTGCCATAATTATCATGGCCTGTACCATGTGTACTAGGGATAATAAACAAATAGATGTGTTATGAAAAAAGGCATCTCCTTATAGTGCAACTGAAAGTTGCTGATGGCTTGCGCCATCTATCTGAATAAATATAAACTATTCTTGTCGATTTTTAATTATGTATTCCAGAATTGGCCAAATACCCATTCTTGATTAATCAAGAAAAGCTAACCATGGACGCGTAATGGGTATTTGGCCAATTCTGGAATAATTAAAAATCAACGAAAATAGTTGATATTTATTCCGATAGATGGCGCAAGCCATCAGCAACTTTCAGTTGCACGATAAGGAGATGCCTTTTTTCATAATTTATGCACCTTATCCCAGTACAATATCACATTTGTACTATTTTTTCAAATAGATATGTGAAAAAAAAATAATTTTTATCCGCCTCAGTTATTTGGTCATTTTTCAAGCTTCATATCTATGTTGTTGTTATTGTCATTTAAGTCATGTTTGACTTTTGGTGACTACATGAACAAATATTGTACAATTTGATCTGTGAGTGACATATCACTTGAATCTCATCTAGTGATCTTCTGGTAGCTTTCTTGACCTCTTCTAGCAAAATCATTGCATGTCTTCCTCCTTTCCTTATCTTATATCTAAACATCCTCTTCCTTAGAGTTCCATATTTAAATCTCTTCTTTAAAGCTCCTAATTTTTCCAAAAGTATATTTTTCTTTTGAAATTCTAGGCCCTTTTTTCATCCTCATTTATAATACGTAAAGAATTTCCCTTATTTAATTTCCATGCCATCGTTATACTGTGGGACTTCATTATAACAGGATCTTTTATAACATCAAAACTTGGTTATTAAGCCATAAGATTTTGCTGCCAAGTAATGTTGTTAAAATGAGGATTTGACTATATATTTAGTGAAAACCTCCATGAGAGGACACTCTTACTTGATGACACCTCACTTCATCACCAAAATGACCAGTTTTATGATTTAGCTGCTCTGCAACTAGATATTGCAATGATTATTATTTTGTCTGATGATGGTGACAATGTTGTTGCCGAAACGTCACACACTAATAAATTATTTTGATTAGGTCTTATTTTCTTGTATAGATGTCTCTCTCCTTTAGAGAGAGGTTCTACTGTATGGTTTTTTACATCTTTTATGCTTTAAATGTTAGGGAAGGCCCATTATATTTGACTTCTTTTGAGTGAGTCTCATTCTATGGCAATGCTCCATGCTTTTACTTCTGCTTAATGCTATTCTTAGATCATTTTTCTCTCTTTTTTTTCCATAAATACAATGCAATTTCATCTGCATATATTCTTCCTCTTCTTTCTTATCTCCACTCAATCATATTAGGGTATCAAGTTGGGACCCTTGATGGTGTCTGTTTGACAACCATCATGACTGGGTGAAGTAGAATGCGTCTGCCTTTGTCATTAAGACTGGGAGCACTACACAGTGGCAGGCAGACTTAGCTCCAAAAGAAATGGCCGCCTCTTACATGAGGAACAGATGCCATGTAAAGCCGCTCCTAACATGGAGTACAAACGCTGCTCATTCTGTATCCCTGGATTAGGAGCCCTTACAGGGTACTATCAGCCGGGCCAGCTGAGCCCAGGTTTTTTAGTGAACTTGTTACTGCTCCCCCCTCCTCCTTTTTCATCCGGGCTTGGAACCGGCGAAGGCGGAGTTTTCTTCATATATAAATAATAACAATTTGATCATTAGTTATAAATGAAACAATTTATTTTTTCTAAAATTATGTGTAGGA
>CP092864.1:40517409-40539517 GCA_030710605.1 Cordylochernes scorpioides
GGTATACATGGGATTGAGAAATGAATGCTCTGGGTTAGATTCAAAGCATAAGAATGATGATAAGGTACAATTTGGATTATAAACACAAGGTAAAAAGACCAAATCCAAATTTTGTTACTGAAATGTCACACACTATTTATTTATTTGGATTTGGTCTTATTACCTTGTGTTTATAATCTATAATCCAAATTGTGCCTTATCAGCATTGTTACTGAAACGTTACACACTTTATTTATTTGGGTTTGGTCTTATTACCTTGTGCATAAGAATGATGTATATTTTTTATATCTATATACTTTAAATATTATTTTGAAGTGTTTTCTTTCTTTTGAAAATCCTAATACTGGCCAAAGTATCCTTTGTCCACAAAATAAATGAATGCCTTGGCATGGTAATCTTTATCTTTGCACAAATGTAAAAGATGGAGAACATAGGAGAAAAAAATAATAATTCAAATTGTGAGATGAGATTTGTAAATGAATTTATCATCAATGATAAAGCACAATTTAGATTATAATACAATAAAATAAGACCTAATCAAAATAATTTATTAGTGTGTGACATTTCGGCAACAATATTGTCACCATCATCAGACAAAAGAATAAAGTGTAATAATAATATATTATATATTAATAAAAGAATAAAAATATTTTATTCTTTTGTCTGATGATGGTGACAATGTTGTTGCCGAAATGTCACACACTAATAAATTATTTGGATTAAGTCTTAATTTCTTTTATTGAATTTATCATTATTATGTAGTGTTGAAACAGAGGTAGGCCACAGTGGAATACCATTTCATCCAGTTCTAAGAAATTCTCTTCATATATTTTCCAATACTAAACCAACTCTATAGCAGATTTTCAAACCAATCCTTCCTACTTTTTCCTTCATACTTCAAGTTGTATCCCTCCACTAGGGTCAATAGAAGATCTCCAGATAATCCTCTCAGTACACATCCTGCAAGCTTCCATTTCTGTTTGATTACCCCAGCTACTTTCCACAGTCTTCTACTTTTGTAAAAAGAAAATATAATTTTATATATATATATGTCACATAATATATACTCTTCCTGGAATAATAAAACGGACCTAAAGTCGACCCAGAGAGGGATGGGCAGCTGAAGGGTGTCACTTTAGACATCAGGACATTCCAAGGGGCTACTGGGGTCCGTCACTTGGCACCTCGGGACCTTGGACAGTTGGGTGATTGTGTTCGACGCAAGCGGACGCCCGGTGGTTGCCGGGCTCGTCTATCTCTTTCTGGTTGGCTTCCAAATTCCTCTACCAAATCGTGGTGTGATTATTTCTCTTTCCCCACATTATTATTATATTGTCACACTGAAAGTCGACAGGATCATATCACAGAAGAGTCGACAGGATCTTATCACATATATATATATATAATAACAACTCTAAAATCTCTCTCCTATAAGAGATATGTATGTACCAGGAGTAATATATATAAATATTGTTGGATGTGGTTTATTCTGTGGTTTTACTATTTATCAATATTAACACTTGTTCCAAAAATATTTAGAATTTTTTAAACACAAGGTAATATAAGACCAATTCTAAGTAAATAAATAGTGTGTGACATTTCGGTAATAGCGTTGTTAGTGTCATCAGACAAAAGTGCTGAATGAAAAAAATATACAGTTAAACCTGTCTATAGCGCCTCCCTCTCTATAGCACCCGATTTTAAATACGTAGTACGATGCGATTTACATTAAAAGTGACCTGTCTATAGCACCCCCTCTCTATAGCACCCTATTTTGGTGAGTCCCAAGAGGGGGCGCTATAGACAGGTTTAACTGTATATCAAAACTGTGATATTTTTCTCATCCAGTACTTTTGTCTGATGTGGTAACAATGCTGTTACCAAAATGTCACACACAATTTATTTATTTGGTCTTATTACTTTGTGTCTCTATATTCCTAATTGTACCTTATCGCTTATAGTTGCTATATTACCCAGGCTTTAAAACTAGATTGTTATTTGATAAAGTACAATTTGGATTATAGATTATAAACACAAGGTAATATAAGACCATATTCAAATACATAAATAGTGTGTGAGGTTTCTGTAACAACGCTGTTACCGAAACCTCACACTATTTATTTGGATTTGGTCTTATTATCTGTGTTTAGATTGTTATTCTAAACTGGATTTGTGAATATATGGTCTTTGGTAGAGGGTTTGTTTAGTTGACCTAAATTCCATAGAAATGAGGTCAAATTTATCAAGTTTGATTTGATCTTGTTAATACACCCAATGAAGAAATGATGCGATGTAATGAGGTTGAGTCAGCATAGTTCGTACCTTGCTCAATCAAACAAGTAGCTTTCACACAATGGGCTGTGTTGGAACTGGAGAATTGTCAGAGCAAACCAAGACAAAAGAATAAACAATTTCAGTAGAACCTCCCTGTAAAGGACACCTAATTGCAGAGCCAAAGTGTCCTTTAGAGAGAGGTGTCCTCTTACCGGAGAGTTACTAAATAGTAAAAATGGTAATTTTGCAAATGAAAACTGTCCTTTGTAGAGAGGTGTCTACTAAAGGGAGGTTTTACTGTACTAGTTTTGAAGATAATAGTAAAGCTTCCAGAGCTAAGTTTCTTGTGCAACTTTTTATTTTCAAGCTTTCGTACATGTCAGTCCTTCAACAGGAGTATCACGTTAACAACTTAGTAATAAATGCAATTTTTATATACACATTATTATATATTAAGAAAAAAATATATTACATTATTTCTGTTTGAAAAATAAAATTTTGAAAATATACGTGTGTGCGTGGTGGATGATATGTTGTTGTTGTTGTCGTGTCCAAAGAAGAGCCTCAGATGTCTCCATGCATCTCTCCATCACATCAGCAGCAATATCCACTATCTTGGGTGTGTAAAGCTGCTGTTCTGGGTCTAAGTCAATTTTCTGCAAGGCTGCGGCCATTGCTGGGCATGAGAATTCGGTTTTGCTCTTCATTGGAAAATTGGTGCCATTGCCACGTTAGTCACCTTGGAAACGAACCAGAATTTGGTCGAATATTCCAAGGGTCCAGGGGGGACCGCAGGAAGGTGTGGTCGGACTTCTCCCCCCCGGTGGATGATATGTGCTGGTTGAATGATATCTCGAGACTTCAAATTAAATTTTATAAATTTGTGAACTATTGTGTTATTATATAGAAGACATCTATGGGATAATATTTGTCCATATTGTTTCGTATGTTTCTGTTTTATTTAATTCCCGACATTTCAATGTCACTCTCCTCCGGGGAATAATTATTTTTTTAATCCTATTTCTGAAATGGGATTCAAAATTGTTGGTGTACAACCGCTCTGACCCAGGTTTGATTCTCGCATTGGGCACTTTTTTTTTATTTAAAAAAATGCTCCAATGGTCTCTGATTCTTGCAAAAGTCCAACCTCACCAGCGAGTGCAAGTAACCAAACGGGGCTCTGTCACATTTGAAGTGCAAAGTCGAACTGCTTTTCACATGTGTAGACATGTGGTGCACTTACATTAAAAGCAGTCGCCTATTTCTACCCACCATGATTATCATGGCCTGTACCATGTGTACTAGGGATAAGCAAAAATATATATATTCTTGATTAATCAAGAAAAGTCAGCCCCATGTAAGTCTTTCAGGCTATTTTCTCTATTATATTCTGGAATAATTGAAAATCAGCGATTAGTTGAAAGCCATCAGCACCTTTCAATTGTGCAATTATAGGAGATATCTTCTTTTTTTTTTCTATTTATATTGAGGTCAAGGCTTTTCCAAGATATGTCTATTGAAAAAAAAAACCTTTCAATCAAAAATATGATTTAGATGAAAAAATAAAAAATATACCTATTAAAATAAATGCCTCCATAGTTTCTGCATCATTTTACCTCTTTATTAAGGCCTTCTGAATGAATCAATAAGAAGGAAATGGAAGTCTGCACTGTGAGGATCAATGGAATATGGTTCATTGATTCTAGTGGAGGAATAAAGCTTGAGGAATGATGGGAGACCAGCAATTTTGGTTTCAGTAGCCATCTTTAATACACTTTATTGTATTTAAAAATAAATATCACAGAGTTAAAAAGAAATCAAATTTTTTAAATTAATATACACACAAGGTAATAAGACCAAATCCAAATAAATAAATAGTGTGTGACGTTTCGGTAACAGCGTTGTTATCATCTTTTGTCTGAAGATGGTAACAACGCTGTTACCGAAACGTCACACACTATTTATTTATTTGGATTTGGTCTTATTACCTTGTGTTTATAATCTACAATCCAAATTGTGCCTCATCAAATTAATATACAGTTAAACCTGTCTATAGCGCCCCCTCTTGGGACTCACCAAAATAGGGTGCTATAGACAGGTCACTTTTAATGTAAATCGCATCGTACTACGTATTTAAAATCGGGCGCTATAGAGAGGAAGGCACTATTTAGAGGGGGCGCTATAGACAGGTTTAACTGTAGATGGATAATAGTATGGTACAGGCCACGATAATCATTGGTGACTGCACTGGTGCACTACATTACATGTGGAAAATAATTTGACGTTTGCACTTACAAGTGTGCCAGAGCTTCGTTTAGTTACTGGCACTCATTGATGGAGTTGGACTTTTGTAAGAATCAGGGGCCATTCTAGAGCAATTTATTTTATTACTAGCGGATGTACCCGGCTTTGCCCGGGTTTTACCCGAGTAAAGGTTTGTCTAATGAAAATTTGTTAAAACAATTCTCTATAAACTAATAAAAAAAAAGATATATTTTGATAATTTGAAACTCGTAAATTTGAATCTCGATAAAGTGAACATTTTTTCTTGGTCCCTTGAAAAATACTCGATAAGTTGAATAAAATCAATATTAATTGGTTCCCTCTGTAATTGGAAGTTAAAGGAATAGTATCTTGCCTTGAAATTGTATCATTATTCTTGTCTCAAATAAATTGCCGTGTCATCCTGAATTTTGTCTTTCCTAATTTTCTACATTACAAAATCATCATTTTATCTATTCTCCCAATATATATGTTGTAGATAAATGATAAAACTAACTTTGACTTGTGCGCAATTAATAGGTAGAAAATCTTACTTTTGATAAATAATCTTTAAGATAATAAACTTAGTGATAATAAAACTTATAGATAAAAAAAACTTGTTATCATCGTTGCAATGGGGGCGCTGCTTTCGAGTTAAATCTACAAATCTGCAAATAACTCTAAGGATATTCAAGATATTTAAGAAATTATTTTTCAAAAACCTTCCCGGGGATATACCTAATGGCATGCGCCCTCGGGCTAGATCTTTTGATCGACAGATATCACCAACTGATAACCAAATATCCTTTAGGATATCCTGGTCTTTACAGCACTAATGAATGATATAGCTCTTCTTCACCAAGAACAATCTTTCTCAACTCTGGAACAGATACTCAATGAAGACCTAAAGAAATTGGAGAATTTCTTCTCAAAATGGCACCTGATTCCCAACCCTTCCAAGACAGTCTCATCAGTATTCCATCTGAATAACCATAAAGCCAATAGACCCTTGAAACTCACATTCTGCAACAAACCACTCAGCCATGATCCATGCCCCAAATATCTGGGAGTAACCCTTGATAGATCTCTCACTTTTCGCCAACACCTTGAAAAAACGAGAGATAAATTAAAAACAAGGAATAATATCATGACTAGGCTGGCAGGCACCACGTGGGGCTGTAGTGCTGACACTCTACGCACGACTGCCCTCGCCTTAGTATACTCAGTTGCGGAGTACTGCGCCCCTGTGTGGGAAAGAAGCTCCCATACAGACAGCATAGATGCTCAACTTAACCAAACTATGAGATTAATAACGGGAAACATGAGACCTACCCCTATAGACTGGCTCCCATATCTCTCTAACATAGCACCTCCTGACCTCAGAAGAAAGAAATCTACCTCCAACCTTCTCAGTAAAATTAAAGCTAACACTAAGCTTCCAATCAACACTGTTCTCGAAATTCCTCCCCCAACTCGACTAATATCAAGGAATCCTGCATGGGTGGCCGATGAAAATGTAGATCTTAAAGAAGAGTGGAGAAACCGATGGAGCAATCTTGCCATCGCCAACAAAGACCTGGTGGAGGATCCTAACACCAAACCTCCCGGCTACAACCTACCTAGGAGGACCTGGTCAACCCTCAATAGAATCAGGACCTCTACTGGTAGATGCAACTACCTACTAAATAAGTGGAACATGAGTCCAGACCAGAACTGCGACTGTGGACAAATACAAACAATGCACCATATCCTAAGGGACTGTCCTCGAAGATTCTTCCAGGGAACACTTGGGGATATCCACCGGTGCACAGAGGAGGCCCTGGAGTGGATTCGTCACCTCGACATTCCACTCTAGAGAAACTTGCCAACATTGTTGTATTGTGCTGTAAAAAACAATATCATACGCAATATATATACCTAATAATATCCCAAAATTTCACGGCGATTGGATGTATGGGTTTTGAATCTATAGAGTACAGACAGACAGACAGACATTCAATTTTATATATATAGATATAGATAAAAGTTCCCAATGCAGGATTTGATCCCAGGTTGTGGCTGCCATTCACCGATCCCCAGACATCAACCACCGAACTAATCCAACTTCCAAATAAGAGACTGCTTCAAGAAGAGAATGTTTCTAAGATTTAGGTGGTATCTCACAGAAAGTTCTGCTGTCTCAATAACTGCTGACACAGTAGAACAAACTCTATGAGGGGACACTCTTGCTAGAGGACATCTCTCTATAAAGGACAATGATAATGCACAATTTGGATTATAGATTATAAACATAAGGTAATAAGACCAAATCCAAATAAATAAATAGTGTATGACTTATCTGTAACAGCATTATTACCATCTTCAGACAAAAGTGCTGAATCTTAAATAGTGTGTAATGTTTTGGTGACAATGACATACACTATTTATTTATTTGGATTTGGTCTTATTACCTTGTGTCTACAAAGGACAGTTTTCCATCACCAAAATTACCATTTTTACTAATTAGCCCCTATCTGGTAAGAGGACACTTCTCCCTAAAGGACACTTTTGCTTTACAACTGGATGTCCTTTACAGAGAGGTTCTACTGTATTATATTTTTATTTATTCATTGTCCTCATGAAAACTTTTCACAACTACCCACCATTATTATCATAGTCTACCACATGTAGTAGGGATAATGATAAAAAAAAACTTTGCACAACAACTTTTCCATTTACAAGTACATATTAAACACAAGGTAATAATACCAAATCCAAATAAATAGTGTGTGACCTTTCAGTATCAGTGTTGTTATCATCTTCAGACCAAAGTATTGAGTGATAAATTATACCACAGCATGTTTTATGCATATAAACCTTGTGTTTATAATCTATAATCCAAATTGTGCCTTATCAAGTACATATAAGAAAAAGTAGAGATAGTGTAGAAGGAAAAAGTTGCTAAAGCCAAAAACAAACAGTGGCTAGAGAAAGAGGTAAATACAGATGTTTACTTCTGCATCTAGAAATTTGCTGTAAAGATGTTATTGGAAAAGTTTTCTGAGGTTTGAAAATAGAGCTGTGGAACAAATGGCTTTCTTCTAACACCTAACTTGGCAAATAGTAGGAAAGTTTAAAATTTAGTTTATTTATTATATTAATTACAAGATATCAAAACTTGAGGTAACAAGACCAAATCTTTAAATAAATAGTGTATGATGTGTGTATCAGTAATAGTGTTGTTATCATCATTAGACAAAAGTACTGACTGATTTTTGTTTGATTACAACAGTACTGTTACCGAAATGTCACCACTATTTATTTAGATTTGGTCTTGTAACCTTATGTTTTCTAATCTATAATCCAAATTGTACCAAATCATGATAACAAAACTAAAAAAGCATTTTTATATTCCTCAAAGGATGGTAGCAATACTGTTATCAAAATGTCCCATAAGATTCCTGAGAACCCCAGCCTTCTAAAAACAGCCTCTTTTATAACACTAAATACAAAATCCTAATTCTAAGGACTCAAGTCTCATCTCAGTCTTCTCTTTGTTATAACAACACAAAATCTTGGTCAATGTTGTTATAATGAGGTTTTGACTGCATTTGGACATGTTACCTTATTTTTTATTATCCCTAGTACACGTGGTACAGGCCATGATAATCATGGTGGGTAGTTAACGACTGCTTTTACTGTAAGTGCACCACATGTCTACACATGTGAAAAGCAGTTCGACTTTGCACTTACAAATGTGCCAGAGCCCCTTTTTGGTTACTTGCACTCACTGGTGGGGTTGGACTTTTAAAAGAATCGGGGGCCATCGGAGCTTTTTTTTTTTTAATTTGAAAAAAGTGTCCAATGCGGGATTCAATCCTGGGTTGTAGCGGTCGAAAACCAATGGTTTAGACCACCCTTCCCCGACCCCCACCTTGTGAATGTGAAAAATAAATAATGAGCATAGTAACTTTATTTTTGGGATGTTCAGGAAATGCACCTTTATGTAGTTGGAAAGCATATGACAGGATAGCTTAGTTCTTTGCATCCTCTCCATGATAGAATTATATCTCAATTATATGAAACTCAATTCAAAAAGTCAAAGTGAAGAATTACTAACAATAAGATAATCAATAAAATAAATCAATCACACTTTTCTTGTGGTTGATAAGGCACAATTTGGATTATAGATTATAAACACAAGGTAATAAGACCAAATCCAAATAAATAAATAGTGTGTAATGTTTCGGTAACAGCATTGTTACCATCTTCAGACAAAAGTCAGTACAAGTTCAGTACTTTTGTCTGAAGTTGGTAACAACGCTGTTACCGAAACATCAAACACTATTTATTTATTTGGATTTGGTCTTATTACCTTGTGTTTTCTTCTGGTTAATAGAATCAATGAGAGGATGCTACAAGATAATAAATCTTACATAGGATGTCTGGCACAACTATTTCTCGCAAACTGGGAGAGTTTCATGACTGAACACCAGACTGTGTTTGTTAATACTGTGGGAGAGTTTCAGATTGAAATTAATTTATCGATTGCTTGTTTAGAATTCTTAAAAATAACATCGACATGCACTTTGTAGGGTTAACATGACAATTAATATGGCCTTTCTTTCTTTATGGATGAACCTGAATAAGTAGTGGTAGACCGGTAATGGGCAAAAATAAAGTTCATTATAATTTTATTTTAACAAAGATAACTCACCAAGTATAAAATGGATAAGCAGTAAGAGTACCAAATAATTAGTGGATTACAGTAGAATGAGGTTCTACTGAGAGAGAAATTTCAGATTCCATCCTCTTCTTCTTTCTTATCTCCACACTGGGTGAAGTAGAATGCGTCTGCCTTTGTCATTAAGACTGGGAGCACTATTCAGTGGCAGGCCGACTTAGCTCCAAAAGAAATGGCCGCCTCTGACATGAGGAACAGACTATGTGCAGCCGCTCCTAACATGGAGTACAAACACTGCTCATTCTGTATCCCTAGATCAGGAGCCCTTACAGGGTACTATCTGCTGGGCCAGCTGAGCCCAGGTTTTTTAGTGAGCTTGTTACTGCTCTCCCTCCTCCTTTTTCATCCAGGCTTGGGACCGGCAAAGGCGGAGTTAGATTCCATCCTTCAGACAGCTAATCCATCTGGTGTTTGGGATTGATGTAAATATATTTTGTTTTATAGAAAATAAGTCAGTACTTTTGTCTGATGGTATCAACTATTACCAAAACATCGTAAACATTTCATTTGGTCTTTCTACTCTAAGTTTCTAATAGATATTCCAAATTATATATCATTTCAGAATAAATATTCTGTTCAATTGCACATTCCCTACGGGACCTGTGACTCTCAGCTTGCAAAGCTTATTGCTACAGACATGGATCTGACCTTATCTAATCATGACTATATACAGTAGAACCTGCCTGTAAAGGACACCTAATTGCAGCGCCAAAGTGCCCTTTAGGGAGAGGTGTCCTTTTACAGAATAATTGCTAAATTGTAAAAATGGTGATTTTGCAAATAAAAAACTGTCCTTTGTAGGGAGGTATTCAATAGCGCAAGTGTCCTCTCATGGAGGTTCTATTGTATATTCCCCTGTATCAATTTTTATTTTTTAATTTTTTTCTTATTTAACCATTGACTGGGAGAGACCAAATAAAGTATTTTAAAAATTTGTCTATAGTCATGGATTTCCTCAAGAATCTTGAAAGTCCTTTTTTTTGTGGCATGAAGAGGGGCTTCATTGTCATAACATCTATAAGGATGTCATATTCTTGAAGAGAAGGCTGTAACCCAATGATGAAATTCTGAAGTTAGTTGCAGAAAAATGTAGACCACAGAACCTATGGCCTGCTCTGAGATCTTCAGTTATTTCCACCCAAGAAAATTTCAACTCAATAACATAAGTGAGGCTATGATAGAAATCTACAAAGTAACAAAAATATGTTGATTGGAAATTACTGTTACAATATACAGTGGAACCCCATTATAACAACCTCTTATACACTCATGGACAAGGAAGTTGTACCTTTTAGCATGTCTATCAGGATTCAGACAATAGCTCTGAAAGATGATTGTTACACCGTGACCTTTATTGAAGACACACAAGAACCCCAAGTATGAACAAAATTGCTTATGTCTCCTTCAAAAAATAAATAACTGATAACATCAAAGACTTTCCACTTCCTTAAATTTTGTCCATGAGTGTATAACACTAGCTTGGTTCTAACATCATGATTCTAAAGTCCCAAGTTTTAATACAAATTGTTTCAACCCTGGCTATAACAACATAAAATCTTGGCCACAGGTGATATTATAATACAGTAGAACCTCAATAAGAGGACACTCTTGAGGACACCTCTCTACAAAGGACAGTTTTCATTGGCAAAATTTCCATTTTTTCTAATTATCAACTCTCCGGAAAGAGGGCACTTCTCTTTAAAGGATACTTGGGCTTTGCAACTAGGTGTCATTTACAGAGAGGTTCTACTATACTAAGGTTTGACTTTATTAATATTATTTTTTTAATTTTTAACTTTACCTAGTATTGTATATATTTCTTTGTGGTACATCTTTTTTTTTCTGAATAAAAAAAAAAATAAATCTGAAAAGGTACACTTTAGATTATAGATTAGAACTACAATAACCAAATCCAAAAAAAAAAAGTCTTTTGTCTGATGATGGTAACAAGACTGTTACCGAAACATCACACACAATTTATTTATTTGGATTTGGTCTTATTACCTTGTAAAAACAATAAATACTTATTTCCAAACTAACAAAGTGTAGACATGTTGTGAAGAAAGTGAAACCTCTCAATTAAACAGCTGAGATTCTGATACCAATTGGCTGACCTTGTGTGGCTTAGAGTCTCAGCATTAAGCCTACTGAAATACCATCCCACCTTATCACTATCTATGAAAATAATCAAGAAGCATTTAACAAAGGCACTAATCAATGCACTAAGTCGGCCTGCCACTGAGTAGTGCTCCCAGTCTTAATGACAAAGGCAGACGCATTCTACTTCACCCAGTCATGATGGTTGTCAATGCAATTCTCAACCTGCAACCCCAAAACACATTATTGACTGTATTGACTCATCCATTGATGAGCTCTACTCACCCCCAGCAGACACCATCAAAAGTATCAAGCTTTACAAGCTTGACACCCTAATATGATTGAGTGGAGATAAGAAAGAAGAAGACTAATCAATGCAGGGGATTGGTGGAAGGGTGGACTAAACTGTTGATGTACGACCGCTACGACCCAGGATTGAATCCCGCATTGGGCATTTTTTTCTAATAAAAAACAAATACTCCAATGGCCTCTGATTATTGCAAAAGTCCAACCCCACCAGCAAGTGCAAGTAACCAAATGGGGCTCTGGCACATTTGTAATTGAAAAAGTCGAACTGCTTTTCAAATGTGTAGACATGTGGTGCACTTACAGTAAAAGCAGTCGCCAACTTCTACCCACCATGATTATCATGGCCTGTACCACATGTGCTAGGGATAATAATTTGAAAAAAAAAAAAACTAATGAATGCCTGGACCAAAGAACTGTAAAGAAAAATATACTCTTTTGAAATCTGGTGTGCAATAAAGAATCTTCAAGATCAAATGGATTTTTTTTTTCTTATCCCTAGCATACATGATACAGGCCATCATAATCATGAGAGGTAGTAGTAGGCGACTACTTTTACTTTAAGTACACCACATGTCTACACATGTAGAAAGAAATTAAACTTTTTCACCTACAAATGTACAAGAGATCCCAAGTTTGGTTACTTGCACTCACTGGTAGGGTTGGACTTTCCAAGAATCGAGGGGGGTATTGGAGCAATTTTTTATTATTTTGTAAAAAGTGTCCAATGCAGGATTTGATCGTGGCTGTTGGAAATCAATGGTTGATACCACTCGCCCACTGGCCCTCCAAGATCAAATGGATAGAGAGGATGACAGAGAAGACAATGGAGAGTTTAGCCATCTTCTAAACTGTCTTCTACTGTTCCTACAGCAATGGAAAAATTAATGAGAGAGCCTGGCTCATCAGTGGTGAATCTTCCCAGCTGTTTCGCCAGTTTAATCTACCATGCCACTATTATATTGCATTTTTCTATCTTAATTTTATAGTGATACTGATGCTAGACTCTTGGAATGGGTATTTTAGATGAGCTATGGACATAAGCTTTGAGGACAGCAAAATTACATACAATTTTAAATATTAACACAAAGCAATAACGCGCCATCTATACATATAAAATAAAAGGATTTAAAAGCGCGAATGTTTCTTTTATACATAAAACGAACTTCTACTGTCCTTACTGCGATGAAGCCCTCCCAATATATTTTTTCATCGCAGTAAGGACAGTAGAAGTTCGTTTTATGTATAAAAGAAACATTCGCGCTTTTAAATCCTTTTAATTTTAAATATATTGTCGCGTGTAAGGCCTCCAAATGATTACAACCTCGGCCAATGGATGGCGCTTTCGCCTGTTTCCCTTCTCTAACTAATGTGGGAATCGCCGACTGCTGTGGTCCTGTTTCCTGGGGAGGGTAATTGTAAATACACTTTTATGTTGGCCCCAGGATATAACATAGTGTAAATACCCATTGTTTATTATCTCATTTAAATGTA
The DNA here is from genome assembly GCA_030710605.1 of Cordylochernes scorpioides. Taxonomy (NCBI): domain Eukaryota; kingdom Metazoa; phylum Arthropoda; class Arachnida; order Pseudoscorpiones; family Chernetidae; genus Cordylochernes; species Cordylochernes scorpioides. The sequence continues at coordinate 40,530,566 of CP092864.1, forward strand.
AATGTTTAGTAGTGGATGACAATAAAGTCAGTGTTTGAAGTCTTGGTGCCGCCTACTGTCGTTACTCTCGCCATCGCATCATCGTTGCTGCTGCTCTTCTGGACGTCTTCGGGTGGCCTGCAGGGAGGAGCTACAAAGAAGAGCAATGGGAGCCCGGGCAGGTGATCCACGAGGGAAGAAGCGCATCATCGCAAGGAACCGGAGGGGTCACGCGCGACAATATAATATGCCTCGAGCAATTGCTCTTCTACAAATATCAAATTGAGTCTTTTATTAGAATCTTTATATTATGATGCATTAGCGCACCATCTGTTATGAATTAAGAAGTTTGTAAGATATGTACTCTGAGGATCATCATTAAGAGATGGTTTTTTTGGTTGCAAGGTTTTCCCACTATGTACTAAGTGCAATTCTCAACCTGCAACCCCAAAACACATTATTGACTGTATTGACTCATGCATTGATGAGCTCTACTCTTCCCCGGCAGACACCATCAAAAGTCTTAAGCTTTACAAGCTTGATACCATAATATTGCTGAGTGGAGATAAGAAAGAAGAAGAAGAAGAGATGGTTTATTAAAAATAATGCATGATTACACTTTGGAAGTGGTAGACTAAGGAAGGATAGGTTCATTAATCTAATAGAGCCTGGTCTGGAAATATGAACAAAGAAGTGATGAGAATTGAATAGAAAATGGATTAAAATGATATTCTATGATAGCGCTGACCTTTGTATTGAAGTGGCATTACATGATGAGCATTAATGTCTTGTCAAACTGAGTGTTATTTCACTAGAAGCAACCCCTCCCCCCAGACAAATTTCAACTCTTTCCCTGTAGTTCCTCATTGGAAAGAAAGATTAATAGCCCAGAAAATCTACCACCCAACTAGATGAAAATGACCTCCAGACCATGAAGGCCTAATGCCAGCAAGAATGGAAATCTAATGCTGCACATGACTGGTACAGAGCAGGAGGGACAAACACAGGTTCTGTCCTCCCAAAAGAACAACAGTTCTTGATTTCCAGACTTAAGTCTGGTCATCTACAGACAATGACTTTTCAGAATGGTTACAAAGGTTTTGGCTCAAGGTATTGGCTCATTGATTGATGAGCTCTACTCATCCCCAACAGACACCATCAACAAGCTCTACAAGCTTGATATGATTGAGTGGAGATAAGAAGGTTAATAGAAAATGAGGAGGAAGATGAATGATCTTACTGAGTGGATTTCATGAAGACATCCATCAAACAAAGAAGTATCCTTCCTGTGGGAATGTCGAACAAATGTTGAAGAAACAGATCCACCATAAAAGAATTAAGAGAAAAAACATCTCCAGATGATACACTTGAGAGTTGCTGATGGCTTGCACTAAGGGAATAAATATTTAATATTAACTAACCAGAGATTTTTTGGTATTTCAGAATTTTTTTTTTTTGCCTATCCCTAGTACACATGGTACAGACCATGATAAGCATGGTGGGTAGAATTAGGTGAACGCTTTTACTGTAAATGCACCACATGTCTACACACGTGAAAAGCAGTTTGGCATTACACTTACAAATTTGCCAGAGCCCTGTGTATTTCAGCATAATAATCAAATATCCTCTCTTGATGAAGCATGAAAAACCAACAAATACCTTTTGATTATAAATAAAGGAGAATTCAACAAAAAGGTATCCTTCCTGTGGGAATGTTGAACAAATGTTGAAGAAGTAGATCCACCATAAAAGAATTAATATTTTTTCTGATTTTTCATCAATCCATACTATTGCCTTTTTTTACAAGGTAAACTATATTATTCAAAATATTGATTAGCTCTCTCACAGTAGCTGAATGTCAGAATAAATAGAAGGTTCATTTGATTTATCCACTTTTAATTCATATAAATACAACTCCTACTACAAAACTACCTTTTTAGATTGCTGATTGGGAATTAACTGTTTGTTTTGATAAAATGAGAGGCAGTAATAAGAGGTCTTTCAGTAAATCCAATTGGATTTGGTCTTGTTACTTAATGTTTCTAATCTATATCCATATTGTAAAACTTATCAGCTCTTTGATAAATCACAATTCGGATTATAGATAATAATACGAGAAAATAAGACCTAATCCAAATAATTTATTAGTTTGTGATGTTTCGGCAACCGCATTTATTCTTTTGTCTGATGATGGTGACAATGCTGTTGCCGAAACGTCACACACTAATAAATTATTTGGATTAGGTCTTATTTTCTTGTATTATTATCAGGTCTTTATATGTATTTATCCTTCTCAACATCCCCAATTTCATTCCCCTACCCACCCAAGTAAAAAAAAAGACTCATTTCTAATTGGCTCACAGGCAGTAATCTAGGAAGTGGACACTAAATAATCAGTGAATAATTATTTTTAATTATTGTGCAGGAAGGAAAATGTAGGTACAGACTACAAAAACTATGGTTATGTGTGGAGTCATGAACATATCCACTTTCAAACATTCTCAACTTTACACTTACAAATTTCAATATACCTTATCTTAACGTAAAAATATCTTCAAAATAAACAGGAGACATAATAAGGGCAAAGTTTTTCTCTTGGGTGAAAATTTGTAGCTACATTTTTAAATGTTGAATTTTAACAAGGATGACCTATCATATCCTACAATCCTTACATATATAACCCTCTAATTTAAAATTTCTAAACAAAATATATTACAAATTTAATCGATTAAGCTACTTCACATAGGCATAGAGAGAGATATTTGAAATTTCAAAACTAACATTTAAAAAATATATAACAATGGGCACTAGGCGATCTTAATTCTAAATTTATTTTAATCTTCAAAAGTTATTTTTAAAAAATCATGATATATGTCGAAGTAATAAATATCTAAACTTTTACTTTCGGCAAATAATGGTGGCGAAAAGAAATTCTCATCTCCACTCGAAATAATAATTCAAACAAAGTATATCAAAAAGCCTAAGCAAATATCTAATTTATCATTCAATTATACGTTTAAAAGTGCAATATCAATTTAAAAAAGCAAGAAATAATAAAAATTTGTTAATATTTTAGTGAACGATTTTTTTTTCTTTTGCGCATCCGGCAGAAAACAGCCATCCGTAATGGGAGAAGGTTGTCGCTGCGAACGCTGGGAACATTTGTTGAAAATATTCCAAAAGTGCCTGCGTGTTTAAGCAGCATTTCTCCACGTTGTCCAAATTAAATCAAAGGGGTATGTATTTTATTTCTCTTATATATCCTTATTTATCTTTATTATTTTATAACAATCCATGGAAACGAAAAAAAAAAATCTGTTTTCTTATCTTTATTTTGAAGTTACATTAGTGTAAATATTTATTTATACTCAAATATCGTATATTTACTTTATTTTTATGTGACGTTTCCTATTTATTTAGAGGGTGCATATATCAAGACAGACTTAGTTGTTGACCTTGCCGCCAGGGGTAAGTTAAGTCGTATATTTTGAGACCAGAAGCTTGGTTTAGGCTTTACATTTATTATTTTGATAAATATTTATGGGCACAAATATCTCGAGATATATTACGCGAACGATTCAAAACTGTATATAATGTTATTTAACACACTTTTTATTTACACGCCAAAATGAAAATCAAGCATTACCATATATATACACAATTTTGAAATATAAACATTTTATTAGTACACAAATTATCATGTGTACATATTTAGAAATTTTCTTAAAAAGAGAAATCTCATGGATAATAAATAATTATACCTTTATGGAAACAAAATTTGAAGCCCATAATATTAGTAAATATTAAGATGAAATAAATTTAGTTACCCTAAATCAACAAATATTATAAAAATTCATATATTTATTATTAATAGAATGTTTCATGGAAGATAATGCATCAGTTTCACTTTGTGTGTCTTTTAATGTGTCAAAATTTATGAATATTTTTCCAAATCTGGTGAAAATTTCTATAGTAATGTACTATGAAAACCATGCTCACTGTGTATTACATGCTTATGTATGTATAAAACAATATAATTAGTACTTTATTAATACAAGTATTGTGTCAAAGGTAGTTGTGTTTTAAATAATTAGGAATAAAATCTTGTAGAAAAAATCAAAATTATTTCTAGGTGTATATCAATTGTTTAAGAGCACTGGATCAAACATCGAATTTGGTTTCTTTTAAAACATGTATAGGAAAAATAAGTAAATTTGACATATTGAATAACAAATTGACATTAGACAACAAACCAGTGAGATATTTATTTCTGCTGATCACTGTAACAACAAGAGCCACCAAGTAAAACACAAGGTTAGGTTAGGTTAAGAGTGGAACTGTTTATGTTACTCCAATAGGCTCCAATTCTTGCAAAAGTCCAACCCCACCAGCGAGTGCAAGTAACCAAACAGGGCTTTGACACATTTGTAAGTCAAAGTTGAACTGCTTTTCACATGTGTAGACATGTGCGACACTTACAGTAAAAGCAGTCGCCTTCTATTCTGGGTAGAAGAACCCACCATGATTATCATGGCCTGTACCATGTGTACTAGGGATAGGCAAAAAAAAAATGTTTTTGTTTTACTGCGAGTAGGCCTAGTGTAAAATAATACAATCACCGATATAGCTGCTCCCCAACAAACCTGTTGATAATAGTCCACCTCATTGTTTACTGCCACTTTGTAGCTGCTCTAACCTATAATTGTTTGATCTTCTTTCTTATCTCCACTCAATCATATTAGGGTACTGGGTGAAGTAGAATACGTCTGCCTTTGTCATTAAGACTGGGAGCACTACTCAGTGGCAGGCCGGCTTAGCCCCAAAAGAAATGGCCGCCTCTGACATGAGGAACAGACGCCATGTACAGCTTCTCCTAACATGGAGTACAAACGCTGCTCATCCTGTATCCCTGGATTAGGAGCCCTTACAGGGTACTATCAGCCGGGCCAGCTGAACCCAGGTTTTTTAGTGAGCTTGTTACTACTCCCCCTCCTCCTTTTTCATCCGGGCTTGTGGGACCGGCAAAGGCGGAGTTATAATTGTCTGATGATGGTAACAAGGCTGTTACCGAAATGTCACACACTATTAATTTATTTGGATTAGGTCTTATTTTCTTGTAGCTATAATTGTCTATAATCCAAATTGTGCTTTATCATTTTTGATAGACTTCAATAGACCTAAAAAGTTATTCAAAAGGAATAACCTATTAGTAATATTAAAAAAAAAATTAGTTTGAAAATGATATATATCATATACAACACTCATGAACAAAACTTAAGCAAGTTTTATCATGTATATCGGAACAATAACTCTGAAAGATATTACAGTGACCTTTATTGAAGACACAAGAGAAAACCAAGTGTGAACAAAATTGCCTCTGTCTCCTTAGACAACTGGTGACATCAAAGACTTTCCACTTCCTTAAGTTTCGTCCACGAGTGTAATGTAAAAACATTTATATACATTTACACCATAATAAAATTGAGCTATTTTGAAGAATAAGCTTCTTTTATATAAAATGCAACAATGTTCTACTGCCCTTACTGCAATGGTAAAATAATTGGGATGGCCTGGCTCATCAGTGGGGAACCCTTCCAGCAGTTTTGCCAGTTTAATCTATCATTTTATTTTTAAAAGAAGCTTACTTGTCAAAAATAACTAAACTTTCTAATAGCAGATGAAGCTCTAATACATTGAGTTACTACATTTAGCAAGGGCTAGCCTGAAAACTCCCAACTCACCTATTCAGAAATTTCTTCCAGCCACAAACAAAAAATAATACTCTCTCTGGAAAACCACCCCTGATACACCCCCATTCCTAACGAATCTTTTTTACACTTCCTTACTAGGGAAGAACAAACAGCGATTTCAAGATTATGAACAGGACATCTTAGAATGCTCAAATTTAATGGAAAAATCAAAACATTCCCGAAATGTCCCAAATGTGATTCCCAGCCTGCCAGTCCTGAACATCTATTGAATTATATCAAATCCTCCAAAAAAGATCTCTGGGAAACCCCAGGACTATAATAGAAAAGCTGAGACAATGAAACCTAATGGAGATCGTTTAAACGACTTGAGGAATAAGCAACAACAACATTTACCTTATTGGCCAAAAGAACAGCTATCTCCCAATCAGAAACCTAAACACTGAAGTAGGCTCTAAAGGAAATTCTACAGACAAACCTGATTAAAATGTTTGACATCATTGAATAATCTTGCAAATGATAAGGTACAATTTGGATTATAGAGTAGATTTATTTTTTTAAATTATTATCCCCAGTACATACGGTACATCATGCTGAGTAGAAGTTGGCGACTGCTTTTACTGTAAGTGAACCACATGTCTACACATGTGAAAAGCATTTTGACTTTTGCATTTACAAATGCCAGAGCCCCGTTTGGTTACTTTCACACGCTGGTGGGGTTGGAATTTTGCAAGAAGCAGGGGCCATTGGAGCTTTTTTTTTTTTTTTAATTAGAAAAAGTGACCAATGCGGGATTCAAACCCGGGTCATAGCAGTTGAAAACCAACGGCTTAGACCATCCTTCCACCCAACCACCTATAGATTAGAAATAAAAGGTAATAAGACCAAATCCAAAATATCACACACTATTTATTTGGATTTGGTCTTATTACCTTTTATTGAATAATCTCACAAGTTAACAAAGTTGTGTTTGAGGAAAGGTGTAAGCCATTGAAATTGATAAGGCACAATTTGGATTATAGATTATAAAAACACGGTAATAAGACCAAATCCAAATAAATAAATAGTGTGTGACGTTTCGGTAACAGTGTTGTTACCATCTTCAGACCAAAGTACTTTAGTCTGAAGATGGTAACAACACTGTTACTGAAACGTCACACACTATTTATTTATTTGGATTTGGTCTTATTACCTTGTGTGTAAGCCATTGGTTTTCTACAGCCACAATCCAGAAATATATCCTGTAATGGACACTTTTTCTCTGAAGAAAAAAATTACTTCAAAGGCCTCAGTTCTTGTTTTTTTTTTTTTTACTTATCCCTAGTACACGTGGTACAGGCCATGATAATCATGGTGGGTAGTTAGCGACTGCTTTTACTGTAAGCGCACCACATGTCTACACATGTGAAAAGCAGTTCGACTTTGCACTTACAAATGTGCCAGAGCCCCGTTTGGTTACTTGCACTCGTGGGGTTGGACTTTTGCAAGAATCGAGGGCCATTGGAGCATTTTTTTTTTAAACAGAAAAAAGTGTCTAATGCGGGAATCGAACCCCGGTCGTAGTGGTCGAAACCAAACGGTTTAACCAGTCTTCCACACCGACCCCCTCAGTTCTTGTAAAAGTCACCAGTTATGCTGCAAGTAACCAAATGTGAAAAAGTCAAACTACTTACTTTCTACATGTGTAAGCCTGTGGTGCACCTGTGTCAAAGTAGTGTCTAACCATCCATCATGATTATTATTAACTGTTCCATATGTATTTAGGATAAGTACCATTTATTATTGAATTTAGTAACTATTAGCGTGAAATTTTCTTTTTTATAGCTCAGGCAATTTCCTATTGTCCTTTCTGCAATGGTTCACCACTTGTTAGCCAATATTGTGTCCGTTGCACACTAGGATAATTTGTTATATACATATATACTTTTAAAAAATATATATATATCATGCTAATATTTTTGTGTCTGGATGCTATATTTATGCCGAACTAAATAACTTAGTCCCTATTTCTGCTCCGCGCTTATGGAATTGAAGACTTGAGGCGATGGCGTCGACCTTTCATATTAAATCTTACTTTTCCTTATTACTAATAATTGTATATAGTTGTGGAACTACTGGTTTCCTGTGCTGCTCTTTTCCTGTTATTGCACCTTGTACGGAGAATCTGTATAAGACTAACGTCTTAATAAAGGCTTTGTGTGTGTGTATATCATGCTGTAAGTTTCAAAATTCATTTATTAAAAAAGGTAACAAGACCAATTCTAAGGAGGAGGGAAACTATTAGTTATAAATTCTAATTTTCAAAATGAAACAATATACCTAAAATGCATTAGAATATCCATAAGAGGACACTCCGGCTTGAAGACACCTCTCTACAAAGGACAGTTTTGTTTGTCAAAATTATCATTTTTTACTATTTAACAACTCTCCGGTAAGAGGACACCTATTCATAAAGGACACTTTTGCTCTGCAATTAGGTGTCCTTTACAGGGAGGTTTTACTGTAATGTTTATTAATAATATAATTATTTAAGAAACTAATTGCAGAGAATGTGATTTTATATTTTCCCTACAATATCTTTTAGATTGAGTTGCATATATATATGCAGGCTAAGATGAACTTGTTTTCCTTCACCTAAATAAACTGTCAGTTTTGACCAAGGAGCACCATCTGCCCCGGCTTTAGACAGACAAACCCAACAGCTTTATGTTCCATTTTATAGCACAGCACAAAATGTTGAATGTTGGCATATAAAAGTTTCTTATAAATATAAGGTAATAAGACCAAATATAAATAAATAATATGTGACATTTCGGTAACAATACTGTTACCGAAATGTCACACCCTATTTATTTATTTGGATTTGGCCTTATTATCTTGTATTTCAAATCTATAATCCAAATTGTGCCTTATCAAAAACTTTCTTTTTTTTTTAATTTGTCTAGAAGATATCAAATCATTAAAGTTTGTTTAGATTTTCTTTCTAATCCCAGATCCTAAAAGCTACATGATAAGTAATTGATAAAGCAAAATTTGGATTATAGATTAAAAACATAAGGTAATAAGACCAAATCCAAATAAACAAATAGTGTGTACATGCTATTTATTTATTTTGATTTGGTCTTATCACCTTGTGTTTATGGTAAGTAATTGTACATGTGATTTAAAGAATCTGAGCAAACAGCCTAACTTCAGGTGAAGATGCCTTTATCAAGGAGACAAGACATTCTTGCAGCTGACTCTAACATGGATTTAGACTCGGCTA